>QRFJ01002741.1:0-89688 GCA_006176705.1 Cocos nucifera
ACTCAAAAGTCAATGGACTCAATAGCCCATTTTTCTCCAATTTGTTAATCCTATCTTCTGCTATATGACCTAATCTCAGGTGCCATAGATATCTGTCGTTTGGACTATCCCTAGGTCGTTTGGCATTCACGTTTTGCTCGATAGTTAAAACAGGTACATCAATATGCAACTGATAAAGACCATTAACAAGGAAACCATTTGCAATTTTATTTCTTTCATAAAGAATGTTACAATGGTCCTTAAAGAAGGTGATCACATAACCTTCTTGTGCTAAGCATGAAACAGAAATCAAATTCCTGCTAGCTGCAGGCACATAATAACAGTCTTTTAAAACTAAGTCTAAACCAGATGGTAATCGCAGAGGGTATGTTCCCACGGCTACTGCAGCAACTCTTGCTCCATTACCGACGCGTAGGATCATGTCTCCATCCCTCAGCCTCCTGCTATCCTCAAGACCCTGCATAGAAGTGCACAGATGAGCACTAGAACCAGAGTCAAGCACCCAACTGGATGCAGAAGAAACCGTAAGGTTAGACTCAATAACGAGCATACCTCCAGAAGGACCTTCCTTCTTGTTCTTTAGGGTGGCCAGGTAAGTAGGGCAGTTCCGCTTCCAATGGCCGTCGCTGTTGCAATGGAAACACTTTCCTTTGCCATCGGCCTTTTTCTTCGGTTCTGCCTTCTTCTTCTTTGATCCTTCCACCTTTTGCTTTTTCACAGACTTCTTTTTCTTTCCATAAGACTTTCTTTTGGAAGAAGTCCGTTCCATAGCAAGAACTGAGCCTTTAGAACCTTTCATAGAAAGCTCAGCGGTAACCAGCATATTCATCAACTCGGCCAAGGAATTTTGAAGTTTATGCATGTGGTAATTCATGATGAATTGCCCATATGCATCAGTCAAGGATTGCAGAATAATATCGTTCTGCAGTCCAAGTCCAACTTCACACCGAGCTTCTCAAGCTCTTCCATGTCCTTGATCATTGTCAGACAGTGATCTTGGACTGACTGCCCATCACGCATCTTAGCCTTAAAAAGTCATTTTGTGACTTGATATTTGGCTGCGCGACTCTGTTCACCAAACATCTCCTGTAGGTGAGCCAACATTTGGCGAGCAGTCCCGATATCTTCATGTTGGCGCTGGAGCTCATCAGACATCGAGCCCAACATGTAGTATCTGGCCTTATTGTCTTCGTCAATCCATTTTTCCAGAGACGCTCTCTGTTCAGTGGATGGACGAGCTGGTAAGGTGGGAGGGTCCTGGTCCAAAACATGTGTTAACTTCTCTGAACCCAAAACAATTTTGTAGTTCCTGAGCCAATCTTTATAATTGGGTCCAGTCAGTCTATGTGTGTCTAGGATACGTGCCAGTGGGTTGGACGCAGACATTTTCCTGTAGAGAGTCAAAGATTCTAGTTAGATACTGTAATTTTGACTTGACCAATTTGTTTAGGGATTTTATTTTTAAACAAATTAGCTCCCACTATTTTCTCGGATCCCTACACTCCCTCTGTAGAGATGCGAAAATCTCCGCGATTGATGATTTCTAGTGGGTGGTGCGGTCTCACCAACTGACTCATCACCTCACCTAACAGTTATTGGTGATGGGTTAGCCAATGAGTGAACAACTCTTGTTCAATGATTCTCTAATCATGGTGCACCCAAACTTGGTCTCTAATTCATGAATCTCACCGTATCCGGAATATTGATCCACTCCTTAGTTAAGTCAGACCCACCATTTGCATGGACTGGGTTCCTAATTGGGTCTCTCACCGTATCCGGAATATTGAGCCCAACTCATCCTCCAGCCCATAGCATCCAATGCCTAATAGACATGGTTGCGTCTTCCCGGTGCAACTGAGCCACTGTATCCAGCCGAGAACAATCAACCCCGGGAAGGGCCCGCACATCTACAATGGTGGAAGACCTCAGACTTAATCTTTTCTTAGGGAGAATTGATTCAGGTCTCATTAAACTAGACTTGGCTTAGTCATAACAATTATGACTAACCTAGTGGCATGGGTTCAGCTCGGATTATTGACCACCTCAGATCAGAACTGTGTCAACAGATATGGCCAGGTAAGTGAGACCGGTGGAAGGAATATGCCGTTAACTCGCACAAGAACGCATTCAGGTCGAGTAGCTTCCAATTAAAAACCAGTCGGTCGTCTGTGCCAAACTTACCTTAGACACCAAATTGTTGAGTCAGAACCAATTGGGTTAGCCTACAATCCAGACTCTAACCTCTGAGCCTAATTAGGTCTTGCTTGATCGTGACTCGATCTTGACCCAGACTTAATCCTATTAGGCTGGTCAATTTAAGCATTGTTGATCCCATCTAACCAACTCTTGATTCGGTTTGATCAACCGCTTAGACCTAATTGAGCTACCCAAGCCCGAACCCAGTATTATGAATATGTCTTAGATCTGAAATTCTCAATTTTAGACCTAATTAATATTCCATAAACTTAATTCTTAATTAAGTTGGGTTCATAAACAAAATATGCACAATAAATCCTAGGGTTTCAGGATCTAGGGTTTTGCAGAAAGTAAGTTTTGGGTTTCTGATTAAGGACGAACACGCAGCACCCCTACACGTCATAAGAACACCCCATCGAATGGGAAGAGAGGGCCTTTAAACCCTTCTTCGTTCTTATGACCGGACGGCCAAGAGGAACGCCTTAATCAGGAACATTCAATACTACAAAACAGTTATCAGATCTATATCATATATCTCATATACAAAGTAGATCTAATCATGGCATATTTTGCATACATCTCATGTATCATAATCATGCATGTTTTCAGATCTAAATTATCTCATAATAATCTAAAAAATTAGATTTAAATTGATCTAATCAAAATAAATTCTAATCTAGACAATTATGTAGAACTATTCTACAACTAGTCTAGACATGCATCAATCATATCTCATATGATATTTAAAATTAAATAATTTTTATTTGCTGTTTATCAGATGTTATTATAACACTTATAATATCAAAAAATAGTAAATAAGAAGATCTAAAATATGATTTAATCAGATTAAATCAAAGACATGCAAAACTATTCTATAGAACTATTCTATTCTAGAACTAGTCATGCATATCTTCATGTTCTTAGATCCAAATCATTTAATTTTAATTTTTTTGATTTCAGATCTGATCACATCTCATGTGACATCTGAAATCACTTTATTTTCTAATTAAAATAAAATTAAAATCAGATCTAAACAATTTTAGAACCATGGCTCTGATACCAGTTGAAGGGAAATCCTGATTTCCCGGTCCAGGTTCGTCCAGATCTGATCAGATCAAGAGATATATTTCAAAAATTTTTCTCTTGATCCTCAATCAGATCTTGATATGTTTTCAGATCTGATTCTTATTATTTTAATAAATAAAATAAAATAAGATAAATTAAATCAAATTTAATTTACCTGATTTGGGTAATCCTATTACCCTGTAGATGATCCTGATTGCAGCGGAAGGTTCTGGATCTAGCCACGCAAGCGCCTGGCCTCTACCGGTATCCACTCGGGTTGGATCTGGAGATCCTCTTCTTCTCTATCACACCTCCAAAAATCAGATCTGGATCTGATCTGGAGGATCTTCAAAACTCTTTTGAAGATCTGCAGTCGTCCTTTTGCAGCAGCGCAGCCTTCTTGCTTTTGATCGCCTTTCCTTGATCTGAATCGCACCAACCTAAAGTCCAAAACTCTTTTGGACGTGGAGAGCAAGGGGAGAAGAGAGCTATGGCATGGAGGAAGGAGGGGAGAGGCAGCCTTGGGGCATGGGGAAATCTCAATTGAATTGCATTTAGAATCTGAGTTGGGCGCAGGGTCTTATTTATAGACTAAGCTTGTGATCCAACTCCTCTTCCTCCTCAACCAATCACAACCCTTTGTGAAATCAGATCTAAATCTGATTGGTTGGAATAGAGACCCCTGGATTCCTCCTTAGAGGGCGCCTAAGACCAGTCAAACTGGATTCTTAGTAGAACTCTGATTGGAATCCAAAAGGGAGGTGGAGTCCTTGTCCAACAAGGACTCCTAGGCGCCTCCTACTTGGGCTCACGCCACCCTTGGCGTGCGCCCTTCTCCTTGCCAGGTTCTGGCAGGGGGACAGGCCCCCACCAGCTCTCCAATAGGTGCATGACATGTGGTCAAAAGTCAAAGGGTCAATGGTCAACGTTTGACCAGTCAAAGGTAGACTTTTGACCAAAGTCAAAGAACAAGAAATGGCAGGTGACCAAAAATGGCAGGTAATGTCTTACAAATAAGACAACCTATTCTGACTTGGACAACCTCCAGTCAGACCATATGAAGGCCTCTGATTGAGCACAAACTCCTTTGGCTCAGTCAGGACAACTTATTTATGATAGTAAAAGAAGAACGTTAGGTTCAATCGAGTGCTAGCACGATTTCCTTGAACCTAATTGAATCTCATTCAGATCAATTGAACTAGATCAGTTCAATTGATGATCACCAGATTCAAACCCTTGTTTGTGTGACCCAGTTAGGTTCAGTTCTGTATGGTAATGGGATATGTCATGATCTCTATCATAGACATCATCGAAACTCCTTTCGATGGATCAGAACTCTTCTGATTCGAACAGCTAGAATGATCGATCATCTAAATCATTCTAATTGCTCCCAAAATCCACCAGTGACACCTAGCAGTATATGGTGGCAACCCATCAGAGCTGAATGCGAACCTCTTGGTGCAGCTACCTGTGTGATTAAGTTCTTCTATCTTGAGCCCCGATCAGATTAGGGTTAAGGTGAACTCGTCAAACCCTAGTCTCTGTCATATGATGTAATCATTCGATTCGAGTCCAATGTGAAAATCTAAATAGAAACTCTTTCTATTATTTCACTCTGCCATGGCCATGGGATTTCTGGACTTGATTCTCATGATCATCATAGGGCTGCTCCTCTACCACCGAGGTAGATAGATCCCATCTTGATGCAATCCAGTTCCTACAATGAACATGCTATAGCCAACATACACCTCAGGGTTCCATATGGCTAGGAGACCGAGTAATGGTGTAGTCAAACTATAACACCCTCAAGGTGAACTGCCGATGCATCTCAGGTCAAAGAACCAGACACACTACTGCAGCATCGAGTCAGTCATTGACGAGAAGGTAGACTCCCTAATGACTACTCGAGGTGGTCACGCTCAGTGCCCTCGTTCTCTAACGAGTACCTGTACTCTCGCTCCGGTGTCTCCACACCGTAGACTCAAGACTCATCTACTAAAGAGAAGCGATCGTACACCAACCTTCCGGATCAATCACCATCATCGTGATGATCCTATGGTCGGGAGCTGTTTATGAGTTAATAATGATTATTCATGTCTTAAATTTTCAACTCTTGAAAATATGAATTATCATTACCATTAACTCAAAGGATGTATCACAGACACTAAATACACATGTGTGATAAAAAATAACCCATTTCATTAATTATAGTTAAAATTACAATTTTGCCCCTAGAAGTGTATTACAAGTGTCAGCCAATTCTGGCTTCTAGGGCACATATATCTAACATTAGGTACTATTTCAGAGGAAGTAGAGAAAATGTTCCTCGTAGATAATGGGGTTCATAGTGATGATTCCAAAACTTATGATGAGGCGATATTGGATATCAATTTCAAAAAATGGTTAGAGGCAATGAATTCAGAAATTGACTCGATGCACTCAAACTAAGTCTAGACCTTGGTAGATCCTCCTGAAGATATAGTACCTATTGGGTGTAAATAGATCTACAAGAGAAAGATTGATGTAGATGGGAATGTGGAGACATTCAAAGCTAGATTAGTGGCAAAAGGGTATAGTTAGCATGAAGGCATTGACTATCAGGATATCTTTTCGCCAGTAGCTATGCTAAAATCCATCCGTACATTGCTTACTGTTGCAGCCTATTTTGATTATAAAATATGGCAAATGGACATAACAGCATTCTTAAATGGATATCTTAAGGAAGATATCTATATGGAACAACTGCTAGATTTCACATCTAGTGATGCTGATCACAAAGCATGCAAACTGCAAAGATCCATATATGGACTTAAGCAAGCATCTCAGAGCTAGAATACTCATTTTAATGTTATGATCAAATTATTTGGTTTCATCAAGAACGAGGAGGAACCATGTATTTTCAAAAGGATTAGTAGGAGCGCTATTATCTTCCTCGTACTGTACGTGAATGATATCCTCCTTATTGGGAATGATATTTTCATATTGACCACAGTTAAAATATGGTTATCTAAAGAATTCTTCATGAAAGACTTAAGAGAAGCATCCTTCATTCTATAAATTAAGGTCTATGGAGATAGATCGAATAGGATGCTAGGTCTTTCACAGAAGATGTACATAGAGGAAGTGTTAAAGAGGTTTAGCATGAAAAACTCCAAGAGGAGATTGGTACCCTTCAGACATGGTATTCATCTCTCTAAGAAAATATATCCCAACACATCTGAGGAGATTGAACATATGAGCAAGATCCCTTATGCTTCAGTAATAGAGAGCCTCGTGTATGCCATGTTATGTACACGACCTGATATAGCCCATGTTGTGAGTGTCACGAGTAGATATCAGTCGAATCTAGATGAAGAACACTAGACTTTTGTGAAATATATCCTTAAGTGCTTAAGAAGAACTAAGGATATATTATTGATTTTTGGTAATGGAGAACTTCAAGTCTATGGGTATATAGACTCAAATTTTATGTCCAATATAGATGATCGAAAGTCAACATCTGGGAGTCTGTTTGTATGTAATGGTGGCACTGTCAGTTGGAAGAGTTTCAAGTAGACAGTAATAGCAGATTCCACCATAGAAGCAGAGTATATCGCTGTATCTGAAGCTGCAAAGGAGGCATTTTAGTATAAGAAGTTCATCGCAGAGATCGGAGTGATGCCATCGGATGTCATTCCTCTATACTATGATAATAAGGCATCATAGCCCTAGCTAAGGAGCCGAGGTCTCACCGAAAATCCAAGCACATCGATTGGCGATACCATCTCATCCGTGATTACCTCGAGAAAGATTACGTCGAGGTCAAAAGAGTCGACTCTGCAGATAATGCGATAAACCCACTTATAAAGTTGTTGGGCTAGCAGAAGATCAAAGCCCACCTTGAGAAGATGGGACTTAGATTTGTAGCCAATTGGCTTTAGGTCAAGTGAAAATTTGTTAGATATGTGTGCCCTAGAAGTCAGATTGGTTGAAACTTGTAATATACTTCTAAGGACAAAATTATAATTTTAATTATAAATAATAAAATAGATTATTTTCTATCATAGTGTGTATTTGAAAGTGTCTGTGATACATCCCTCGAGTTAATGGTAATGATAGTTCATATTTTCAAGAGTTGAAAATTTAAGATATGAATTTTCATTATTAACTCATAAAATGCTTCCGATCGTAGGATCATCATGAGGATGGTGATTGATTCAGAAGGTTAGTGTACAATCACTTCTTTAGGATAGATGAGTCTTGACTCTATGGTGTAGAGACACCGCAGCAAGAGTACAGGTACTCATTAGAGAATGAGGGCACTGAGCGTGACTACCTCGAGCAGTCATGAGAAAGTCTACCTTCTCATTGATGACTGGCTTGAAGCTATAGTGGTGTATCTAATTCTTTGACCTGAGGTGCCTCGGCAGTTCACCTTGAGGGTGTTATAGTTTGACTACACCATAACTCGATCTCCTAGCCATTCGGAATCCTGAGGTGTATGTTGGCTATAGCATGTTCATTGTAGGAATTGAATTGCATCAATACGAGATCTATCTACCTCCATAGATGAGGAGCAGTCCTATGATGATCATGAGGATCAAGTCCATAAGCCCATGGCCATGGTAGAGTGAAATAATAGAAAGAGTTTCTATTAGGATTTTCACATTGGACTTGAATCGAATGATTAATTTATATGACGGATATTAAGGTTTGACGAGATTACCTTAACCCTAATCTGATTGGAGCTCAAGATAGAGGAACTTAATCACACAGAAAACTGCACCGAGAGATTCACTTTCAGTTTTGATAGGTTGCCACCATATGCTGCTAGGTGTCACTGGTGGATTTTAGGAGCAATTAGAATGATTTGGATGATCGATCATACTAGTTGTCTGAATTAGAAAAGTTCTAATCCATCGGAAGATGTTTCGATGATGTCGATGATAGAGATCACGACATATTCCATTATCATACGGAACTAAATCTAATTGGATCACATAAATAAGAATTTGGATCTGAATATCATCAATTAAATTAATCCAGTTTAATTGATTTGAATAAGATTCAATTAGGTTCAAGGAAATCATGCTAGCACACGATTGAGCCTAATGTTCTCCTTTAATAATCATTAAAACTTATCTCGATTGAGCCAAATGTCTTTGGACTCACTCAGAAATCTTTACTTGGTTTGACTGGAGCTTGTCCAGGTTAGAAAAGGATTGTCTTAATTTATGAAATAAATTTGAGACAACACCTACTATTTTTCGTCACTTGCTAAATCTTGTCTTTGGACTTTGGTTAAATGTTGACCTTTGATACTTAGACATCTGCCTATATGTTATGCATTTATAGGAGAGAATCTGGGGTCTTGTCCCCCTACTAAAAAGCATAATCAAGGAGTGCATGCCCAAGGAGGCGTGCACCCCATGAGGATAAGATTTGGAGTCCCATACAGATGGGACTCTAGTTGCTTCAGGGAAATAAATTAGATGGTGCCAAGAAGACTTGTTTGACCCAGTCTTAGCGCCATCTAAGGATAGTTTTGAGGGACTTTAATCTGATTAGATCAGATGATGTCATCCCATCAATCAGATTTAGATCTGATTGCACAAAGAGCCGTGATTGGCCAAGATGATGTGGCACTGCATGGCACAGCAGAATCTATATAAATCCTATCTATGCCTAGAATAAAGAGCTTCTACCTTTAGCCTATGTCATAAGCCTTTTCTTCCTCACCTCTAGATCTCTCTCTCCTCTCCACGGCCAAGAGTTTTTGGGCATGAGTTAGGTGCGATCCAAGCAAGTGAAAGATGACAGAAAAGAAAGAAGACAGCATTACTGCAAAAGACAATGGTTATTCTTCAAAAGAGTTTTTGAAGACCTTCAAGATCAGATCTAGATCTAATTTTTTGAGGATTGATTAAGAAGAAGAAGATCTTCAGATCCTATCCAAGTGGATATCGATAGAGGCCAGATGCTTGCATGGCTACATCCAGAACCTCAGGCAAATATCGAGATCATCACAGGATAATTGGATTATTCAAAATTAAAGTATAATTTAATTTAATTTAATTTAATTTTTATTTTATTTTATTTTATTAGATCAATAAGATCAGATTTGAAGAGCTTAGATCTGATTAGGATCTTAAAGAAAAAATTTTAAAATATCCCTCTTGATCCAATCAAATTTGAATGAACCTAATCCAAAAAATAAGATTTTTCTCTTCAATGGATGCAGGCCATGATGGAGGAGATGGAATCACTTGAGAAGAATCAGATATGGCAGCTGGTGGATCTTCCAGAGAGTGCTCAATCTATTGGCTCAAAGTGGGTGTTCATAAAGAAAGAAGCACCTTCAGAATAAGGTAGAGTCAGATTCAAAGCAAAGCTGGTAGCAAAGGGATACTCATAAAGAAAAGAGATTGACTACATAAAAATTTTTTCTCCTGTGGTGCGTCATACATGTATTTAAGTTTTGCTATCACTGGTGGCACAACATAACATGAAATTGGAATAGATGGACGTGAAGATGGCCTTCCTTCATGGGATTTTGGAGGAAAAAATCTACATGAAGCAGTCAGATGGTTTCATGGAGATGGGATAGGAAGAAAATGTGTGTTTACTCAAAAAGTCGTTGTATGGCTTGAAACAATCTCCTCGTCGGTGGTATCGAAGGTTTGATAGCTTTGTCTTGAGCCTGGGTTTCAGTATATGTGAACATGATTGTTGTGTCTACGTCAAGAATATAGATGAGGAGGATATCCTATACTTGTTATTGTATGTAGATGATATGCTCATATCCAGTAGAAGCATAGATGCTGTGAAAAGATTGAAAAGGATATTATCATCTAAATTTGAGATGAAAGATTTGGATCCAGTTGAGAAAATTCTTGGAATGGAGATTTGCAGAGATAGGTGCAAAGGAGTGCTCCATTTGTCATAAAGAAAGTATGTCCAGAAGGTTCTAGAGAGGTTTGGGATGGAGAAGGCCAAACCTGCAGAGATGCCATTGTCGAGTCATATATCTCTCTCCAAGTTACAGTACCCCCCTATTAGAAGAGGAGAGAGAGTACATGGAATGAGTCCCTTATGCAAATGTTGTAGGCAGTGTGATATACATTATGATGTGCTATAGACCAGATATAGCACATGTTGTGAGCATGGTTAGTAGATACATGGCTAACCCTGGGAAGAAATATTGGAAAGCATTGAAATGGATATTGAGATATCTGCATGGAACAAGAGATTATGGTTTGGTGTTTAGTGGGCAGTTGGAAGGATTTATAGAATAATCTATGAAGATGTGTGAAGATTCAGATCCTCTAAAAGGATTTGTTGATGCAAATTATGCTGGTGATCTTGATACAAGGAGGTCTACTACTACATACCTCTTCTACGTATATGGTGGACCGATGTCTTGGAGATCAATCCTTCAGCCAATCACGATCTTGTCTACCATAGAGGCTAAGTATATTGGGATAACGAAGGCTGCAAAAGAAGCCCTTTGGCTTAGGAGGTTGATTGATAAGTTGGAGGTGGAGTAGAGCAAGGTTACACTATTCAGTGATAGTCAGAGTGCTCTATTGTTGGCACAGAATCTAGTCTATTATGCGCTTACAAAGCATATAGACGTGAGGTACCACAGGATTAGAGAGCTAGTGGAGGAAGATGAACTAAAATTGATGAAGGTTCATACCAAGGAGAATTAGTCTGATGCACTCACGAAGGTACTCCCTAGAGACAGCTTTTAGAGATGTGTGGCATGGATGGGTTTGTTGAGAAGAGATGAGTTCACAAGAACTTGAAAGCACCAAGGTTGAGAATGTGAGCTCAGAAATAGCACTCCCAAGTCTTTGAAATATGAGAAGATAGGTCATAAAAAGATGGGAGCGAGCTGAAAGAAGAATCAGTCTTAATAGTAAAGTTCAAAAACTGGGCCAGCTCACTCTGAGACTGAGCTAGCTCAGTTGAAAACTGGGTCGGCTTAGTCCAGGACTGGATCGATTAGGTCTTAGAGAAAAATTTAGAAAGAAAGCAGTATTTTTGGACTGTTGGCACGATACACAACTAGGTCAGCTCAGTTTGGGACTGAGCCGACCCAGTCGCTGGTTAGTCAGCTCAGTCTAAAACTCTAAACTGAGCCGACCTAGTCGCTGGTTAGCCAGCTCAGTCTAAAACTAGGCTGACTCAATTTTCATGGGATATTATTTTGTGTACGTGGATTGTTTGGATTTGAAAAATTCTTCTATGAGCTTGGGCTTGATCCTTTGTAAAGTATATATACTGAAAACATATCAAGGTTGTAAGTTTGCTGAAATATACTGAATAAAAGTTTTTTTCTTTTAGAAATCTCTTCTTCTCTATTTCTTGATTTATTTGATCATGCTTTCATAGAAATCTCTAAGAAGTACTTTTTTGTTGCTTGGCTAATCATCAGTGGCCATGCTGATCCGTATGGAAAGAGTGCATATTCCCAGTATCCTCCATCGATGATCCAGTCCTATCATAGCACTGGAGCCATAGCTTAGGCTAAAGAATCGAAGAACCGGCATATTTTGCATCGCTATATCATCTTTGATTTTAGATTAGGATGATGTCGATTTTTGAAAGATCGATGAAAATGGAGAACTTGACCAACTTATTTGCTAAAGCCTCGGAATTGAGAAGTTCTACAAACTCAAGTGGAAGATAGGATATTTGATATCATTCTAATTGGCTTTAGTCCAAGTGAAAGTTGTTAAAAAATGTGTCCTAAAATCAATCATCTAAGTGGTAGTTGATTGAAATTGGTATATGAATTATCTACTAATAATAGTTATTTGGCTGGTTCATTATAAATATTCTATCTTCCTTAAATAAACTTCTAAATTATGATGAAATCCTTAGAACCATAATTAATCAATAAAGAAGGATTTATCGGATGGTTCTTAAACTGTTCATGATCAAATAATAAGTTATTAATAAGAACGATATCGAGTGTAGATCGCTGTATGCCATATGCATTGATTGTTTTCATAATCAAGTGGTATGGAGACACCAGTATAGCATTCAAATGGAATGTAAGAGTATATCTGCATTGAACGTAATCAATGTGGCACTCTACTATCAAGAGTAGCTAGCTAAGGCTAATGGATATAAGTGTCCCTCCGATCTGAGATCACCACGGTGACTTATAAGCAACTCATTATACTTTGGTGTTGGACTGCTTGTGTTTCTAATATAGGTTCGAAAGGTTTCTACGTACAATCAAGTACTTGTGAAGTCGGTGTGTGAGTCAAGATGGGATTGACCACTCCTGATTAGCTTTAGAAAGAGAATGACTCATTGTGTTTTAATTTAGCAAAACCTAGGCCTGAGTAATCCTTGTGAGGAGTCACAAAATTTGCAAAATTTTGAGATACAATAGAGATAACTTGTATGAGTGTTGATAGCATACTTGAATTCATCTTAAGCATTATTGATCAAAGGGATGAATTATATGGTACCATAGGCCAGGGTTCTAAGAATGTTGCTTTGCATACATTCGACCTATCTGGATGTCGAAAACCATTGCTAGATGGTCACTTCGACTAGTACAAGAATTAGTGTCTATGCTACCAGCTTAGGTTTGAACCAATGGGGTCACACACACTAGAGGTTGTAACCAGATCAGATGGTTAATCGATAATTGAGAATCGTTCTAAGGTCAAATATTCAATGCAATTGATGTTTAATCTAATGCAAGTATTGTAAAAGGATCGATTAGCAATTGGATTGCTAATTGGCTCAATCTGATTGAACAATTAGATTGAGATCAATTTTAACTAAATTAGATTCAATCAAAATTGATTTGGACTTAATTAGATTAAGTTTACTTGATTTATTGGATAAGCCAATTGCAAGGAAGAACAAGTTTCTGTTCGACTAGGATTTCAGTGCACCTAATTTCTAATTTAATTAAAAATTAAATTAGATTTAAATATAATTTAATTAGACTCCTAATTAGATTAGAATTATCTATTAATTAGGTTAACTCAAATCTAATTTAAATGAGATTTAAATTGACTTTGATCTAGTCAAAATAGGAGAGTCCTAGTAGACTAGGACTCTTCCTTGCGCCAATAATCTCCACGCCTACTAATTAATTCCAAATTTTTTATGTAAAGTTTTCCATGCCAATGAGAAGTTTCCCACACCCCATATTCTAGTATATTTGGGATCAAATTTGACTTGGTCAAATTTGGAAGTTGGCTTGAATGAGTCAAACTAAGGAAGAGTTTTATTTTGTGAAAACTCTTCTTCCCTTTTGAAATTGTCTCTCCACGCCTCCTAAATTTTTTTTGCACCTTATTCCTTCTCATTTTGTGTGATGCTTTTAGTCTCTCCATGTACAAAAATTGTGGGGAGGCTTTCAAGAGTTGGACACCCCCAATCTCTTCCTAATTTTCTTATTAGACTAGGTCATTTGACCTAGTCTTCCTATTATCATGGGATGCCTCCTTCTAATTTTTTTTTTGGGTGTTAAAACTCCTGGTTATTCCATGTAAAAAAGCATAAGAAAAGGAGAGAGGGCATGGTGGTTTGGGGCATCTATATCCTTGGAGAAAAAGTCTTCATTAAGACATGAAAGGTTCATGTCTTGATGAAGATAAAGGTAAGAAAGAAAGTCTTCTCTTATAGTTTTCTTTCAAGATTTATTTTCTTATTTTTCTTTATGATTTTTATATGATAAAAATATAAGAGAGAGAGAGGAAGAGGGCATGGGGATCTATGTTCTAAGGTGTCGGGGTAGGATGATCATTTTTGGACATGATTTGATCATGTCCTAATGAGAGAAGAAGAAGAGAAGAAGATCTTCTCTTAGGGTTTCTTTGAGAACCCTTCTTCACCATATTTTTATAAAATTTTTTATGCAAAAAATCAAAGAGTGTAACATCTAGAAACATGAAAGTCTAGGAGAGAAGGTCTCTCCTTGTCCTAGCATAGAGATGTTTTCAGGACATCAATCATTGATGTTCTGAAAGAGAAGACTTATCTTCTCTTATTCTTTATCTCTTGGAGTATCCAAGAGATCCGAAGAATAATTTTTGATTAACCATCAGAAGGGATCCATGAGAAGCTAGCACTTCGAGCAGATCTTCGTTTGATGAATCTTTGATTTATGTTGCAGCCTCGTGTGAACTTTTTGTAGAGGTCAGACGCATGTGCGGCTGCGATGGTAACAATGAAAATCAACTTTGGAGTTTTCAACCCATGCAAAGATAAGAGATTTGATCTCTTCTTGACCTAGATGCGATTTAGCTTTTAGATCTAGAACTATTCTAGATTTAGGATATTGATTTGATCAATACCAAAGTTTTTATTTTCAGATTTAAGAATGCATTATGACATGTTATAGGTCCTAGATGTAGGGTTTAGTAATTAGATTACATGCTTCTGTAGATTAAATTATTTAATTTGCATCTTCCCCTGCGTTATATTTCAAAAAAGTTTTGAAATTCAAGCATAAAATCCTGCATATTTCCTACATATTTTTCCTTTCCGACTGTCATTAACTTAAGCATTGAGGGCCTACTACTAGAGAATCCCCATCCATTTCTCTAGCATCGAGGGCTTTCTTTACAGGTCTCCAAGAGCCTAGCTCCTTCGCTCTGCTCTAGCTCATTCAAGAGATCTAGCTATAATCCACATCCAAAAGGCGCAGCAATAGATTGGCACTATAGAAAGGATTCACAGCCCTATTTTTGGAAGAAATGGTGAGAACTGGATCTCAAAATCATTTTTTTGCATCGCATCGATGGTCATGTTTCCACAGCATGCCTAACATGCAACCCACTGGGGAATAGCATCCCTAGGGGTTCGCCATGGTGAACCTTAATCCAATTGAAGCTCTCGTGAGATAGGTTCAAGCGCTCATGATTGTTGTTTAGCAACTATAGTAGAATGTGGTTAGAACCCAAGCCCCTCTAGTAGCAGTATCTCAACATAGCTGCTGGACCCATGAAGTGGGCTCAAAGTAGGGTCACCAATGTTCCAACCCAATCCCAACCCCACATTGATGGTTGCGGTCAGTGGAGCAGACATCGTGCCACTCATCTCCATGGTCTAGAAGCTTGAAAAGGGGCAACTGGAGGTGTAAATTGGCAAAGCCCTCTAAGGAGGACCCCACCTTAAATCTTTTTCCATGCTGGTGACACTCATAGTGTGAAAAGAATCTCGAAAAGAAGGTCCATGAGCTAGAATGCTATATTGGTGAGTTTCATGCTAAGAACTGCCGGCGAGATAACAGCCTCAGTCTCAAAACATAGCTATCCTTCTCTTAAGAGATCTTGAATGAACCGATCTCAAATCGATTCAAGATGCCATAGGTCAAGCTTTATGATGGCTCGACCGATCTACATGATCGTCTAGAGGGTTACAAAGCCCTCATGATGCAGTGGGGGGGGGATCTAATGCCCTTCTCTATTTTGTCTTTCCGATGATGCTCAAAAAGATAGTGAGGATGTGGTTCTCCAGTCTTCCAAGAGGATCTATTCATAGCTTTGAACAGTTGGGAATGTAATTTGTCATGCACTTCAATAGCTAAAGACCATAGTCGAAGACAAGTGATAGCCTCTTCTCCATCCAGCAGAGAGAATGGGAGCTAGTAAGAGATTATGTGGTGCATTTCAATGTAGCCATTTTAGAAGTCCGTGACTTTGATGAGTCCATTGCCATGTCGGCGATGAAGTGAGGACTCAAGGACATGTTGGGGTAGATCCCTTAATTATGGAATACAAATCACCCATCCAAGATCACAATAATGATGAGAAGCGGATGTTGATGAAGGAACAACAGAATCGGCCTGATTGGATCAAATTTAAGTAGCAGAATTTTAAAAAAAATTTTGTTGATCCGATCAAATCTAAATACTCTAAGATCTTATTATAAAGATTTGAAACTAAAACCTGCATTGGGATATCGAAATACCACTTGTTTGTGAGTAAATAGTTTACTCACTGCGATGATCTGATTGCTATCCCAAGATCTGACTTGAATCGTGCACACACCCGACCTCTATCAGTGTCTACTTAGATTAGATCTAGAGGTTTTCTTCTTCTAAATCTAATCTTAAAAAAATCAAAAATGGATCTTCTGAAAGCACCTTCGATCTGATCTTTGGCAGCGATCCGATTGACACACGATCGGGAACTTCTTCAACCTCGACTTGCACTATAGCACCTTGACGCTCAGAGGACTGATCGGCCCAACATTGGGCATGGGAGAGAGAGATCAGATGAGGGAGAGGAGGCATGAAGAAGAGAAGCAGGGTCTTGGCATTGGGATGTGGAATGGCCAAACACTTTGACCTGGTCTCTAATTTATAGACAAACCAGAGAGCTAAGTCCTAGGGCTTCTCAAACTTTGACCCATCCAAAATTTGAGAAGCAGAAGGACGAGTTAACCTCTCCCATGCCCCATCAGATTTCTTCATGGGTTTTTGTCACATAAAATCCCATAAAAGTGTGTGCTACCTTATCCAGATAAGGTGTTGGTGCATGGATAAAAATCTCCATAATTTTGAACCAATTCAAACTCTATTTGACCCATTCGAACTAATTTAAAAGGGCAACCAATTAACCTCATCATGCTTATCTATAAGGGGTGCACACCAGGATGGGGCATGTTAGAAAATGTATTCTAAAATCATTCATCCAAGTTGTAGATGTTTGGAATTTATATGTGAATTATCAAATAATAATAGTTATCTGGCTTATTCATCATAAAAGTTTTATCTTTCTTAAATTAACTCCTAAAATATGATGAAGTTTTTAGAACCATAATTAATTGATAAAGAAGGATTTATTGGATGGTTCTTAAATTAGTTCATGATCAAATGATAGGTTGTTAATTAGGATGATAACTTATCGAGTGTAGGTCGCTATATGTCATATGCATTAGTTATCCTTGTAACTAAGTAGTGTGGAGATACTGGTATGGCATATAGGTGAGATATAGGAGTACATCTACACTGAACATGATCAATGTAGTACTTTTCTATCAAGAGTAGCTAGCTAAGGTCAATGGATATAAGTATCCCTCCGACCTGAGATCATCATAGTGACTTGCAAGCAACTTACTATACTTTGGTATCGGACTATCTATATTTTTAATATAGGATCTCTAGGTATAGCTAAGTAATTATAGAGTTGGCATGTGAGTCAAGATGGGATTGATCACTCTTAATTAACTTTGGAAAGCAAATATCTCACTGTGTTTTAATTTAGCAAAACCTAGGCCTGAGTAATCCTCGTAAGAAGTCATGGGATTTGCAAAATTTTGAGACAATATGGATTACTTGTATGAGTATTGACAGCTACTCGAAGTCATCTTGAGCATTATTGGTCAAAAGGATGAATTATATGATAACCATAGGCCAAAATTCTAAGAATATTGCTTTGCATACATTTGATCTATCCGAACATCGGGTACCATTGCTAGATGGTCATTTTGATTGGTATAGAAATTAGTTTCTATTCTATTGGCTTAGGTTTGAATCTATAGAGTCATACACATAAGAGATTGTTACCTGATCGGATGGTTGATCGATGATTGAGAATCATTCAGTGATTGAATCATCAATGCGATTGATGATCGATCAAGTGCAAGTATTGCAAGAGGATCAATTAGCACTTGAATAGCTAATTAGCTTAATTTAATTAAGAAATTGAGCTAAAATCAAGTCTAATTAAATTAGACTTAATTAGAATTAATTTGGATTTAAGTGGGTTGAGTCCAATTGGTTTATTGAATCAGCCAATTGCAAGAAAAAACAAGTCCCTGTTCAATTAGGACTTAAGTGCACCTAATTTATAATTTGATTAAAAATTATACTAAATTTAAATTTAATTTAATTTAATTTAATTAGGATCCTAGTTGGATTAGGATCACCCTTTGATTAAATTGACTCAATTCTAATTAGAATAGAACTTAATTAGGTTTGACCTAGTTTCAATTTATGAGTCCTAGTTAGACTAGGACTCCTAATCCATTGCACCTAAGAAAAGCCCATGCCCCTTATTTTTTTTTCCTGATGTTTATGTGAAACATTCCATGCCTAGGAGAACTTTTATGCACCTTCTCTCCTTTTGATTTGGAATTAAATTTTAGTTGGTCAAATTTGAAAAGTTGTTTTGAATTGGACTCTATTTGATAGAGTCTTAAGAATCCAAAACACTTCCCTCCTCTTTGCGCCATTTTTTTCATGCCAAGAATTTTTGTTCGACCCAAAATTTTCCATGCACATATTTCTCTTCCTTTTGTGCATGGATATATGGTTTCTCATGCTTGAATTTTAGGGGAGGCATCCAAGAGTTGGACGCCCCCTAAAACTCTTGGTTTTTTCCTTCTATGACTAGGTATTTGACCTAGTTTTGGGTGCCTCCTATTTTAATGGGTTGTTGGCATGAAAAACCTAGGAGAATCCATGCTAAAGTAGAGAAAAGAGAGGGTGAGGGGCATGGGAGTTGGCGCTCCAAGGAGTTGGGCATTGGGTCTCTTTTAGGCATGATTTGATCATGTCTTGTTGAGAGAGGATAGAGAGAAGAAGGTATTCTCTCAAGGTTTCTTTGAGAACCTTTTCTTCTCTAGTTTTTGTGAGATTTTTCTATGGGAAAATTAGAGAGAAAGAGGGCCATGGAGCATAAAAATTCTAGAAGAGAAGGTCTCTTCTTGTCTAGGCATGAAGATCGGTGTAGGACATCAATGGTTGATGTCCTAAAGATAAGATGAGTCTTCTCTAAAAGGTCTTTCTTCAAGCCTTTTTTTTTCTAATTTTTGGAAGATCCAAAAGTTGGTCTTCTCTTTTCATCCTCCTTCTTATTTTTCATCTCTTGGAGCATCCAAAAAATCTAAAGAATTTTTTTTTATAAATCGATCATCAGGAGGGATTCACGAGAAGCTAGCACTTTGAGCAGATCTTCGTTCAATGAATCTTCAATCTACATAATGATCTCATGTGGATTATCTATAGAGGTCGGACATGCTCTGTGGCTCCAAGCAATAAGGACAATGATGTTTTTTAGCTATAGTGTTCTCAACCCATGCAAACATAAGAGATCTGATCTCTTTTTTGACTTAGATGCGATCTAAGATTTCTAGAATAGTTCTAGATTTAGGATATTGATATGATCAATATCAATCTCTATTTAATTTTTTAGATTTATGCTTGCATCATGATATATTATAGATCCTAGATATAGAATTTAGTGATTAGATCACATGCATAATTAGGTTAAATAGTTTAATCTATGTCTTCCACTATATCTAATTTCAAAAAAATTTTGAAATATATGCATGAAATCCTGCATAATTTTCCAATAGGGGTATCAGAGCTCTAGATTCTTTTATGACATGATCATGCATGCTTTAAAATAAATCTAAAAATAAAAATTAAAGATCACATACTGATTATAAGATTGTTCTATTGTAAGGTTAACCCCTTACAATAAAAAGATTGTTTTAGTATGTACTGATCTAAATTTTTGAATCATGAATAAGTTAGATATAATCTAAGTAGATTTATGATTTATTTTTTTTAATTTTAAATATAAAATAAATAGATATTAGATCTATTTTAGATTATTTAGATTAGATCTAAATAATATCAGATCGTACATACTGATAATAAGGTTGTCCTGCTATAAGGTTTACCTCTTACAGTGCAAAGGTTATTCTAGTATGTACTGATATGCATAACCTGAATCATAAATTAGTTAGTTAAGATTTAAAATAATTTATAATTTATTTTTAAATTTTAAATCTAAATTTAATTAGTTTATGAACATATTTTGATCATTTAGATAAGATCTATATGATGTGCTTCATGTTTAGATCTACATCCTCATATTACATATGCTCGATATATAGTTTTTAATTTGAATCTAGTTTCTATATGTATGGCATATATGCTTTGTGGAATTTAAATTGTGAACTTAGTTTCTACAAAATCCTAGATTTAAAACCATAGGACATGATCTAAATAATGAAATAAATCAGATCTAAAACCATAAATTGAATATGATTCAATGTAAATTATTTACACTTTAAAAATATTTTAAATAATTAAATCAAAAACTAGTTCTGAGGATCAGAACCCAACCCATCAGCCTTGAACTTAATTGAGAATTAAGTGATTGTTTAGGATCTAGGTTTGTGATTTGAAGATCCTAAGATAATTCATAAAACATGGGTTAAAGTGTAATGGGTTAGCTTGATCAGGTCATTAATTGGTTTAAATCTAAGGTTAGACTAAATATGGACTAAGTTAAGAAATCGATCAAACTTAATTAATAGTTAATTAGGATTAGATTATTTCTTTTTTATAGATCAATCCAATAATTATAGTTGATCATAGTCCATACATTTAATAAATGAACCTGATCGTGGTTCAGTAGTCAAGCCTAAGTTTTTAGGCAAATTAAATTGGAATTGATAAACTGATTGGTGTCTAAGATAAGTCTGATATTTTTAGATCGATGGTTTTTAATTGGTACTCGCTTACCTGATCATTTCTGATGGTATCTAAGACAAGCCTTGGCAGACCCTCCCACTAATCTCACTTACCTAGCCAATATGGTTAGTTAGCTTTTGATTAGGTTGCTCATTGACTTGTGCTAACCCATGTCACATAGAAAATTAGTGAGATGTTGATTTTATTCAATGAGACTGATTTAGATGCCCATGGATCGAAATTGATCCTAGTCCTCATCATTGACTTGGTGAAGTCAGTGGGAGGATTTGACTTGGTGAAGTCAGTGGGAGCAACTTGGTCCATGTCTTCTCTATCCTTAAATTATAAATTAAATTAAATCTTCTAAAATTATTAGGTCCTTAAAATGATAAAGTTATGAAGATAACTGAGTCATAGCCTCCCATTAAGGTATTTGATAATGGGTCCAATAGTCTGGGTGGATATTGGAGGCATTTTATACTTGGTGTTCATCGAGATATTAAAATTATCATTCATCATATGATGACTTGGAAGTATCTCTCTAATGGTGGTTAAGTTGACCAACCAAAGTTAGACTTAATCATTCGTTGGTTAGATGCACCAAGTATGGTCACATTAATGGTTGGACGTAACTGAATCCTTGCAGTGGAGGCCAAAGCCTACTGATTAGATTTCTAGGGCACAATTAAATTACTAGAAGTTATTTAGAGAAATAATTAGTTAAAGAACTTACCTATAGATGCACATGGATTGATCGACCAAAGTCGGACTTGTATGTAGTCTATGTAGATTCTAGTACCTACTAGAAAATTAAAGTAATTTCTCGAATTAGAGGTAGAGACTACCAATTCATACAAAATAGTGGAAGAATCTTTAGACTAAAAGTCCAAATCTCTAGGCTTAAAATAATTCATATACAATAGGTCTATGTTCTCTTTTCTTTCAAAATAAGACTAAACCCTAATTGCTCTGATCACTGTCAGACAGTGATGTACTTATGGGATCCAACTTCGATAATCAGTATTGAAAGTTGAATTTGGTTCTACAATGTGAAGAGGTTCATCTTGGGGCTTGTAAGTCCAGTCAAAATAAAAGATCTAAAACTAATCAGAATCAAATAGAGTGCTTCTACTGTAAGAATCAAGGTCACAGGAAGAAGAATTATTTTACTTTCTTTGACCCCAACAGGTTGAACAAGAGAAAGAAACAAAAAGTTGCTCATCAAGGATGTTATATGATAACATCTTATAATTTCTCTATTTGTGATTCTACTATCTAGGTATGGATTATCGGTATTCCTATGCAATTTGTTGTAAGGACTTCAAGTAAGTAGAAAATTTGAAAATAGTGAGAAATTTCTAAACATTGGGGTTGGAAATTTTGTTCTAATCCTAACTTTAGAAATTATCAAGCTTATTTTCAAAAGTTATCTTTTTGAGTGATTATTACTATTGTCCATCGTTTATGATAAATATGATCTCTATTAGCCTTTTGGTTAGAGATGGTTATCATTTATCAATAAAAGAAGATTATTGTGATATCATTATGAATGATGTTATAATACTATATAGATAATAAAAAAATAATATTTAATATTTATACAATCTATTAAGTATAATAATGTACACATCTATAAAACATCCAAATTAGATAATATCATGGATGCCTACCTTTAGCATTTAGGCTCCATTATATTAATGAGAATAGGATAAATAGGTTAACTTTAGAGAAAACTTCAACATCAATGATTATGAATCATTATTGACTTATGAGTCTTGTCTTCTTGGTAACACGATAAAATCACTTTTTATTGAAAAAGATGAAAGAGTTGATGAAGTTCTAAGTATCATACATAGTGATGTATATGGATCTATAAACTCAAGTGCTAGAGAAGGATATTAATATTTCATTATGTTTATAGACGACCTATCTAGGTATGGATGCATCAAGTTTGAATCATTTGAATTATTTAAATGATTATATAATATAATAAAAAAATAAATTAGAAAAGATATTAGAATTCTTTGATTAGATTGAGGTGAATGCTTATCCAGTGATTTCTGTTATATCTAGGAGAGAATAGGATTGTCTCTCAGTGGACTCCTTTCGAAATACAGTATATCAAAAAAGAGAAATTGAACTTTTATAGACATGGTTTGATCCATGATGGGGTTTACTAGTCTATCTATTTCAGGGTTATGCTCTTGTGACTACTAGTTTTACTTTGAAAAATATTCCAAGTAAATCTATTGCAAAGACTTCATATATGGATCGGACATAAGCTTAGACTCTCTCACTTTCGTATTTGGGGTTGACTGGCCTACGTCAAATGCTTACACACAGATAAACTTGGATCCTAGTCCGATAGGTGTTTATTTATAGGGTAACACTTGTAATATACATCTAAGGATAAAATTATAATTTTGACTATAAATAATAGAATGAATTATTTTCTATCATAGTGTGTATTTGAAAGTATCTGTGATACATCCCTTGAGTTAATGATAATGATAGTTTATATTTTCAAGAGTTGAAAATTTAGGACATGAATTTTTATTATTAACTCATAAAATGCTCCCGACCATAGGATCATCATGAGGATGGTGATTGATCTGGAAGGTTGGTATACGATCGCTTCTTTAGGATAGATGAGTCTTGAGTCTATAGTGTAGAGACACCAAAGTGAGAGTACAGGTACTCGTTAGAGAATGAGGGCACTGAGCGTGACCACCTCGAGCAGTCATCACGAAGTCTATCTTCTTGTCAATGACTAGCTCGAAGTTGCAGTGGTGTGTCTAATTCTTTGACCTGAGGTGCATCGGTAGTTCACCTTGAGGATGTTATATTTGACTACACCATAACTCGATCTCCTAGCCATTCGAAATCTTGAGGTGTATGTTGGCTATAGCATGTTCATTGTAGGAATTAGATTGCACCAATAGGAGATCTATCTACCTCAGTAGATGAGGAGCAGTCCTATGATGATCATGAGAATCAAGTCCATAAGCCCATGGCCATGGCAGAGTGAAATAATAGAAAGAGTTTCTATTAGGTTTTTCACATTGGACTTGAATCAAATGATTAATTCATATGACGAAAATTAGGGTTTGACGAGATCACCTTAAACCCTAATCCGATCGGGGCTCAAGATAGAGGAACTTAATCACATAGGTAATTACACCAAGAGATTCATTTTTAGCTCTGATGGGTTGCCACCATATGCTGCTAGGTATCACTGGTGGATTTTGGGAGCAATTAGAATGATTTGGATGATTGATCATACTAATTATCTGAATCAAAAAAGTTCTGATCCATCAAAAGATGTTTTGATGATAGAGATCATGACATATCCCATTATCATATGAAACTGAACCTAACTGGGTCACACAAATAAGGGTTTGAATCTGGATATCATCAATTGGACCAACCTAGTTCAATTGATTTGAATAAGATTCAATTAGGTTCAAGAAAATCGTGCTAGCACACGATTGAGCCTAATATTCTCCTTCAACAATCATTAAGAGTTATCTCGATTGAGCCAAATATATTTGGACTCACTCAAGAATCTTTACTTGATTTGACTGAAGCTTGTCCAGGTTAGAAAAAGATTGTCTTAATTTATAAGATAAATTTGAGACAACACCTGCCATTTTTCATCATCAGCTAAATAGTAGAAAGGCCATCTGCCCATGTTGATCTTTGACACTTAGACATTTGCCCATGTGTCATGCACCTATAGGAGAGAGCTTTGACCCTTGTCCACCTACTAAATAGTAGAAAGGCCCAAAGTGGATAAGGATTGGAGTCCCATATAAATGGGACTCTAGTTGCATCATGCATTCAACTTGGGTGGCGCCAAAGAGTCATCTTTGACTAGTCTTGGCACCACCTAAAGAGGTTTGTGAAGGACTCTAATCTGATTGGATTAGATGATGTCATCCCATCAATCAAATTTAGATTTGATTGCATGAAGAGCCATGATTGGTCGGGATGATGTGGCACTGCATGGCGTAGTAAGGTCTATATAAACCCCATCTATGCCTAGGATTCAGATCCTCTTCCCTTTACCCATGCCACAAGGCTTCTCTCCCTTCCTCTCCATGCTATCTTTAGATACTCTCTCTCCTCTCCACACCCAAGAAGTTTTGGGCTCGAGTTTGATGTGATCCAAGCAAGAGAAAAATGACAAGAAAGAAGAAGGCAGCACTACTGCAAGAGACAACACCCGATCTTCAAAAGGTGTTTTGAAGATCTTCAAGATCAGATCCAGATCTAATCTTTGGAGTACAAATTGAAAAAGAGAAGATCTTCAGATCCTGCCTGAGTGGATACTGATAGAGGCAAGGCACTTGCGTGGCTACATCTAGAACCTCAGGCAAACATCAGAATCATCATAGGATAATAGGATTACCCATAACAAGGTATAATTAAATTAGATTTAATTTATTTTATTTTTATTTATTAGATTGATAAAATTAAATCTAAAGAGTCTCAGATCTAATTTGGATCTAAGAAAAAAATTTTTGAAATATCCCTCTTGATTAAATCAGATCTGAACGAACTTGATCCGAAAAATAGGATTTTCCCTTCAACTAGTACCAGAGCCAGGTTTCATAATTGCTTAGATCTTATTTTAATATAATTTTGATTTAATAATTAGATAATTTTAGATATCACATTAGATATGATTATATCTAAAATCAAAAATTAAGAAAATTAAATAATCTAGATCTAAGATCTATGAGATGCATGACTTGATTAGGAATAGAATTATTCTATGTGTAGTCTAGGATGATCATAGTTTTAATTTAATTAATTATAATTTTAGATCTATTTATTTACTATTTTTTAATATTATAAATATTATAATTATATCTAAAAAATAGAAAATAAATTTATTTAATTCATATGAGATATGATAGATGCATGTTTAGACTAGTTGTAAAATAGTTCTACAAAATTATCTTGAATAAATTTAATTTAATTTGATCAAATTTAAATTTTATTTTTAGATGTTTATGAGATAATTTAGATCTAAAAATATGCATGATATGATACATGAGATGTATACAAGACATGTTTCTAAGTTAGATCAATTTTATATATGTGATATATATGTAGATCTAACTAGTTTTGTAGATTCATCATATTTCTGATTAAGGCATTTTCCTTAGCCGTTCGGTCATAAGAATAAAGGAGGGTTTAAATGCCCTCTCCTTTCATTCGATGGGGTGTTCTTATGATGTGTAGGGGTGCTATACGTTCGTCCTTAATTAGAAATGAAAAAATTTATTTTCTGCAAAATCCTAGATCCTGAAATCTTAGGATTTTATTTACATATTTTATTTATGAACCCTAAACTTAATTAAGAATTAAGATTATAAAATATATTACATCTAAAATTAAAAATTTTTAGATCTAAGATATATTCATAAAATTGAGTTCGGGCTTGGGTAGCTCAATTAGGTCTAGCGATTGATCAAACCGAATCAAGAGCGGTTAGATAGAATCAAGAGTGCATAAATTGACCAGCCTAATAGGATTAAGTCTGGATCAAGGTCAAGTCACATGAGTGATCGATCAAGTTAAGACCTAATTAGGCTCAATGGTTAGAGTCTAGATTGTAGGCTAATCCGATTGGTTCTGGCTCAATAATTTGGTGTCTAAGGTAAGTTTGGCAGATACGATCGATTGATTTTTAATTGGGAGCTACTCGACTCGAATACGTTCTTATTGAGTTAATGGCATATCCCTTCCATCGGTCTCACTTACCTAGTCATATTTATCGACTCAGTCCTGATCTAAGGTGGCTAATAATCCGAGCTAACCCATGCCACTAGGTTAGTCATAATGGTTATGACTATGTCAAGTCAAGTTTAAAGAGACCTAAATCAAATCTTTCTAAGAAAAGATTAAGTCTAAGATCTTCCACCATTATAGATGTGCGGGCCCTTCCTAGGGTTGATTGTTCTCGACTGATTATAGTGGTTCAGTTGCACTGAAAAGATGCAACCATGTCTATTAGGCATTGGATGCTATAGGCCGGAGGATGGATTAGACTCAAAATTCTGGATACGGTGAGAGACCCAATTAGAAATTCAATCTATGCAAATGGTGGGTCTGACATAACTAAGGAGTGGATCAATATTTCGGACATGGTGAGATTCATGAATTAGAGATCAAGCCTGGGTGCACCATGATTAGAGAATCATTGGATAAGAGTTGTTCACTCATTGGCTAACCTGTCATCAATAACTATTAGGTGAGGTGATGAGTCAGTTGGTGGGACTGCACCATCCACTAAAAATTATTAATCATGGAGATCTTCACATCTCTACAGAGAGAGTGTAGGGATCCAAAAAATTAGTGAGAGCTAATTTGTTTAAAAATCAAACTCCTAAATAAATTGTTCAAGTCTTAATTATAAAATCTAACTAAAAATTTTGACTCTCTACAGGAAAAAAAATATCTGCATCCAACCCACTAGCCCGTATCCTGGACACCCATAGACTGATCGGATCCAATTACAAGGATTGGCTTCAAAACTTCAAAATTATTTTGGATTCCGAGAAGTTAACTAATGTATTGGATCAGGATCCTCCCACCTTATCAGTCCATCCATTCATTGAATAGAGAGCATCTCTTGATAAATGGATGGATGAAGATAACAAGATCAGATACTACATGTTAGGCTCGATGTCTGATGAGCTTTAGCGCCAACATGAAGATATCAAGACTGTCTGTCAAATGTTGGCTCACTTGCAAGAGTTATTTGGTGAATAGAGTCGCACAGCCAAATATTAGATCACTAAATGACTATTTAAGGCTAAAATGTGTGATGGGTAGTCAATCCAAGATCATTGTCTTATGATAATCAAGGACTTGGAAGAGCTTGAGAAGCTCGGAGTGAAGTTAGATCGGAATTTATAGAATGATATAATTTTGCAATCCTTGACTGATGCGTACGGACAGTTCATCGTGAACTACCATATGCATAAACTTTAGAGTACTTTGGCTGAGCTTATGAACATGCTGGTTACTACTGAGCTTTCTATGAAAGATTCTAAAGGTTCAGTACTTGCTATAGAATAAACTTCTTCCAAGAGAAAGTCTTTTGAAAAGAAGAAGAAGTCTGCGAAAAGGCAGAAGGTGGAAGATAGAAAGAAAAAGAAGGCAGAGCTGAAGAAGAAGACCGCTAAGAAAGAAAAGTGTTTCCATTGTAATACTGATGGCCACTGAAAGTGGAACAGCCCTATATACCTGACCACTTCGAAGAATAAGAAGGAGACAGATCCTTCTGGAGGTATGCTCATTATTGAATCTAACCTTACAATTTCTTCTGCATCCAGTTGGATGCTTGACTCTGATTTCAGTGCTCATTTATGCACTTCCATGCAGGATCTTGAGGATAGCAGAAGGCTGAGGGATGGTGAGATGATTTTATGCATCGAAAATGGAGCAAAAGTTGCTACTGTGGCCATGGAAACCTATCCTCTTCGACTACTATCTGACTTAGATTTAGTACTTAGGGATTGTTATTATATACCTACTACAAGCAAAAATTTGATTTCTATTTTATATTTAGCACAAGAAGGCTATGTAATTAGTTTTTTTAAGGACCATTATAATATTCTTTATGAAAGAAATAAAATTACAAGTGGTTTCCTCATTAACGATCTCTATCAGTTATATATTGATGTATCTATCTTAAATATCAAGCAAAATATAAATGCTGTAAAATGATCTAGAGATAGTCCAAATGATAGGTATCTATGGAACCTAAGGCTAGGTCATATAGCAGAAGATAGGGTTAATAAATTAGAAAAAATTAGACTATTGAGTCCGTTGACTTTCGAGTCATATCCAATTTGTGAATCATGTCTTCATGACAGAATGACTAAGCTTCCTTTTGTGGGACATGGGGAAAGGGCCACAGATCTACTTGCTCTAGTATATACTGATGTGTGCGGCCCATTTGATGTGCTGGCTAGAGGTAACTTTATCTACTTCATAACTTTTATCAATAATTTATCACAGTATGGGTACGTGTATGTTATGAGATACAAGTCTGAAGCTTTTGAAAAGTTCAACAAATTCATATATGAAGTAGAAAAACAAACTGAAAAACCCATTAAGGTTCTTCGATCAGATCAAGGAGGTGAATACCTTAGTCAGAAATTTTTTAACTATCTCAAGCAAAATAGCATAATCTCTTAATGGACTCCACCTGGAATACCTCAACTCAATGAGATTTCAGAATGGAGGAATCGGACCCTATTAGATATGGTCCGATCCATGATGAGCTTCATAGACCTTCCTAATTTTCTTTGGAGATATAGTCTATTAACTGCTATATATTTACTGAATAGGGTTTTCTCTAAAATCGTTCCTACCATACCATATGAGATATGGCATGGTAAGAAATCAAGTTTGAGTCATCTCAAAATTTGGGGTTGTTCGACTCATGTCTAAAGACAACAAGTGGACAAGTTAGATTTTAGGTCCTTTAGAGCTCGATTTATAGGATATCCTAAAGAGTCATTAGGATATTATTTCTATATTTCAGAAGACCACAATGTGATTATGAGTCGGCATGCCATCTTTCTTCAAAAATAGTTTATTCAAGATAGTGGCATTGGAAAGCAGATCAAGCTCAAGGAGAAAGTCTCATAAGAGCAACGAGCTAAGGATCCTGTGGAACCAAATTAGGTTGAGCCAAAATAATCACTACCTCCTCTATCTTGCAGATCGAAAAGAGTTTTTCATCCCCTTAACAGGTACTTAGGTACTATCTCAGAGAAAGTAGAGAAAATGTTCCTCATAGGTAATAGGATTCATGGTGATGATCCCAAAACCTATGATGAGGCAATATCGAATATTGACTCCGAGAAATGGTTAGAGGCAATGAAGTCAAAAATTGACTCAATGTACTCAAACCAAGTCTGAACCTTGGTAGATCCATCAGAAGGTATAGTACCTATTAGGTGTAAATAGATCTACAAGAAAAAGATTGGTGCAGATGAGAATATGGAGACATTCAAAGCTAGATTAGTGGCAAAAAGGTATAGTCAGCACGAAGGCATTGACTATCAAGATACCTTTTCGCCAGTAGCTATGCTAAAGTCCATCCGCACATTGCTTGCTGTTGCAGCCTATTTCAATTATGAAATATGGAAAATAGATGTAAAAATGGTATTTTTAAATGGATACCTTGAGGAAGATATCTATATGAAATAGTCGCTAGGTTTCACATCTAGTGATGCTGATCACAAAGTATGCAAGCTGCAAAGATCCATATATGAACTTAAGCAAGCATCATGAAGCTAGAATACTCGATTTAATGATGTGATCAAATTATTTAGTTTCATAAAAAATATGGAGGAACCATGTATTTTCAAAAATGTTAGTGGGAGCGGTATTATCTTTCTCGTACTGTACGTGGATGATATCCTCCTTATTGAGAATGATATTTTCATGTTGACCAAAGTTAAAATATGGTTATCTAAAGAATTCTCCATGAAAGATCTAGGAGAAGCATTCTTCATTCTAGGAATTAAGGTTTATAGAAATAGACCTAATAGGATGCTAGGTCTTTCATAGAAGATGTACATAGAGGAAGTGCTAAAGAGGTTTAGCATGAAAAACTCCAAGAAGGGTTTGACATCCTTCAAATATGGCATTCATCTTTCTAAGAAGATGTGCCCTAACACACCTAAGGAGATAGAACACATGAGTAAGATCCCTTATGCATCAGTAATAGGAAGCCTTATGTATGCCATGTTATGTACACGACCTAATATAGCCCATGCTGTGAGTGTCACGAGTAGATATCAGTCGAATCCAGGTGAAGAACACTGGACTTCTATGAAATATATTCTTAAGTACTTGAGAAGAACTAAAATATGTTGTTGGTTTTTGATAATGGAGAACTCCATGTCCAGGGGTATACAGACTCAGATTTTATATCCGATATAGATGATCGAAAGTCGACATCTGAGAGTCTATTTGTATGTGATGGTGGTGCTGTCAGTTAAAAAAGTTTCAAGCAGACAGTGATAGCATATTCCACCATGAAAATAGAATACATCGCTATATCAGAAGCTGCGAAGGAGGCATTCTGGTACAAGAAATTCACTGCAAAAATTGGAGTGATGCCATCAGATGCCATTCCTCTGTACTGCGACAATAATAGCACCATAGCCCTTGCTAAGGAGTCGAGGTCTCATCAGAAATCCAAACACATCGAGCAACGATACCACCTCATCCGTGATTACCTCGAGAAAGATTATGTCAAGTTCAAGAGAGTCAACTCCACAGACAATGCGGTAGACCCACTCATAAAGCCGTTGGGCTAGCAAAAGATTGAAACCCACCTTGAGAAGATGGGACTTAGATTTGTAGCCAATTGGCTTTAGGTCAAGTGAGAGTTTGTTAGATACGTGTGCCCTAGAAGCCAGAATTGGCTAACACTTGTAATACACATCTAAGGGCAAAATTATAATTTTGACTATAAATAATAGAATGGTTTATTTTCTATCACAGTCTGTATTTGAAAATGTCTGTGATACATTCCTTAAGTTAATGGTAATGATAGTTCATATTTTTAAGAGTTGAAAATATAAGACATGAATTTTTATTAGTAACTCATAAAATGCTTCCGACCATAGGATCATCATGAGGATGGTGATTGATCCAGAAGGTTGATGTACGATCGCTTCTTTAGGATAGATGAGTCTTGAGTTTATGGTGTAGAGATATTGGAGCAAGAGTATAGGTACTCGTTAGAGAACGAGGGCACTGAGCGTGACTACCTCGAGCAGTCATCAGGAAGTCTACCTTCTCGTCAATGACTGACTCGAAGCTGCAGTGGTGTGTCTGATTCTTTGACCTGAGATGCATCGACAGTTCACCTTGAGGGTGTTATAGTTTGACTATACCATAACTCAATCTCCTAGCCATTCAGAACTCTGAGGTGTATGTTGGCTATAGCATGTTCATTGTAGGAATTGGATTACACCAATAGAAGATCTATCTACCTCGGTAGATGAGGAGCAGCCCTATGATGATCATGAGAATCAAGTCCATAAGCCTATGGCCATGGTAGAGTGAAATAATAGAAAGAATTTTTATTAGGATTTTCACATTGGACTTGAATCAAATGATTAATTCATATGACGAAAATTAGGATTTAACGAGATCACCTTAAATCCTAATCTGATCGGAGCTCAAGATAGAGGAACTTAATCACATAGGTAACTACACTGAGAGGTTCATTTTCAGTTCTGATGGATTGCCACCATATACTGCTTGGTGTCACTGGTGGATTTTGGAAGCAATTAGAATGATTTGGATGATCGATCATACTAATTATTTGAATCAAAAAAGTTTTGATCTATGAGAAGATATTTCGATGATGTCAATGATAGAGATCATGACATATCCCATTAGCATACAAAACTGAATCCAACTGGATCACACAAACAATGGTTTGGATTTGGATATTATCAATTGGACTAATCCAGTTCAATTGATTTGAATAAGATTCAATTAGGTTCAAGAAAATCATGCTAGCACACGATTGAGCCTAATGTTCTCCTTCAATAATCATTAAGAGTTGTCTCGACTAAGTCAAATATGTTTGGACTCACTCAAAAACCTTTACTTGATCTGACTGGAGCTTGTCTAGATCAAAAAAGGATTTTCTTAATTTATAAGATAAATTTGAGACAACATCTACCATTTTCCATCATCTGCTAAATCTTGTCTTTGGACTTTGATCAAATGTTGACCTTTGACACTTAGACATCTGCCCATGTGTCATGCATCCATAGGAGAGAACTTTGACCCTTGTCCACCTGCTAAATAGTAGAAAGGCAAGGGCATGCGCCCAAAGTGGATAAGGATTGGAGTCCCATACAGATGGGACTCCAGTTGCTTCATGCATTCAACTTGGGTGGCACCAAAGAATCATCTTTGACCAGTCTTGGTGCCACCTAAGGAGGTTTGTGAGGGACTCTAATCTGATTGGATCAGATGATGTCATCCCACCAATTAGATTTAGATCTGATTACACGAAGAGTCGTGATTGGCCGGGATGATGTGGCACTGCATAGCGCAGTAGGATCTATATAAACCCTGTCTGCTCCTAGGATTCAGTTTCTCTACCCTTTCTTCATGCCACAAGGCTTCTATCCCTCCCTCTCCATGCCATCTTCAGATCCTCTCTCTCCTCTCCATGCCCAAGAAGCTTTAGGCTCGAGTTTGGTGTGATCCAAGCAAGAGAAAGACAACAAGAAAGAAGAAGGCAGCACTCTGCAACAGACAACACCCGATCTTCAAAAGGTATTTTGAAGATCTTTAAGATCAGAGTATAGATTAAGAAGGAGAAGATCTCTAGATCCTACCCAAGTGGATACTGGTAGAGGGTAGGCGCTTGCATGGCTACATCCAGAACCTCAGACAAACATCAGGATCATTAGAGGGTAATAGGATTACCCATAATAAGGTATAATTAAATAAGATTTAATTTATTTTAGTTTTATTTTTTTTATCAGATTGATAAAATCAGATCTGAAGAGTCTCAGATCAGATTTGGATCTAAGAGAAAAATTTTTGAAATATCCCTCTTGATCAAATCAGATCTGAATGAACCTGACCCGAGAAACAGAATTTTTCCTTCATGGCCTACGTCAAATGTTTGCACATAGATAAACTTGGATCCTAGTCCGATAGGTGTTTATTTATAGGGTACCCCAAGAAAATTAGAGGTTATTACTTTTGTCATGCTGAAGAACAAAATTTGTTCAGTAGCAGTAGGGCATTCTTTTTGAAAAAGATGTTTCTTAGAAAAGAAACTAGTGTCTGAAAAGTTGAACTTACAAAAGTTTGATCGGTAGAAAGTATCGACACAATCTAGTAAACCTACATAACTGGATTTGATTAGATCAAACATGGAGTCCATTAAAAAGGCACCATTAAGGAGATTTGGTAGAGCACTGCATTAGCCGGATAGATACCATGGTTTCTAGGTTCGGGATGGTGATCCTGTTGAGCTCGATGAGAATAATAAGGATCCAATCACCTATATGGATGCTATGCAGAGGTCTGACTTTGAGCAGTGGCTTGGAGCTATAAAATCTAAATTGGAGTCCATGAAAATCAATAGTGTGTCGACACTAGTTGATTTATCTGAAGGGATAAAATCCATTGAGTGTGACTGGATTTTCAAAAGGATCAGAGTAGAGCAAACGGAAAGGTAGAGACCTATAAAGCCTGTTTGACTATCATCTTGGAGTTGGAATATATGTTTTGAACATATGTGTTGGTTAAGAAGATTCAGGAATGACATTCCAGCATTATAGAGAATAAAGGTTTAGCTATCATCCTTATTCTCTATATAAGATTTGAGATAAGCATCCTATAATGAAGAGATGAAGATCTATAGAGATAGATCTAAAAGGATGCTTAGATTATCCCTATCTATATATGGGATCAGATATGGCATACTCACTAAATGTAGTGAATAGATACTAGTCTGATCCAAGTGAAAATCACTGAAAGATTGTATAGATAATTCTTAAGTATTTGAAAAATGCTAAGATCCAGTGACTCAAATATAGAGATACTGGCTTAAAACTAGTGGAATATTTTGATTCTAATTTTTAGTCAGATAAAGATGACATCAGGAGAGTGTCGGGTCATGAATTTATCCTAATTGGAGGAGTAATCTATTGAAAAATTTTCTAGCAGAATATTGTAGCCTATTTTGTTAGTGATAAAGAGTACATCGTGGCATCATATGCTACCATGTAGGCTGTGTGGTGACATAAGTTTATTAGTAAGCTGGGAGAGGCACCCTCCATCAATGGTCCAGTCCTAATATAGCACTAGAGACATAGCTCAGGCTAAGAAATCAAAGGTACACTACAAGACCAGCATACTCTGCATCGCTATCATCTTTGATTTTAGATCAGGATGATGTTAATCTTTAGAAGATCGATGAAAAATGAGAACTTGACCGACCCATTTACTAAAATCTCGAAACTAGGAAGTTTTACAAACTTAAATGAAAAATAGGTATTTGATACTATTCTGATTGACTTTAGTCTAGGTGAGAGTTGTTAAGAAATGTATCCTAAAGCCAATCATTTAAGTTATAGATGATTGAAATTTGTATATGAATTATTAAATAATAATAGTTATTTGACTTATTCATCATAAAAATTCTATCTTTCTTAAATGAACTCCTAAATTATGATGAAATTCTTAGAACTATAATTAATCAATAAAGGAGGATTTATCAAATAGTTCTTAAATTAGTTCACAACCAAATGATAGGTTATTAATTTGGATGATAACCTATCGAGTGTAGGTTGCTGTATGTCATATGCATTGGTTGTCCTCATAATCAAATGGTGTGAAGATACTGGTATGGCATGCAGGTAAGATGTAGGAGTACATTTGCACTGAATGTGATCAATATAGTACTCTTTTGTTAAGAATAGCTAGCTAAGATCAATGGATATAAGTATCCCTTCAACTTGAGATCACCACAATGACTTGTAAGCAACTCACTATACTTTGGTACTGGACTACCTATATTTTTAATATAGGATCGAAAGATTTTTAGGTACAGCTAAATACCTATAGAGTTGGTGTGTGAGTCAAGATAGGATTGACCGCTCTTGATTAACTTTAGAAAGTGAATGTCTTGCTGTATTTCAATTTAGCAAAACTTAGGCCCGGATAATCCTTATGAGGAGTCATGAGATTTACAAAATTTTGAGACACAACATGGATGACTTATATGACTGTTGATAGCTAACATGAAGTCATCTTAAGCATTATTGGTCAAAGAGATGAATTATATGGTAACCATAGGTCAGGATTCTAAGAATATTGTTTTGCATATATTCGACCTATCCGGACATCGGGTACCATTGCTAGATGGTCATTTTGATTGATATAGAAATTAGTTATTGTACTACTAGCTTAGGTTTGAACCTATGGGGTCATACACATAAGAGATTGTTACCTGATCAAATAGTTAATCGATGATTGAGAATCATTCAGTGACTGAATCATCAATGTGATTGATGATCAATCAAGTACAAGTGTTGCAGGATGATCGATTAGCAATTGAATTGCTAATTGACTCAATTTATTTGAGCAATTGGGATAAGATTGAGTCTAATTGAATTAGATTCAATTAGAATTAATTTGGACTTAATTGGGTTAAGTCCAACTGGTTTATTGAATAAGCCAGTTGCAAGGGAAGACAAGTCTCTATTCAATTAGGACTTGAGTGCACCTAATTTTTAATTTGATTAAAAATTAAATTAGATTTAAATTTAATTTAATCTAATTTAATTAGGCTCCTAGTTAGACTAAGATCATCTTTAATTAGGTTGACTCAATTCTAAATAGAATAGGACTTAATTAGGTTTAACCTTGTTTCAATTTATGAGTCCTAGTTAGACTAAGACTCCTAATCCCTTGCGCCTAGGAAAAGCCCAAGCCCCTTATTTTTTTTCCTAATGTTTATGTGAAACATTCCATGCCTAACAGAACTTTTATGCACCTTCTCTCCTTTAGATTTGGAATTAAATTTGAGTTGGTCAAATTTGGAATGTTGTTTTGCATTGGACTTTATTTGATTGAGTCTTAAGAATCCAAAACACTTCCCTCCTCTTTGCACCATTTTTCCCACGCCAAGAATTTTTGTTTTCCCCAAAATTTTCCATGCACATATTTCTCTTCCTTTTGTGCATGGATATATAGTTTCTCATGCCTGAATTTTAGGAGGGGCATCCCTTGAAGTTTAAGGGGGGGCATCCAAAGCATCCCCTGAATTTTAAGGGGGGCCATCCGAGAGTTGGATGCCCCCTAAAACTCTTGGTCTTTTCCTTCTATGACTAGGTATTTGACCTAGTCTTGGGCGCCTCCTATTTTAATGGGTAGTTGGCATGAAAAACTTGGGAGAATCCATAGTAAAGCAGAGAAAAGAGACGGTGAGGGGCATGGGAGGTCGGTGCTCCAAGGAGTTGGGCATTGGATCTCTTTTGGACATGATTTGATCATATCTTGTTGAGAGAGGATAAAGAGAAGAATGTCTTCTTTCAAGGTTTCTTTGAGAACCTTTTCTTCTCTAGTTTTTGTGGTATTTTTCTATGATAAAATTAGAAAGAAAGAGGGCCATGGAGAATGAAAAATTCTAGAGGAGAAGGTCTCCTCTTATCCAGGCATGAAGATCAATTTAGGACATCAATGGTTGATGTCCTGAAGAGAAGATAAGTCTTCTCTAAAAGGTCTTTCTTCAAGCCTTTTCTTTTCAATTTTTGGAAGATCCAAAAGTTTGTTTTCTCTCTTCATCCTCCTTATTCTTTATCTCTTGGTGTGTCCAAGAGATCTAAAAAAGTTTTTTTTTATAGATCAATCATAAGGAGAGATTCATGAGAAGCTAGCACTTCAAACGGTTCTTCGTTCGATGAACCTCTGATCTGCATAGCAATCTCATGTGGACTATCTATAGAGATCGGACGTGTTGTGTGGCTCCAAGCAACAAGGACGATGATATTTTTTAGCTACGGTGTTCTCGACCCACACAAAGATAAGAGATCTGATCTCTTTTCTAAGCTAGATCCAATCTAGGATTTATAGAATAGTTCTAGATATAGGGTATTGATATGATCAATACCAATCTTTGTTTAAAATTTTTGATTTATGCTTGCATCATGATATGTCATAGATCCTAGATGTAGGATTTAGTGATTAGATCACATGCATAATTAGGTTAAATAGTTTAATTCATGTCTTCTACTGTGTTTGATTTTGAAAAAGTTTTGAAATATATGCATAAAATCTTGCATGATTTTCCAACAACGTACGCCCTAGATATTCTCTCTCCAGGAAGCGCATGTCCTGAAGAAAAAAAGAGGCATGCGCTCCTTCATTTTGGTGCAAGACCAAGTTAAAATTGGGGGTGCTAACACTTGGCACCCCCTTGTCCTAATTCTCCTCATCTAAGACCAGGACAAGATTCAGTCAGTTCAGAATAAATCCACATAGGGTTCTTGGATGAGCCAAATTATATTTGATTGAGTTCAGACCAATCAAAAAATTTATAGAAGAAGAAAGTTAGATCCAATCATGTGCTAGCATGATTTTCTTGAACCAAATTGGATCTAATCCAAATCAATAAGATTATGTAAGACCAATTGATGACTTCATCAACATCATCGAAATATCTTAGTTTGGAGCACTAATTTGATCCAAACCCTTATTTATGTAATCTAATAGGTTTAATTTTGTATGGTAATGGGATATGTCATGATCTTTATCATCGACATTATCGAAAATCTTTTGATGGACTAGAACTCATTCTGATTCATCCAATTAGAATCATCGATCATCAAGATAATTCTAATTGATGCCATAATCCACCAATGACACCTAGCAATATGTGGTGGCAATCCATCAGAACTGAATACGAATCTCTCAGTGTAGCCAATTGTATAATTGAGTTTTTCCATCATGAGTCCCAATAGGATTGGGTTAAGGTTGACTCATCAAATCCGAATCCTGTCATATGATTGAATCACTTGATTCAAGTCCGATGTGAAACCCTCATAGAAACTCCTTTCTATTATTTCACACTGCCATGGCCATGGATTTTAGGACTCGATCTCATGATCACCATAGGACTACTTCGCTACTGAGGTTGTTAGATTCCATCTTGGTGCAATCCAATTCTTACAACGAACATGCTATAGCCAACATACACCTCAGAATTTCAAATAACTAGAAGATCGAGTTATGATGTAGTCAAACTATAACATCCTCAAGGTGAACTATCGATACACCTCAAGTCCATGAACTAGACACACAAGTGCAGCTACGAGCAAGTCATCGATGAGAAGGTAGACTTCCTTACGACTACTCGAAGTTGGCCATTCTCAGTATCCTTATTCTCAATAAGCACCTATACTTTTGCTCCAGATTCTCCATACCATAGATTCAAGACTCATCTATCCTAAGAAAGTGATCATACACTAATCTTCTAGATCAATCACCATTCTTGTGATGATCCTATGATCGAAAGTAGTTTATGAGTTAATTATGATAACATTTATCTTAAATTCTCAACTCTTGAGAATATGTATTATCATACTCATTAATCCTATGGATGTATCATAGATGCTTAATACACAAATATGATAGAAATGATAATTCTTTTTTTAATAATAAGTCAAAATTATAATTATGTCCTTAGAATGTAATACAAGTGTCAGCCAATCTGGCTTCTAGGGCATACATCTAACAAAGTCCCAATTGATCTAAAGCGAGTTGACTATAAATCTATCCCATCTTCTCAAGGTGGGCTTCAGTCTTTTGTTGGCTTAAAGATTTTATCAGTGAGTTAGTCGTATTATCCATAGTGTCGACTCTCTTGACCTTGATGTATCCCTTCTTGAGGTAATCGTGGATCAGATGGAACCACCACTCGATGTGCTTGAACTTCTAGTGAGACCTTGGCTTCTTAGCTAGGGCTATGGCACCGTTAATGTTGCAGTATAGAGGGACAACATCAGATGGCATCACTTCTAGCTCTATAATGAACTTCTTGAACCAGAATGTCTCCTTTATAGCTTCTGAGGCAGCAATGTACTCTACTTGCATGATGGAGTCTGCTATCATTATCTGTTTGGAACTCTTCTAACTAACAACACCACCATTGCATAGGAATAGACTACATGATGTCGACTTTCGATCATCAATATCAGACATAAAGTCTGAGTCTATATGTCCCTGCACCTGAAGTTTTCTATTATCAAAGATAAAAAATATATCCTTCATCATTCTCAAGTACTTAAGGATACATTTCACAAAAATCTAGTGCTCTTCATCTAGATTTGATTGATATCTATTGGTGATGCTCACAGCATGGGCGATATCAGATTGTGTATAAAGCATGGCATACACGACGCTCCCTATTGTCGAAGTATAACAGATCTTACTCATACGTTCAATCTCTTCTGATGTATTGGGTTACATTTTCTTGGGGAAATGAATACCATGTCTAAAGGATAGAAGACCTCTCTTGGAGTTCTCCATGCTAAACCTTCAGCACCTCTTTTATGTACATCTGCTATGATAGGGCCAGCATCCTCTTCGATTTATCTCTATAGATCTTAATCCTCAAAATAAAAGATGCTTATCCTAGGTCTTTCATAAAAAATTCTTTAGACAACCAAATCTTGACTAAGGTCAACATAAAAATATCATTTCTAATCAAGAGGATGTTATCCACTAACAATACGAGGAAGAAAACTACGCTCCCATTGACCTTTTTGAATACATAGAGCTTTTTTTTATTTTTGATGAAATCAAATGATTTGATTACATTATTAAAACTAGTATTCTAGCTTCAAGATGCTTGCGTTAGTCTATAGATGGATCTTTATAGCTTGCAAATCTTGTGATCTCCATCACTAGAAGTGAAATCAAGTGGTTGTTCTATATAGATATCTTCCTTAAGATATCTATTCAGAAAGGCCATTTTCATATCCATTTGTCATATTTTATAATTGAAATATGTTGCAATAGTAAATAGTGTGCAGATGGATTTTAGCATGGCCACTGGTGAGAAGGTATCCTGATAATCAATGCCTTCATGCTAACTATACCCTTTCATAACTAACCTAGCTTTGAATGTCTCCATATTTTCATCTATACCAATCTTTCTCTTGAAGATCCATTTACATCAAATAGGCACAATACCTTTAGGCGGATCTACCAAGGTCCAGACTTGGTTCGGGCGCATTGAGTCAATTTTTGACTTCATTGTCTCTTGCCATTTCTCAAAGTTGATCTCTGATATCATCTCGTCATATGTTTTGGGATCATCTCCATGAATCTCATTTTTCGTGAGGAACATTTTCTCTACATCCTTTAAAATAATACCTAAGTATCTCTCAAGAGGATGAAAAATTCTACTAGACTTATGAAATGAAGGAGGTAGTATGTGGATCAGCTCAGACTGATCAGGTTTCTCAAGTTTATTGGCTCATTGCTCTTCAGAGACTTTCTTCTCAAGCTTGATCTGTCTTCCTATGCCACCATCTTGAACAAATTTCAGATCTTAACCGACTAGTTTTTTGGCCATTAGATTGCGCAAATCAGCTGGATCTCTTTGAATCAAATCAAAAATCGACGTGGACCATCGGATCTCGGGTGGGATGGATGGCTGCCATCCAATCACATATGTACTATGCCGCTGGACTGCATGGACCGGGCACACTGAACACCTCCGCCAATCGTTGAGCGCCATGCTTCATAGAATTACCAAAACACCCCTAAAAGCCACGATGGATTTTTGGTAAACCCCTTAAGGGTCTACGTCTGCCACGCAGTGCTCCCTGATTCACCATGCCTGCTAAGCTGGCCGATCTACATAGGATCTATGGACCGGTCGACTAGTCCATCGTGCACTGGTTCTTTTTTTTTCTTTTATTTAAAAGTTTTGGGATTCATATCTTTTTCATTTTAGCTCCGATTTGAGTGAAATTTATTTCGTTGTGACTCATAAATCAACCTATTTTTATTCATGATCTTCTTTTCTATAAAAAATAAAATAAAAATATTAATTTTTAAGAAATAAGAATAAATTAATTAATAAATTAATATTTTTATAAATATATTTTATGTGTTTATCATAAATTTTAGATTCAAAAAATAAAGCTACATATCAACATATGCAACTAGATGATGTAGATCACAATATGAAACACATCATATGGATCTCATCTAAATGATCAAAATCAAATCATAAATTATTTAATTTTAAATTTAAAATCTAAAAATAAATTATAAATAATTTTAGATCTTATCTAATATATTTATGATGTAAGTTATTTAGGTTAGCAGATACTAGGATAATCTCTCCACTGTATAGGATAAATCTTATAGTAGGATAATCTTATAATCAGTATGTGCGATCTAATATTATTTAGATTTAATATAAATAATCTAAAATAGATCTAACATCTATTTATTTTAGATTTAAAATTAAAAAATAAATCATAAAAATATTTAGATCATATCTAACTTATTCATAATTCAAAAATTTCAGATCAACACATACTAGGACAATCTTTTCATTGAAAGGGATTAACCTTACAATAGGACAACCTTATATCAGTATGTGTGATCTTTAATTTTTACTTTTAGATTTATTCTAAAGCATGCGTGATCATATCATAAAAGAACCTAGATGCTCTGATACCACTGTTAGAAAATAGCAGGATTTCATAAAGAGAAATCTCATTTTCTACCATAGGATCATGCAGATCAGATCAGATCTAGAATAGATTTTTCTAAAAAATTTTTAACCAATCCAATCAAATCTAAGAGTTCTTAGATCTGACCATGGTGATTTGATATTAAAAAAATAAAATTAAATTAAATCAGATTTAATATCTTATCTTGTTTGGGTAATCTGATTACCCTATGATGATCCTAATCTTTTCTGAGATTCTGGAAGGAGCCATGCATACGCCTGGCCTCTACCAGTATCCACTCGGATAGGATCTAGACGTCTTCTCCTCATGAATCTTTTCTCCAAAGATCAGATCTGAATCTAATCTGAAGAACCCTCAAAACAACTTCTAAAGCTAGCTTGTCCGTCTCACGAATACCATCATATAGATGCTGAACTATTCACAAATTTGATTAGATCTTCCTCTCGATTTGCACCCAACCTTTGGCATGTGGAAGAATGGGAGAGAGAGGATCTGAGGGGGCATGGAAGATGGAAGGGATGGCAGCATATGGATGTGGCAATCAGAATTTTTTAAGGGCCTTACGCATAAGTGTTTTTATACAAGTTCCTTGCGCCATCTAGACTCCTAAGTGATCAAGCAACTCATTTGCTTGATCATCTAGGACTCCAATCTGATAACCCACATCATCCACCTGATCTTCATCAAGTTTTGTCATCCAAAACTCCTCCCAAGTTGGCGTGAAGAAAGGATAAGGAGGAGTCCATGGCGCATGGGACTCCTCCCTTCAAGAGTTTGATCCAAATCAAACTCTATTAGAAACCCAATCTAGGAACCACTAAAAGTCATAAAATTAGGCTCACCCAAAGTATGACTTGAGCCTAATCTCATATACAAAAATCAAAGCAAAATTATTTCCAAAGAATGTTTTAGAAGCCTCTGATCAGGTGACCCTCAGTTCTCTCAATTAGGTCAATTTTTGACCCTAGTCCAATTTCACCATGAATGGATTTAATTTCTACAATTAATCTAATCTGGATAGATTTCAATTAGATGAAATTAAACCCATTCAATGAGTTAAATCAAATTTAACTCAATTGCGATGAATCAAAAAGAATACAGAAGGAGAAAGTTAAGCTCAATCATGTGCTAGCATAATTATCTTGAACCTGATTGGATCTTATCCAAATTAATCGAACTGGGTTAGCTCAATTGATGACATCCAAATCCAAACCCTTATTTGTGTGACCTAGTTAGGTTCAATTTTGTATAGTAATGAGATATGTCGCAATCTCTATCATCGACATCATCGAAACATCTTTCGATGGATCAGAACTTTTCTAATTCATACAATTAGAATAATCAATCATCAAAATCATTCTAATTGCTCTCAAAATCCATCAGTGATACCTAGCAATATATGATGGCAATCCATCAAAATTGAAAGCAAACCTCTCATGCAGTTACCTATGTAATTGGATTCTTCTATCTTGAGCTCTGATAGGATTAGGGTTAAGGTGAACTCGTCAAACCCAACATCCGTCATGTGAACTAATCATTCAATTCGAGTCCAATGTGAAATCTTAATATAAACTCTTTCTATCATCTTCACTCTACCATAGCCATGGGCTTAAGGACTCAATCTCATGATTATCATAGGACTACTCATCTACTGAGGTAGATAGATCTCTTATTGGTGCAATCCAATTCCTAAGTGAACATGCTATAGTCAACATACACCTCAGGATTTCGAATGGCTAGAAGATCGAGTTATGGTATAGTCAAACTATAATACGCTCAAGGTGAACTATCAATGCACCTTAGGTCAAAGAACCAGATATACCACTACAGCATCGAGCCAATCATCGATGAGAAGGTAGACTTTCTTATGATAGCTCGAGGTGGTCATGCTCAGTGCCTCGTTCACTAATGAGTATCTATACTCTTGCTCTGATATCTCCATACCATAGACTCAAGATACATCTGTCCTAAGAAAGCGATCGTACACCAACCTTCTGGATCGATCACCATCTCCGTGATGATCCTATGATCGAAAGCAATTTATGAGTTAATTATGAGAATTCTTGTCTTAAATTTTCAACTCTTGAAAATATGAACTATCATTATCACTAACCCAAAGGATGTATCACAGACACTTTAAATACACACTATGATAGAAAATAATTTTTTTTATTAATTTCTAGTCAAAATTATAAAATTATCCTTAGAAGTGTATTATAAGTGTTTAGCCAATCTGGCTTCTAGGGCACACATCTAACAAACTCCTACTTGACTTAAAGCCAATTGGCTGCAAATCTAAGTTTCATCTTCTCAAGGTGGGCTTCAATCTTCTATCGGCTCAATGGCTTTATCAACGGATCAACCATATTATCTGCAGTGTCGACTCTCTTGACCTCGATGTATCCCTTCTCCAAGTAATTATGGATGAGGTGGTATCGCCGCTCGATGTGCTTGAATTTTTTATGAGACCTCGACCCTTAGTTAGGGCTATGGCGCCATTATTGTCGCAGTACAGAGGGACGGCATTTGATGGCATCACTTCAAGCTCTGCAGTGAACTTCTTGCACTAGAATGCCTCCTTTGCAGCCTCCAATGCAGTGATGTACTCTGCTTTCATGGTGGAGTCTGCTATTACCATCTGCTTGAAACTCTTCCAGCTGACAGCTCCACCATTATAAATAAACTGACTTTTGGATATCGACTTTTGATCATCTATGTCTGACATAAAATCTAAGTTAGTATACCCCTAGACCTGGAGTTCTCTATTATCAAAAACTAAAAATATATTCTTAGTCCTTCTCAAGTACTTAAGGATACATTTCACAGAAGTCCAGTGTTCTTCGCTTGGATTCAACTGATATCTGCTCGTGACACTCACAGCATGGGCAATATTAGGTCGTGTACATAGCATGGCATATATGAGGCTCCCTATTACTGAAGCATAAGGGATCTTATTCATGGATTTAATCTCCTCAAAAGTGCTAGGGCACATCTTCTTGGAGAGATGAATGCCATGTCTGAAGGACATTAATCCCCTCTTGGAGTTTTTTTATGCTAAACCTTTTAGCACCTCCTCTATGTACATCTTCTATGAAAGATCCAACATCCTATTTGGTCTATCCCTATAGACCTTAATTTTCAGAATAAAAGATGCCTCTCCTAGATCTTTCATAGAGAACTTCTTGACAACCACATTTTGACTGTAGTCAATATGAGAATATCATTTTCAATTAGGAGGATATCATCCACGTATAGTATGAGAAAGATAACAGCGCTCCCACTGATCTTTTTAAAAATACAGGGCTCCTCCTCATTCTTGATGAATCTAAATAATTTGATTATGTCATTGAAATAAGTATTCCAGCTCTGAGATGCTTGCTTAAGTTCATATATGGATCTTTGTAGCTTGCATATCTTGTGATCATTATTACTGGATGTGAAACCTAGCGGTTGTTCCATATAGATATCTTCCTCAAGATATCCATTTAATAACGTCATTTTTACATCCATCTATTATATTTTGTAATCAAAATAGACTGCAACAGTAAGCAATGTGTGGATGGATTTGAGCATGGCTACTAGCAAAAAAGTATTTTGATAGTCAATACCTTCACGCTAACTATATCCTTTCACTATGAGCCATGCTTTGAATGTCTCTACATTTTCATCGACACCTATCTTTCTCTTGAAGATCCATTTACATCCAATAGGTACTATACCTTCAGGTGTGTCTACCAAGATCCAGACTTAGTTCGAACACATTGAGTCAATCTCTGACCTTATTGCCTCTAACCATTTTTCAGAGTTGATATCTGATATCGTCTTATCATAGATTTTGGGATCATCACCATGAACCTAATTTCCAATAAAAAATATTTTATCTACGTCTTCTAATATAGTACCTAAGTACCTTTCAGAAGGATGAAAAATTCTTCTTGATCTATGAGGTGGAGGAGGTAGTGTCTGGGTTGGCTCAATCTGATTGGGTTCCATGGGTTACTTAGCTTATTCTCATCGAAGACTTTCTTCTTAAGTCTAATCTATCTTTCGATGCCATCATCTAGAATAAATTATTTTTTAAGAAAGATGGCATGTCGACTCACAATCACATTATGATCTTCTGGGAGATAAAAATAATATTCTAATAACACTTTAGGATATCCAATAAATCGAGCTCTAAAGGACCTAGACTCTAATTTGTCCGCCTGTTGTCTCTTGACATGGGTCGGACAATTCTAAATTATGAGATGACTCAAACTTAGTTTCTTACCATGTCATATCTCATATGATATGGTAGGAATGGTCTGTTGATCCCATGATTGATTTTGATGATTGCCAAATCTTGAGTTTATTATATATCTAATCATGTATCTCAAGAATGTGTATAGGATTTTTCAAGTATCCAAACTAAAGAATTTATCTCAAGAATAAATCCTCTTAAGATGCCATGCCAAAATACTTAAAAGATCAAATTCACATATATTTGGATGGCTTGGTATGAAGAAAGTATGATTGGAAGAAGAGAAATTAAAATTGAAGGAAGCAATCTTGTTTAGAAGAGTTTGAGGCCAAGAAATTTAAGTTTGGAAGGTCAAACATTGAAGAAAAATGAAGCCAAAATTTTTAGAGACCTCTCCTAAAAATTTGGAGATCTTTCCTAAAAATTTGGAGACTTCTCCAAGTTGTTTGGCACTCCTACATATTGCCCTGACACAAGCTCGAGACCTTTACAAAACTGGACGAGACCTCTCCATTTCAAAAAATAGAAACCTCATTTCTGTATTCTGAGATCGAGAGCTCTCAAAAATTTTTGAGAGCTCTCGCTATGAAACTGAGATATCTCAAAAATTCTTAAGAGCTCTCACTAAAAAATTGAGAGCTCTCACAAAAAAATCAAAAGCTCTCCAAATTCATGATAGCCTTCAACAAAATTTTTCTGCAAGCTTTTCAACAGCCAGTTTTCACTTCCAACGGCTATTTCGGTACTTTCAATGGCTAGAAATCTTTCTTCAACCATCTTTAAAGGTATTTGAAGATGGAGAATCAATTGAAAAATAAGATTAAGAGATTTAGAGAGAAAAATCATTTTTCAAACCTAAAGGATTCTATTGCACATCAATAAAAGAGAAAAAAAGAGGGATTTTGCAGTAATTTCAAAGGACATTCAAGAGCTATCTTCTACAACTTCTCAAGCATCCTCTCAAGCCACAAAGAAGAGTTTTCAAGCTTCAAAAAAGCTGATTATTCAACCTCTTCTTTGTGCTCAAAGAGTTTCAACTTTATTTTTTATTTTTATGCTGAAATTCTTATATTGTATTGTTATTTTTTTTATATGTTTTTTTGAGAGAAAAAAACTTGAGAATTAGGTCCGTCCAAGCCTGAAATTGGACATTATAAGTTTTGGTTGGTGAGCCTAAAAAATCAATTGGGTTGTTAATGAACCCAGAAAACTAATGGTGTTAGGTTTTAGTTGGTGCTCCTGTGAAAATCAACTAGGTTTGTTTGTGAGCCTAAAAAATAAATACACTATAATCAAGGATGGATTATAGTAAAAATTCTAAGAAAAGCTTAAAGAGTGGACGTTGGTGTGGGTTATACCAAACCACTATAAATCATGGTGTTTTTGTGTTTATGCTTTTCTCTTCTATTCCTTTACATTCTTTGCATGCTTTTAATTCTTACTTTACTTTTATAATTTGATTTTACTATCTTAATTTTGCTGCTATACTATTGCTCTTATTCCATAATCACTAAAGATAGCATAAATTAAAGCACACCTTATTTAGAAAGTAAATTTGGTTAAATTTTTTAGAAATCTAATTCATCCTTTCTCTTGAGTTGCAATCTCTGAACAACAATTGGTATCAGAGTAGGTGCTCTATTATTGATTATTGATCTAACTGTTTAGAGTTAAAGATTTTGGCAATCCAAATGGAGTCTTTATTTAATGAAGATTATTCTATAGAGAGACCTCCATTTTTTAATGGTTCTAATTATTTTTATTGGAAAGCTAGAATAAAAATCTTTATGCAAGCACATGACTATAAGTTATAGAAAATTATGATAGATGGCTCACACACGACCAATGCATTAAAAGAGCATGCCATGAATATATTTTATTGTTCCTTAGAGTTAAATATATTTAATGTAATTTCTTCATGTATTTCAGCAAAATAAGTTTGGAAGAAATTAAAAATTATTTTTAAGAAAATAAAATAAGAAGAAATATCAAGCTCCAAAAAAGAAAAGAAAGCTTATCCCAACCTATGCCTCACAGCTCATGAGGATGGAAAGAAAAATAAGAAGAAGAAACAAAGAAAGAAAAAAGTTTTAATTAAGAGGGAGCATAGCAAAGAAAAGAAAAATAGGAAAGAGAAAGAAGGTATTACAAATCCTTACCTCATGGCTCTCAATAATGAGATAAATATAGAAAATTCCTCTGAATTTATATTTGATGAATTGTTTGAAGCCTTCAATGATTTAATAAATAAATTTAAAAAACTAAGGCTTAAAAATAAAAAACTCAAAAAGTCTAATCTTCTTTTAGCTGATGAAAAGAATAAATTATTAAATAAAAAAAGATATTTTGAAAAAAATAATTTTTTTGGCTAAAAAAAGGATGTACCATTTAAATTTGAAAAATCTTTAGTTGAAGAAAATATTAAGTTGAAAGAGGAATTCAAAAAATCAAAGCTTTACATTAAAGAAAAAGAAAAACTCCTAAAATCTGAAAAATCTCTTTTGAAAAAATGCTAAATTAAAAAAAAAAATTGAAACATTGAAGTCTATGTTCAATAAGTTTACAATCGGATCACGAAAGCTTCAAGCAATATTGAACAATCAAAAAGTTATTTTCAATAAAGCTGGAATTAGATATAACTCCTTAAGAAAATAGACACTTGTTAAGAATATGTTTACAAAAGCTCATTCTGAAAATCACTCTATAGTTTGTTTTAAATATAATAAAGTTAGCCACAAAATTTTTGAATGTAATACTAAAAGAATTGGTCATACTTTGATTAAATAAATTTGGATTCCAAAAGAAACCATATGCTCTAACATCCATGCATCCAAGATGACTTGGGTACCAAAGATTAGCAAATGATTTTACAAGTACACCAAGGATCCAATGGAATGAAAAGAGGAAAATCTTATGGATGGATGCCTTGGAAATGAAATTAGATGGATGATGATATTTGGTAAAATCTAAACTTTTCACTTATCATGCCATCATTATTTGCTAAATATATTTTGATTATTAATTAGCATAATTATTGAGCATGTTTGATTGATTTTGATGTATTGCATAAAATAAGAATATCATTTTGATTGTTTATTTTCAAGATTATATTTTTATCATAAATTGAGCATGCTTATTCAATCCCTTGTATCATGTTATTATTTCTTGAAAAACTTAAAATGCAATAAGCATGATTGTATAAGAATCTTTTTGATTATTAAACTTACAAATTGAATTAATTTTTAACATTCCCCCATAAGATGCTTAAATGTTGAAATATCCTAAAAATTGCATGACCTAAGTACTTGAATATAAGATACTCAATCATAAAAGACCAAGTGCTTAAAGTATTAATTTGTATTGCATCTTAGTTTTATCTTAAGGATTTAAAATTTTCTAGTTGAACCTAATCTCATAGGACCATTATCTAGGTTCTTCTTGATTTGATCTTATTTAAATTGATTATTAGAACCCCCAAATTGATTATTTTTTATGATCCTCTAAATTTTCTGGAATATCTCTCTTGATCATCAATTTGATTAACTCTTTGATCTTAAAAGAAAATTTATTGATGAACATTCTTATTTTATTCCAATTGATTGATTTTGAAAATTGAATTTGAAAAATGATCTTCTTGAATCTTTTGAAGTTGATATCTAACAAGATATTTCAAGAAAGTTATCATTTATCTTCAAAGCTAAACTTTTAAAGAGGACTTCAATTCTAAGTGATTGGTATCAAACATTTTGCTATTTACCATGTATTTGATTGATTTATCTTTTGCTAAAAAAGAGAAGAATGTTTTTATTTCAAATTTGATTTTGCATAATTATATGTTTGATATAATATCATTTAAAATAAATTCAAAAATACATACCTTTTTTGTACCTAATTGCTTGATATTTCTTAAGAAAAGGAAGAGATGATCCTTTTAAATAATAACAAAAAATTTCTTTACGATTTGCCTTGACTAATTTGCTAATATCAATTCAAATTGATTTATCATTCAAAATTCTTAAATTATTTGATTTAAATCAATTCTTTTTTATCAATTCAAAAATAAAATCATTAGTATCAAGCTGAATTTGCAAATTAATCTTTAAATGATATTGAACTATTAAGAAAATCATGATTTGGTCTAAATTTTAGTTTAATTAGTATCAAGAAGTTTCTTGCTAAGAAAATTTTCACTCTTGATATCATTGGTATCATTCTTGTCTTACATTTTATTGTATTATTTTTTGGCAAAAGAATTGGATATAATATCTCAAATCTATTTTATATTGATATACTCTTGATATGATATCTCTTGAGATAAATTTAAAGAATCTCATATATTTTTCTGAATTTAATTGAGTGAATATTTTGTTTGATTAATGCTTATTTCACTCAATTGATGCTTGTACTTTTAAATTTTATTTAATTTTAAAATAGCTTTGTTTGCTAATGTAAGAGAAAGAAAATATTAAAGAAGAAATGATTAATTATTTGAAAAAGGCTTTGAAATTGAAAATATCTTTCAAATTTAAAAAAAATTGAATTTAGTAGTTAAATTCATGTTTAATCTACTTGATTTGAAAGAAAAGAGAGAGAAAAATTAAAAAATAAATTTATCCAATATTAATTATGAAAAATAAGAGGAGTGATATTATCTACCTTTGATTAAAAATTTTAATTAGCTTATATTAAGATAAATGAACATTAATTTTATTATTCTTTTGAGCCTTAATATGATAATTTCATTTGATCTATATGCTTTTGATTTAATTGTCAAATCATTTTTAAAAACTATTTAAAGTGAAAAGAAGTTTGAGACATATTCTTACTCCAAATAAATTAATTTTGATATATTCTTATAATTTTAAAACTTATTTATAAATATAATACTAAACTATTCATGTGCCAACCTTTAAACTTAATTTGCATGATCATTCTTGGCAAATGATTGAAGTTAAATTGAATTTATAGCATATTCTTTCTCAGAAGTAAATTTTTAAATTTAATTTTAAAACTTAATTAAAAATTTAAATTTAATCCTAAATTTTTTATGTGTAGTGCAAAATTCTTATGAATAATTGGTATTGAAATAATTTTTACTCAAAATAATGAATTTAAAAATATGATTATCTTTTGCTTTGATTCTATTTATTTTATTTTGCTCGATATATTCTTGATACATATCTTTTTCAAACTTAATTTATTAAATTTTTTTAAGAAAAGAAAAGATTGAATATTAAAGTATATACTATGCTTGATTTCATATTCAAATCTTTTGAAAAGCTCTATTCCTCTTAAAGCTTAAAAGTGCATATTTGAAAATCTGATTAAAGAGTATATTCATTCAAAAAGAAAAAACATATGATATTTAAATTTAAACTAATTTTTGAAATTAAAATAAATATTTAAAACTTATTTTGAATCAAAGGATAAATTTTTAAAAGGAAGATGATTCATTTAAATTAATTTTATGAATTTAATACATCTCTCAATTTAATGCTTTGATGTTGATTTTGATGACTTCTTATTTCTTTCCATGAGCTTTTTGATATTGTCAAAAAGGAGAAGAAATATATTGAGCATATGAAATATGTATGTACTACTGATGTACAATAAATTAAAGACTTATTAAGAATTCTTTCATAAAGTTTAATTCATTATTCTTATATTGATTCACATTAGTTTTTTTAACATATACTCAAAGTATTGCCATCATCAAAAAGGAAAAGATTGTTAATCCCATGATTGATTTTAATGATTGTCAAATCTTGTTTATTATGTATCTAATCATGTGTCTAAAGAATGTGTATAAAATTTTTTAAGTATCCAAAATGAAGAATTTATCTCACAAACAAATTCTCTCAAGATGCCATGCCAAAATACTTAAAAAATCAAATTCACACATATTTGGATGGTTTGGTATGAAGAAAGTATGATTGAAAGAAGAGAAATTAAAATTGAAGGAAGCAATCTTGTTTAGAAGAGTTTGGAGCCAAAAAGTTCAAGTTTGGAAGGTCAAACATTGAAAAAAATGAAGCTAAAATTTTTAGAGACTTCTCCTAAAAATTTTGAGATCTCTCCTAAAAATTTGGAGGCTTCTCCAAGTTGTTTGGCACTCCTGCACATTGCCCTGGCATAGGCTTGAGACATCTCCAAAATTGGGCAAGATCTCTCCATTTTAGAAAACAGAAACCTCATTTCTATGTTCTAAGATCGAGAGTTCTCAAAAATTCTCGAGAGCTCTCGCTGTGAAACCAAGACATCTTAAACTCTCACTGAAAAATCGAGAGCTCTCCAAATTCGCAATAGCCTTCAACGGAATTTTTCTGCAAGCTTTCCAATGGCTAGTTTTCACTCCCAATGGCTATTTCAGTGCTTCTAATGGCTAGAAATCTCCCTTCAACCATCTCCAAAGATATTTAAAGATGGAGAATCAATTGAAAAATAAGATTAAGGGATTTAGAGAGAGAAATCATTTTTCAAACCTATGGGATTCTATTGCGCATCAATAAAAGAGAAAAAGAGATGAATTTTGCAGCGATTTCAAATGGCATTTAAGAGCTATCTTCTACAACTTCTAAAGCATCCTCTCAAGCCTCAAAAAAGAGTTTCCAAGCTTCAAAACAGTCGATTATTCAACCTCTTCTTTGTGCTCAAAGAATTTCAACTCTATTTTTTATTTTTGTGCTAAAATTCTTATATTATATTCTTGTTTCTTTATAAGTTTCTTTAAGGAAAAAAAACTTAGGGATTAAGCCCGTCCAAGTCCAAAATTGGATATTGTAGGTTTTGGTTGGTGAGCCTAAAAAATCAACTAGGTTGTTAATGAATCCGAAAAACTAATGGTGTTAGGTTTTGGTTGGTGCTCCTGTGAAAACAACTAGGTTTGTTTGTGAGCTTGAAAAATAAATACACTATAATCAAGGATGGATTATAGTAAAAATTTTAAGAAAAGCTTGGAGAGTGGACGTAGGTGCAGATTGCACCAAACCACTATAAATCATGGTATTTTTGTATTTATGCTTTTCTCTTCTATTTTCTTACATTCTTTGCATGCTTTTAATTCTTGCTTTACTTTTATAATTTAATTTTGCTATCTTAATTCCACTGCTACACTATTGCTCTCATTCCACAATCACTAAAGATAGCATAAATTAAAGCATACCTTGTTTAGAAAGTAAATTTGGTTAAATTTTTTAGAAATCCAATTCATGCCCCCCCCCCTCTTGGGTTGCAACCTCTGGGTAACACGATCTTAGAGGAAATCCTATTCAGTAAATATATAACGGTTATCAGACTATGTCCCCAAAAAAACTCAGAAAGGTCCGTGAAACTCATCATGGATCAGGCCACATCTAATAGGATCCAATTTCTTCATTCTGAAATCTCGTTGAGTTGAAGCACTCCAGGTGGAGTCCATTGAGAGACTATGCCATTATCCTTAAGATAGTCTAGAAATTCCTAACTAAGGTATTCACCTCCTCGATTTGATCGAAGAACCTTAATGGGTTTTTCTATTTACTTTTCTACTTCGAGTCTGAATTTCTTAAACTTTTTAAAAGCTTCAAACTTATGTCGCATCAAATACATATATCCATACCGAGATAAATCATCGATAAAGATGATGAAGTAGATATAATTGCCCCTGATTGGCACATCAAATGGGTCACATACATCAGTATGTACTAGGGCAAGTAGATCAATGGCCCTTTCTCCATGTCCTACAAAAGGGAGCTTGGTCATTTTGTCATGAAGGCATAATTCACAAATCAGATATGACTCAAAAGTCAATGGACTCAATAGTCTATATTTCTCCAATTTATTAATCCTATCTTCAGCTCTATGATCTAGCCTAAGATGCCAAAAATACCTATCATTTAGACTATCCCTAAGTCGCTTTAATCCTATGGCATTCACATTTTGCTCTATATTAAAAATAGAAACATCAATATGTAACTGATAGAGATCATTTATAAGAAAATCACTTGCAATTTTATTTCTTTCAAAAAGAATATTACAATGGTCCTTTAGAAAACTAATTACATAGCCTTCTTGTGCTAAACATAAAATATAAATCAAATTCCTACTTATTGCAGGCACATAAAAATATTTTCTAAGAACTAAATCTAATCCAGTCGGTAATCGAAGAGGATAGCTTTCCATGGCCACAACAGCAACTCTTGCTCCATTTTTGATACGTAGGATCATCTCACTATCCCTTAGCCTCCTGCTCTCCTCAAGATCGTGCATGAAAGTGCATAAGTATGCACTAGAACCAGAGTCAAGCATCCAATTAGATACAAAAGAAACTGTAAGATTATATTCTATAACCAGCATACCTTCAGAAGGACCTACCTCCTTCTTGTTCTTCAGGCTGGCTAGGTAAAGAGGGCACTTCCGCTTCTAGTGGCCATCAGTATTATAATGAAAATATTTTCCTTTGTCGGTCTTCTTTGACTCCACCTTCTTCTTCTTCCCATCATCTACCTTCTACTTCTTTATGAACTTTTTTTCTTTTCAAAATACTTTCTTTTAGAAGAAGTCCACACCATAGCAAGTACTGAGCCTTTAGAATCTTTCATAGAAAGCTCAGCAGTAACCAGCATATTCATAAGTTCAGCCAAGATATTCTAAAGTTTATGCATATAATAGTTCATAATGAACTACCCATACGCATCAGTCAAGGACTGTAAAATTATATCAATCTGTAGATCCTGATCTAATTTTACACCGAGTTTCTCATGCTCTTCTAAGTCCTTAATCATCATCAGACAATGATCTTGGACTAACTATCCATCATACATCTGAGCCTTAAACAGTCTCTTAGTAACTTGATATTTGGCTATGCGACTCTGTTCACCAAACAACTCTTGCAGGTGAGCCAACATTTGTTGACTACTCTTAATATTTTTATGTTGGCATTGGAGCTCATCAGACATCGAGTCCAACATGTAATATCTAACTTTGTTATCTTCAACCATCCACTTCTCAAGAGATGCTCTCTGATCAGCGGATGGATAGGCTGGTAAAGTGAGAGGATCCTGTTCCAACACATGAGTCAACTTCTCAGAATCTAAAATAATTTTAAAATTTTAGAGCCAATCCTTATAGTTGGATCCTGTCAGTCTATGGATGTTCAGGATATGGGCTAGTGGGTTGGATGCAGACATTTTTTTGTAAAAAGTCAAAGTTTTTAGTTAGATTTTATAATTAGACTTAATCAATTTATTTAAGAATTTTATTTTTAAAATAAATAAGGCTTTCACTATTTACTCGAATCCCTATACTTTCTTGATAGAGATGTGAAAATCTTCATGATTATAGTTTTTAGTAGGTGATGCGATCCCACCGACTGGCTCATCACCTCATCTAATAGTTATTGATGATGGATCAACCGATGAGTGGACAACTCTTATCCAATAATTCTCTAATCATGGTGCATCCAAACCTGATCTTTAATTTATGAATCTCACCATGTTCAAAATATTGATCCACTTTTTAGTTAAGTCAGACCCACCATTTATACAAATTGAATTTCTAATTGGATTCCTCGCCATATCCAGAATATTGAGCCCAACCCATCCTCCAACCCATAGCATCCAATGCTTAATAAATATGGTTGCATCTTTTCAATGCAACTGAGACACTGTAACCAGTCGAGAACAATCAACCTCGAGAAGGGCTCGCACATCTATAATGGTAGAAGATCTTAGACTTAATATTTTCTTAGAAAGATTTAATTTGGATCTCTTTAAACTTGACTTGACTTAGTCATAACAATTATGACTAACCTAATGGCATGGGTTGGCTCGAATTGTTAGCAATCTTAAATCAGAACTGGATCGATACAAATGGCCAGGTAAGTGAGATCGGTGGAAGGGATATGCCATTAACTCGATAAGAACGCATTCAGATCAAATAGCTCTCAATTAAAAATCAATCGATTATATTTGTCAGACTTACCTTAGACACCAAATTATCAAATCAAAACCAATTGGATTAGCCTATAATTCAGGCTCAAACCGTGGAGCTAAATTAGGTCTTAATTTGATTGAGTCACATCTCAATATGATTCGATCTTGATCCAGACTTAATCCTATTAGACTGATCAAATCTAAGCTTTCTTTGATCCCACCTAACCAACTCTTGATTCGGTTTGATCAACCGCTAGACCTAATTAAGCTACCCAGGTCTGAACCCAATTTTATGAATATATCTTAGATCTAAAAATTTATAATTTTTAGATCTAATTAATTTCATAATCTTAATTCTTAATTAAGTTTTGGGTTTATGAACAAAACATGTAACAAAATCCTAGGGTTTTAGGATCTAAGATTTTGCAGAAAAATAAGTTCTAATTTTTTATTAAGGACGAATGCGCAGCATCCCTACACATCATAAGAACACCTCATCGAATGGGAGGAGAGGATCTTTAAACCCTACTTTGTTCTTATGATTGGATGGCCAAGGAGAACGTCTTAATCAGAAATATGATTTTTACTACAAAACTAGTTAGATCTAAATCATATATTCCAATACAATTAATGATCTAATTTATATATGTTTTGCATACATCTCATGTAACATAACTAAATTAAATATGCTTTCAGATTTGATATGTCACATATAATATCTAAAAAATAAAATTTAAATTTGGTCACATCAAACAAAAACTATTCTAGATATTTTATAGAACTATTCTATAACTAATCTAAGTATGCATCTTTCATATCTCATATGAAAAAATTAAAACTCTATTTTCTATTTTTTAGATCTTGTTACAATAATTATAACTTTAGAAAAATAAAAATTAAATAGATCTAAAATTATTTTTAATCAAATTAAAAATATGATGATGCTAGACTATACATAGAACTATTCTATGCCTAATCTAGTCATGCATCTTATACATTATAGATCTAAATCATTTAATTTTAATTTTTGATTTCAGATCTAATTATATATGATGTGATATCTAAAATTATTTAATATTACATCATAAATAAAAGTAAAATATATCTAAAATAGATCTAAAGAACTATAAATCTGACTCTGATACTAATTGAAGGAAAATCTCATTTTCTGCCGCAGGATCGTGCAAATCATATCAGATCTACGGTAGATTTTTTTAAAAAAAATTTTAAATAATCCAATCAGATCTCAAAGTTCTTAGATCTGATCATGATGATCTAATATTAAAAAAATTAAAATAAAATTAAATTAGATTTAATATCTTAACTTGTTTGGGTAATCTAATTATCCTATGATGATCCTGATCTTTCTTGAGATTCTGGAAGGAGCCACGCACGCGCCTGGCCTCTACCAGTATCCACTCAATCAGGATCTAGACATCTTCTTCTCATGAATCTTTTCACCAAAGATCATATCTGAATCTGATCTGGTGAATCCTCAAAATAACTTCTGAAGGCAACTTGTCCGTCTCACGAACACCATCGCGTAGATGCTGAACTCTTCACAAATTTGATTGGATCTTTCTCTCTGATTTGCATCCAACCTTTGGCACATGGAAGAAGGGGAGAGAGAGGATCTGAGAGGGCATGGAAGATGGAAGGGGTGGTAGCATATGGACGTGGCAATCAGAATTTTTTAAGGGCCTTATGCACAAGTGTTTTTATACAAGTTCCTTGTGCCATCTAGACTCCTAAGTGATCAAGCAACTCATTTCCTTGATCATCTAGGACTCCAATCCAATAACCCACATCGCCCACCTAATCTTCATTAGGTTTTGTCACCCAAAACTCCTCCCAAGTTGGCATGAAGAAAGGATAAGGAGGAGTCCATAGCGCATGGGACTCCTCCCTTCAAGAGTTTGATCCAAATCAAACTCTATTAGAAACCCAATCTAGGCACCACTAAAAATCATAAAATTAGGCTCACCCAAAGTATGACTTGAGCCCAATCATATATCAAAAAATTAGAGCAAAATTATTTTCAAAAAAATTTCTAGAATCCTCTGATCAGGTGTCCCTCAGTTCTCTCAATTAGGTTAACTTTTGACCCTAGTCCGATTTCACCATGAATGGATTTAATTTCTATAATTAATCTAACCTAGATAGATTCCAATTAGATAAAATTAAACCCATTCAATGAGTCAAATCAAATTTAACTCATTTGTAATGAATCAGAAAGAATACAGAAGGAGAAAATTAGGCTCAATCGTGTGCTAGCACGATTATCTTGAACTTGATTGGATCTTATCCAAATCAATCAAACTGGATTAGCTCAATTGATGACATTCAAACTCAAACCCTTGTTTATGTGACCCAGTTAGGTTTAGTTTCATATGATAATGAGATATGCCATAATCTCTATCATCGATATCATCGAAATACCTTTTGATGGACCAGAACTTTTCTGATTCATACAATTAAAATGATCGATCATCAAAATTATTCTAATTATTTTCAAAATTCACTAGTAATACCTAACAATATATGGTGGTAACCCATCAGAACTGAAAGTGAATCTCTCGGTGTAGTTACTTGTGTGATTGGGTTCTTTTATCTTGAGCCCTGACAGAATTAGGGTTAAGGTAAACTCGTCAAACCCAACATCTGTCATATGAATTAATCATTTGATTCGAGTCCAATGTGAAATCCTAATAGAAACTCTTTCTATCATCTTCACTCTACCATGGCCATAGGCTTAAGGACTCAATCTCATGATTATCATAAGGCTACTCCTCATCTACCGAGGTAGATAGATCCCTTATTGGTGCAACCCAATTCCTACAGTGAACATGCTATAGCCAACATATATCTCAGAATTCTGAATGGCTAGAAGATCGAATTATGGTGTAGTCAAACTAGAACACTCTCAAGGTGAACTACCGATGCATCTCAGATTAAAGAACCAGATACACTACTACAGCATCGAGCCAATCATCAACGAGAATGTAGACTTTCTTATGACTGCTCGAGATGGTCACGCTCAGTACCCTCATTCTCTAATAAGTACCTATACTCTCGCTCCAATGTCTCTACATCGTAGACTCAAGATACATCTATCTTAAGAAAGCGATCGTACACCAACCTTCTGGATCGATCACAATCCCCATGATGATCCTACGATCGGGAGCAATTTATGAGTTAATTATGAGAATTCATATGTTAAATTTTTAACTCTTGAAAATATGAACTATCATTACCATTAACCCAAAGGATGTATCACAGATACTTTAAATACACACTATGATAGAAAATAATTCTTTTATTAATTTATTCTCAAAATTATAAAATTATCCTTTGAAGTGTATTATAAGTGTTTAGCCAATCTGGCTTCTAAGGCGCACATCTAACATTTCATGCTTATATTTCAAAACTTTTTTAAAATCTAATGCAGCGGAAGATGTAGATTAAACTATTTAATCTACTAATGCATGGAATCTAATCACTAAATCCTACATCTAGGATCTACAACATATCATAATGCAAACATAAATCTAAAAATAAAGAAAATATAGATTGGTATTGATCAAATCAATGCCTAGATCAAGAACCATTCTAAAAATCTTAGATTATATCTAGGTCAAGAAGAGATCAAATCTCTTACCTTCGCACGGATTGAGAATACCACAGCTGAATTCTAATGTTCTCCTCTATTACTTGGAGCCGCACAGGGCATCTAGCCTCTATAGGTAATCTAAATAAGGCTGCAACACAGATCGTAGGTTCGTTGAATGAATATCTGCTCAAAGTACTAGATTCTCATAGATCCCTCCTGATGGTCAATCTAAAAAATATTCTTCATATCTCTTGGACACTCCAAGAGATGAAGAATATAAGAAAGATTAAAAGAAAAGTACAACCCTTGGATCTTTCAAAAATTAGAAAATAAAAGGCTAAGAAAATTATCCTAAGAGAAGATGGATCTTCTTTTTCAGGACATCAACCATTGATGTCCTGATTTCACATCTTCATGTCAGGTGATAGGTACGCGATGTTGTCGTTAAGACACCATGTTTATCAGTTTAATCCGACTTCTTAAAATCATTAAAAATGCGTAGATAGCGGTGAGTCGGGTCGAATCCATAGGGAATGTAGTATTTTTAAATTTGAAATCTTTGATTTTTGGAAAGAAAAAGAGAAGAGTTTTGGGATCAAAAATGAAGTCAGAAAATAAAAAGTGAAAATTAAAAGGTGCGGAAATTTAAACTTGGTACTAAGATCTACTAGTTAGATCTTAGCATCTACTTGCAAAGCAATAATTTAAAGTGCAAAAATTAAATTGCAATAAAAATAAAAAGCAAGAAATTAAAGTGCAAAAAATAAATTTTTTATTAATTAAAATTTTAAAATTTAAATACATGGAATTTAAAAAGAATAAAATAGCCTGATCTCTGATCTTGGATCGGCATTGGCAGAAAGATGGTGTAGAAGCCCGACTCTTCTTCTCAGCATCCGTTGCTTCGAAGCAGCCTTTAACCCATAGCCTGGCTTAGCCCTATACCAAAGCTTCACCTTGATCAAAGATATTGATTTCTGGAGGCCTGGGGTCCTTTTTATAGAGCTAGGAGGGCTGGATATTTATTTCTAAAGGCAATGTGGGACTAATGGCCTTTGTAATCGTCAAAATCTAAATAAAATTTGAATTAAAACAGCTCTGATATGACTCTGGTAAGCCTAGTGAAATCTGGCCATTTAATAGGAATCCAATGGTTCAAAAATCATCAAAATTGGATGCATATCAGCCCAGATCGGGTTGGATCAATTTCTGACCATTGGATTGCGCTTGATGGAGGAAATCTGGCCGCAAATCATGCTTCAAAAATCCTGATCATCATCGGGAGCATTCTAGACCGTCAGATCGAAGCTGGAATCAAGCGCTGCCATCCGATGGCGATCCGAGTGAAATTGACAATCGAAAAAAATGCTGACCGTTCGATCTTGACCACAAACAACCACCATCGCACGATCATGCATTTACTATTCCCATGGACCATGTGGACTAGCTACATCGTGCACCGCAACCAATCAGTGCCCTTTATTGACCAATGAAAAGACCGAAATGCCCTATGAGCTGTGATGAATTTCTTATAAACCCTTTAGGGGTCCAAGTCTACCACGTGGCAGGCTCTGATTCGCTGGTGTCTGTTGAGCTGGCAGTCTACATTGTGCTGTAGACCGACTGATGGCTTCTGAGCTTGAGTCGACTAGCGTGGATGGCTTGGCACACTAGCTTGGTCAGCTTGGCTTGGCACGTCTAGACGCGCCGGCTGCTGCGACGTGGCGGCTTGACTTGCAGAGCCGGCTAAGCCATTTTTTTAATTTAAATTTTATTTATTTTATTTCTTTAAAAATTTATATCTTTTCCATTTTAGCTCTGTTTTACTCAAAATTTATTTCATTATGATCAAAAAAATTAGCTCTTTTCATTGATAATAAAATTTTATTTTTTAATTTTTATTATTTTTTAATTAATTTTTTAATTAATAAAAATATGAATTTCTTAAAAATTATATATAAATTGATTAATAATTTTTAAAAATTAATATAAATTAATTAATATATTAATACTTTTATTGATGAATTTATGATGCTTATCACACTCTCCAACTTAAGCTTTGCTCGTCCTCGAGTAAAGAAAGAATTTAGTTTTAAATGTCTTTTAACTTTAGAATTTTGAATTTTACCTAAGTAATTTTTAAAATGGCCATTGATATTCAGTAGAGCTTAAATGAGACATATCATTGGGGTATTAATACTTATCAATAGAAAAATTAAATAAAGAATATTAAATTTTTCAGAATTTTTTTCTAAATTATCCCATCTTTATCTCTGATTTGTCTAAACTTTCATATAGGCAAGTGTATTGCTACTTTCATCCTTCATTTATTGATTTTTATTTTTACATTGCCCACTTTTTGATGTGAATATTGTTGCTTACTTAGGCAACGGGACCCGATTACTCGATGGAAAATCTTTTTTTTTTTTTTAATATTGTACCACTATTGAGTGTCTTAACTTTTTAAGCTTTTTATTTGATCCATGTAGCGAGTCTTGGGCTAATGACTCCCAAATCAGTTGGCTTTAGGACACTAGGTATAGAATACCCCTCGGGCTTACTAGCTCGAATCAAATAGGCTACAAGTTAAGACTAGCTTTACAACGAGCTTCTTTGCCCTTCCCACCTTTTGACGCAAAACTCAATGCTTGCTTAGGCAAAGAGGCCCGATTACTTAGTGAGAAGTACTTGAAAACTATTTTATTAAAATAAATTTGTTATATGAAGAAACGTATAGTTACCCTACACAAGCCTATAAAAAGTAGACTTTTTCTTTGATGCTAGTAGAAATAATTAGAAATACTCCAAGGAAAAATATTTTATATTCTAGACTTAACTCTTTATTGAATTTTCTTAATACTTGATTCCTTAATATCTCACAGATACTCTGATCTATGTATCAATTTTCTTTTAAAAATGCTTAGTTTAATTTGATTCTTAAGCATAATCAGGTGTCTAAATACTAAATACTAACTTTTTCGAGGACTAAAAATTTTAAAATTTTTATTTTTTTCTCCCCCCCAACTTAATCGACATTGTCCTCAATGGAGAAGAAAAAAGAAAAAATAAAGGGTGTAATAAAGAACATTTAAGAATACACCTGACTATATTTTTGGTTCAGCACATGCCTTTGAAAATTTGGGCTCTTCCTCCAACTTATTCAAATTATCCTAAAAAAAATAAACTAAAAAGATAAATTAGATAAAAACTAAATATTAGGTTGCCTCCCAACAAGCGTTAAGTTTACCATCTTCAGCCAGACATAATGCAGCTTACTATCCTATGTCAAATATTGGATTGACAAATTCCAATGATTTTGGATTGCCAATCTCAAAAAGTTGATTTATAATCCCATTATTGATATATTCATTATTAATTTTAGGGATATAATTTGTGATTCCATTCTCAGACCCATATTTATTAAGAATTTCTCCTATTTGTTCTTCTAAAATACTCATGAATGGAGTTTTAGGAGTTATGTTTGGTTCAATGGGTGCTGGAATGGTGACTAAAGGCTATTTTAATTTTGGAGATAAATTAATGTGATTTGCTTAAATAACTCCACTGATATTTCATTACATGCCTCTTGATTTTTGTAAAAAGAACCGATTTCTTGGGTTGAAGGGAATAGACTTTTGGGTTTATAAGTCTCGGGTAAATCATCTATTCTTTTTTTTTCTTTTTCTATCTTATTTAAACTAGAACCAGCATCCGTACTAATTCCTAACTTGGGTTCTTCTATGTGATTAGTCTCAGTACTAACCAGTTTCTCTAATTTTTTATTTTGGCTAGCATCAGTACTAGCCTCTCTCACCTAGTCTTGGTATGGGTCTATAAGAATCCTATAGCTTTTAAGTTCATAAATTACTTTGGTATTCTCAAATTGGGGATTCTTAGGTGAGACATTAAATTGATAACTTAGTCCAGATGATTAGTGGACACTAGGTGGGTTGTTTGAAATTGATAGACTTGATAGTTGATCTAGTTCTCTCCTCGTGTTAGACTCAACTAATTGTCCTATTTGAGCTTCTAGCTTGGTGATAGATTGTTGTTGAGTCAGAATCAATTGTTGAAGTTGGTTAAATCTATCATCAGCTAGATTGGTCTGTTGAGGAGGTGGGTATGAGGGCTGATTATAATATGGTGACTGGAAAGGCTTACTAGGCTGACCTCTGTTATAGGCATAATTTTGATATTAGGATCTATTTTGATAATTTTGTACCGATAAAATTTGGGTATGAGCCTGAGTCTGTCGAGATGTCCAAGAAAAATTATGGTGGTTGCTCCAATCTAGATTATATGAATTTGAAAATGGATCATTAATCAATTTGGAGTATCCTTGAGTAGCTTGAACTTATTCTTGGATAAAATATGAAAACTGTGCAGTCATAGGATATTCACTCACATGATGGGTTGGGCTAGCATAGATTGAATAAATCTCCTGATAATTAGAAGATGATGTGAATTATGCAGGAGATCGTTGACCTAGAATTAGGAGTTGATCTATTTTCTGAGCAAGAAGGTCAACTTTATCTAATTTTTTGACTATTAGATTCAGATTAGCCATTTGATTATTATGTTTAATGTGAATCAACCATTCAATTAAGTTCAACTAAATCAGAAAAAGTGACTTTCTATCGTGCATGTATTAGTGTAACCCTAATGTATGGTTCAAAAAAAAAATTTAGAATTTTTTTTTGTTTCTTATTATTATTATTTTATTATATTAAAAATTAATTTTTTTAATTATTTTATTTATTAATTTTAATTTAATTTAATTTAATTTAATTTAATTATTATTTTTAATATTTTTTAGTTAGTTTAATTTAATTTTTATTTTATTTTATTTTATTTTATTTTTAGAGGAGTAAGAAGAAGAAAGAAAGAAGAGTTCTAAAGAAAAGGTCCTAAGGAGTCCTAAAACTAAGAAGAAAGAGAAGAATTAGGTTTAATTAGATTTAATATTGGTTAGCAATCAATTTGGTCAATCAATCCTGACTAAAGATTATCTTAAATCTAGACAGCTCCTAACTGCTAAGATCACCATCAAGTCCTCCAAGTGTAGGATTAGTCAATCAACTAGCCAGGTAAGTGTAAGATCGATGGGAGTCCCTCCGTTACTTGCCTTAGACACCAATTGTGCTTGGTCAGGTAAGCGAATGGAACCAATTAGAAACCACCTTCCTTTGAGCCCAATCATTCCTAAACCACTTTCTTAGACACCAATCAAATTGACTTATCCTAACTCGGTTCAACTCTTAGGGTTCCTTATCCTATTGAGCTCGAGTTCCTGGGGTTGATGTCTAATTGATTTTAAAATTAAAGGCTTAGATCAATGCAGGATGTTGGTTGGTTGTTTGTGGGCTAAGAAAGGGTGATCAAATCCCCACCTTATCTTATTTAATTGGGTTGTGCCCTTAATTTGGTTTAATATGAATATGCACAAAAAAATTTCAATCAAAGGGTTCTATGCAATTTAAACTAGATGCATGCAACTAATTGAATTCTGAAAGACTTACCTTACCTCTAGCAGTCACCAAAAAAAATAAAATAAAATAAAAATAAAAATAATATGATGCATGCTCTAAGCAGTTAGGGTTTCTAATCTTATCATGAGACTTTTAATTAGATTTAAATGAATATTTTTTAAAATTAATTTAAAAATAAAATACGTAAATAAATAAATAAAAAGAAAAGAGAATTAGGGTTAGGATTGATCTCACCAAGCAAAACTCCTAGTTCTTTTTATTCTTTAATCTTTTTTTATAAAATAAAAAAAAAATTAGCAAGCAATATTTATAAAAAAATAAAAATTTTATTTATAATTTATTTACAAAAAAATCAAAGAGATCAAAAATTTAATGTTCGTGCCTTCCCCGGCAACGGCACCAAAAACTTGGTGCGTTTGTCGAAATTATTTTTAATGAATCAAAAAAATTAAAATTAAAAAAATCAAAGACAATCTCCGACAACAATGCCAAAAACTTGATAGGTATGCGATGTTGTCGTTAAGACATCGTGTTTATCAGTTTAATCCAACTTCTTAAAATCATAGAAAATGCGTAGGTAGCGGTGAGTCGGGTCGAATCCACAGGGAAGGTAGTGTTTTTAGATTTGAAATCTTTGATTTTTGAAAATAAAATGAGAAGAGTTTTAGGATCAAAAATGAAGTCGGAAAATAAAAAGTAAAAATTAAAAGATGCAAGAATTTAAATTTGGTACTAAGATCTACTAGTTAGATCTTAGCATCTACTTGCAAAGCAATAATTTAAAGTGTAGAAATTAAATTACAATAAAAATGAAAAGTAAGAAATTAAAGTATAAAAAATAAAATTTTTATTAATTAAAATTTTAAAATTTAAATACATGAAATTTAAAAAGAATAAAATAGCCTGATCTTTGATCTTGGATCGGCATTGGCAGAAAGATGGTGTAGAAGCTTGGCTCTTCTTCTCGGCATCCATTGCTTCGAAGCAGCCTTTAACCCATAGCCTGGCATAGCCCTATACCAAAGCTTCATCTTGATCAAAGATGTTGATTTCTGGAGGCCTGAGATCCTTTTTATAGAGCTAGGAGGGCTAGATATTTATTTCTAAAGGCAATATGGGACTAATGGCCTTTGTAATCGTCAAAATCTAAATAAAATTTGAATTAAAATAGCTCTGATATGACTCTAGTAAGCCTGGTGAAATTTGGCCATTCAATAGGAATCCAATGGTTCAAAAATCATTAAAATCGGATGCATATCAGCCCAAATCAGGTCGGATCAATTTCTGACCATTGGATTACGCTTGATGGAGGAAATCTAGCCGCAAATCGTGCTTCGAGAATCCTGATCACCGTCGGGAGTGTTCTGGACCATCAGATCGAAGTTGGAATCAAGCGCTGCCATCCGATGGCGATCCGAGTGAAATCGGTAACCAAAAAAAATGCTGACTGTTCGATCTTGACCGCAAATAACCACCACTGCACGATCGCACGTTTACTGTTCCCATGGACTGTGTGGACCGGCTACATCGTGCACCGCAACCCATCAGCGCCCTTTATTGATCGATGAAAAGACCAAAATGCCCTATGAGCCATGATGAATTTCTTATAAACCCTTTAGGGGTTTAGGTCTACCACGTGGCAGGCTTTGATTCGCTGGTGTTTACTGAGCTGGCGGTCTACATTGTGCTGTAGACTGGCTGATGGCTTCTGAGCTTGAGTCGGTTAGTGTGGATGGCTTGGCGTACCAACTTGGTTGGCTTGGCTCAGCGCGTCTGGACACGCCGGCTGCTGCGGTGTGGCGGCTTGACTTGCGGAGCCGATTGAGCCATTTTCTTTTTTATTTAAATTTTATTTATTTTATTTCTTTAAAAATTCATATCTTTTTTGTTTTAGCTCTGTTTTATTCAAAATTTATTTCATTATGATCAAAAAAATAAGCTCTTTCTATTGATAACAAAATTTTATTTTTTAATTTTTATTATTTTTTAATTAATTTTTTTAATTAATAAAAATATGAATTTCTCAAAAATTATATATAAATTGATTAATAATTCTTAAAAATTAATATAAATTAATTAATAAATTAATACTTTTATTGGTGAATTTATGATGCTTATCATCAGGACAAGAGGAGTCCTTCTCTAGAATTTTTTATGCTTTCAGATCTCTTCCTCTCTGATTTTTCTTATGAAAAAATCATACAAAAATTGAGAAGAAAAAGTTCTCAAAAGAATCCTAAGAAAAGACTATCTTCTCTTTTCTTTCTTCTCATCAGGACATGATCAAATCATATCCAAAAGAGACCACCTGCACCAACTCCTTGGAGCATCTATCCTCCATGCCCTCTCCCTCTCTCTCTTAGATTTTTCTCATAGAAAAATCACATAAAAATAAGAAAGAAAGGATTAAGAAGGAAAATCCAAAGAGAAGATAATCTTCTCTTACCTTTGTCTCTACAAGATATCAATAATTGATGTCTTAATGAAGCCCCTCCTCCAAAGAAATTTGTGCCCCAACCTCTCATGCCTCCTCCTTTTTCTCTGGTATTTACATGGAATAAATCAGATTTCTCACATCCATACCCATAAGAAAGAAAGCGCCCCCTTTTAAATAGCTTGGACTAGGTCAAAACCTAATCCAACAAGGAGTTTGGGGGGGCGTCCAACTCTTGGATGCCTCCCCAATATTTTTTGTGCAAAATAACTGAAACCAATGCCCAAGAAACCCAACAAAAGGTAGAGCACAAAAATTGGGTGGCATGAAAAAAATTTCAAAAGAGGGAGAGGAAGAATTTTGGTTTTCAAGGACTCTATCAAATAGAATCCAATTCAAAACCAATTCCCATATTTGACCAAGTCAAATTTATGTCAAGCTCTTCAGAAAAAGGAGTGTGGAGAACCTCTCTTAGGTGTGGAGAAGGCTCACAAAAATCTGAAAACAATGAAAATATATAGACAATACAAGAAGAAATTGATGCCTAAAATCAATGAATTGAATTCTAATTACATGTCATGCCCCTGACCCAAAATTTGTGAGCTGAAGGTCATGGCAACTGCCGCACACTTATAGGAAACTCTTTCCATAAGCATGCAAGATATCTCATCATACTATCATGATCAATAAATTAAATTCAAGATTCAACTAACTAAAATCTAATTTCAATATGTCATAAAGTTCAACAATGTTCAAAAGATCTTACATCAGCTTCAATAAAAATTTTCTATCTAAAATAAGAGTATCAATGTTCTACCTCCAATCATCTTATCTATCTCTAATCACTCTCCTGTACATACTCCTATATCATCTTATTTCTCAGGATCTGTAAAAAAAATAAAATAGGATAATGAGCTAGACAACCCAGTAAGCAATGATCACTTCAACTAGATTTCATTAGGCAATATATTAAATCATCACTTATAGAAAATAAGCATATAAGTTTATCAGTTCGAAATTAATTTCTATTATATAGTACTTTCAAAATATTTATCATATCAAATTCAATCTTTTTGAGTTCTTTCAAAAATTTAGTTTTCTTTTAAATTATCAAATTCTTATCAGTTATTTTTATCATTCTTATCATTCATTCTCATCAATCATGAACTATAACCATATTACCCCTATGGTAGGATCATAATATCATGTATCATCTTGTGGTGAGTAGTGAATCATCTGACAACAATGTCCTTTGAAATCGCTGATCTATTGGTGGTTAGTTGCTAGTCTATTGGCGACATAAATCCTCAGGACTAAATCTTTGCCGACATATTAGCTCCTATTGGTGGGATCCTCCACATAGTCAAGCTAGAAGTTTAGTTCAACTTAAATCATATTTTTTTTTCATAATTCATATTTCTTCTTTCAGTTTGATAAAGATGCACATACTCATGTGGTATCGAAATCAATCAAGTGTAATATACAATAAGATCAATACTTTCAATCATGCTTCATCATAATATTTCAAAAATAAAATACTGTCAATAACAAAGTATCATTCATCAAATTTATGCATCATTTCATAAAACATGTCAAGTAAATTCATCATAATTTGCCAATAAATCTAAAAAAAGTGAAACATTACTTAGTTGTATGCATTCTAATAAATCAATATTATTCTTATAATTTTTTTCTAAAATCTTTTATTCATAGATCATATCACAGTACCCCATTATTAGACATCTAAAACCCTATAGAGGATAAAGTTTAATAATTAAAAGCATACCTATAAATCGAAAAGATAGGTTGACGGTGGTCATGTCTAATGTCTGGATCAGTTTGATCATCTTATCTTCATCGATCAAGGTTAGACTAGAAGATAGATGGTTCAAAGTTATTTATCTATATCAAATCAGATTCGAAGTGGTAGGATCGAAAATCTTTCATTGAGTTCACAAATCAAGTAGAGAGATAAAGTCAAAGAAGAGAGAAACTATGAAGATGAATTAGAACTAATCAAACAATATAGTTCGAAGGTTCGATCGATCATATCAAGATAATTTAAATTAAATTATAATGAAGTTATCCCATAGATAATTCAATAAAATTATAGATGATAAAATCTAATGATATCTGATCCAGTCAAAGTGGGTGCTGGTATACTGTCCAGCGATTGCGGATCAAAACCCCTTTATTAGGATCATTCAAAATTATTATCAATCTTTTTAAATATCTAAAAAATCCTAGGAGAGAGAGATTATAAGAAATACAAGCAATCTAGAGAGAGAAAGTTAAGAGGAAAAAAAGAGAGAGACAGAGGAAGAAGAGGAAAAATCTTCTTCTTTCTTTTTTTTTCTTGTCTTGCTTTTTTTTATAAAAAAATCCAATAATCATGTTAGAGAGAGAAAATAGGAGAGAGGAGATAGGGAGAGAAAATGAATCCTTTAGAGAGAGAAAGTAGGATTCAAACTCAGAGGAAGGAGAGAGGGAAGAGAGAGAAAATATCTCTCTTCTTTTCTTTCTTTTTTTTCTTTTTTCTTTTTCTTTTTTTCTTTCTTTTTTTCTTTTCTTTTCCTTATTCTTCCCGCGGTTCCGTTTGGAGGAACAGGAACCATGAGGTCCGCCTTTCTTTCTTGGATCGAAGGCAATGGCTGCCGGCCATTGGTCGGCGACAGTCGAGGCTGCGATGGCATGGCCCAGCAAATCCATACCGGTGGTCGGCGGTGACCGCCAGCATTGAAAATTCAAGAAAAAGAGGCTGGAACAGGGGATTTTCCAAAATTGATTTCTTCGGTGAAGTCGATGGCTGGTGGTGGCTTCTAGCATAATAGGAGGGAAGAAAAAAGAGAGGAGAGGGAAAGGCTCGGCTTACCTTGGTCTCTAATGGCCTCTTCAACCCATTTCTCGGCGAACACGATGAAGGCTTCTACAAAGAAAAATCTGGCGATCCTCACCGATTGGCTTCAATTTTTGGTTGGGGGAAGAGAGGAAAGACATCTTCCCTTTAAATAGACTTGGTGGGGAGGAGTTTCACTTCTTCTCGGGGTGGATTTTGACTTTGTTTGGGAGTCAGTCGGGAGGAAGAAGAAGACTCCCAATAGACTTGGTGGGGAGGAGTTTCACTCCTTCTCGGGGTGGATTTTGTCTTTGTTTGGGAGTCAGTCGGGAAGAAGAAGAAGACTCCCGCTGGGAGTCTTCTAATCTTTTTTTATTTTTAGTTTGGTGCTTTAAGATCCATGCTGGGGTTGGGGTTAAGTGGGTTGAGCCCAATTTGGGTGGGGTATTACATTACAGTTGGTTATTCTAAGAGATGGAATCAATTCCTTGCTATCATACTATGAGGATAGTTGATTGCTCTGTTTAATATGGGCTAAGTTTTCTTTGATAGAAAGAAAAATTTTCTATAGATTTTCTTGCTGTCATATTATGAGGGTGGCTGATTGCTCTTCTTAATATGTGCCAAGTTTCCTTTAATTGAGAGAAAAATTTTCTATAGATTTTCTTACTATCATATTATGAGGGTGGCTAATTGCTTTCCTTAATATGTGCTAAGTTTTCTTTAATATGGCTCCACAAGATAGTATCTCCATCAGAGATACCTATCTTGGACAAAAGATAATGAAAATATTGATGTGACAGTGATTTGGTCAAGAGGTCAGTAAATTGATCTTTTAAGGATATATGCTTCACATAAAGAAGATTGGAAGTGACTTTGTCCCTCATAAAATGATAATCAATAGCAATGTGCTTCATCTTGAAATGGAAAGCTGGATTGGCACACACATATGTAGTGCCAACATTATCACAGAAGATGGTAGGAGGATAAGATAGATGTATGCCAAGTTCATCAAGTAAGGATTGAATCCAAGTGACTTCTGCTATAGTAGAGGCTATAGCTCTGTATTTAGCCTTAGTGGATGATCAAGCAACAAAATTTTGTTTTCAAGATTGCCAAGAAATAGGATTGCCACCAAAGTAGAGAATGTAAATAATGGTTAAATAACGATCATCATAATCACCAGCCCAATCAGCATTAGAGAAGCAAGAAGTCGCCTATCAAGAGTGTGTTTGAGATGAAGACCATAGGTTAAGATTTGTTTAAGGTAGTGGAGCATTCGTTTGATAGCTTTCTAATGAAGTGTAGTCGGCTTGTGCATAAATTGAGCTAGTTTATTGACTGCATAAGCAATATCCAGATGAGTGATAGAAAGATATTGGAGGCTACCAATCAATTATCTATAAGGTGTGGTGTCTATGCTCCTAGAACCATCATATTGAAGGGAAATCCTGATTTTTCGGATCAGGTTCGTTTAGATCTGATCGGATCAAGAGATATATTTTAAAATTTTTTTCTTTAATCCAAATCAGATCTAGGATGTTTCAGATTTGATTCTTATTATTTTAATAATTAAAATAAATTTAGATAAATTAAATCAAATTTAATTTATCTTGAAGTGGGTAATCCTATTACCCATTGATGATCCTATAAGCAGCGGAAGGTTCTGGATCTAGCCACGCAAGTGCCTAGCCTCTACTGGTATCCACTCGGACTAAATCTGGAGATCCTCTTCTTCTCTATCATGTCTCCAAAAATTAGATCTGGATCTGATCTGAAGGATCTTCAAAATATCTTTTGAAGATCAGCAGTTGTCCTTTGCAGCAGCGCAGCCTTCAAGCTTTCAGTCGCCTTTCTCTCATCTGGATTGCACCAACCAAGATCCTAAACTACTTTGGGTGTGGAGAGGAGAGGGAGAAGATGGGCTTGGCATGGAGGAGGAGGAGGAGAGAACCAACCTTGGGCGTGGGAATTTTTTCTTTTTCAATGCTCTCTAGGTTGGGCGCAGGATCTTATTTATAGACTATGCATGATCCAACTCCTCTTCTTCCCAACCAATCACAATCCTTTATGAAATCAGATTTAAATCTGATTGATGGGAATAGAGTCCCTTGAATTCCTCCTTAGATGGCACCTAAGACCAATCAAAGTTGGTTCTTAGGAGGAGTCTAATTAGAATCCAAAAAGAAGATGGAGTCCCTGTCCAACAAGGACTCCTAGGCGCCTCCTACTTGGGCACACGCCAAGGGTGGCATGCACCCTCCTCCTTGCCAGGTTCTAGTAGGGGGACAAGCCTCCACCAGCTCTCCAATAGGTGCGTGACATGTGGACAGAAGTCAAAGTGTCAATGGTCAACATTTGACTAGTCAAAGGTCAACTTTTGACCAAAGTCAAAGGACGAGAAATGACAGGTGACCAAAAATGGTAGGTATTATCTTACAAAATAAGACAACCATTTTCTAACCTGGACAAGCTCCAGTCAGACAAAGTGAAGGCCTCTGATCAAGCATAAACTCCTTTGGCTCAGTCAAGACAACTATTTATAATAGTAAAAGAAGAACGTTAGGTTCAATCGAGTGCTAGTACGATTTTCTTGAACCTAATTGAATCTCATTTAGATCAATTAAACTGGATCAATTTAATTGATGATCACCAAATTCAAACCCTTATTTGTATGACCCAGTTAGATTCAGTTCTGTATGATAACAAGATATATCATGATCTCTATCATCGACATCATCGAAACTTCTTTCGATGGTTCAGAACTCTTCTGATTTGAATAGTTAGAATGATCGATCATCTAAATCATTCTAATTGCTCCCAAAATCCACCAATGATACCTAGCAGTATATGGTGGCAACCTATCAGAGTTGAATGCGAACCTCTTGGTGCAGCTACTTGTGTGATTAAGTTCTTCTATCTTGAGCTTCGATCAGATTAGGGTTAAGGTGAACTCATCAAACCCTAGTTTCTATCATATGATGTAATCAATCGATTCAGGTCCGATGTGAAAAGCTAAATAGAAACTCTTTCTATTATTTTACTCTGCCATGACCATGGGCTTCTGAACTTGATTCTCATAATCATCATAGGGCTGCTCCTCTACCACCGAGGTAAATAGATTCCATCTTAATGCTATCCAGTTCCTACAATGAACATGCTATAGCCAACATACACCTCAGGATTTCATATGGCTAGAAGATCGAGTAATGGTATAGTCAAACTATAACACCCTCAAGGTGAACTGCCGATGCACCTCAGGTCAAAGAACCAACACACTACTGCAGCATCGAGTTAGTCATTAACGAGAAGGTAGATTTTCTAATGACTACTCGAGGTGGTCACGCTCAGTGCCCTCATTCTCTAACGAGTATCTATACTCTCGCTCTGGTGTCTCCATACCGTAGACTCAAGACTCATCTACTAAAGAGAAGCGATTGTACACCAACCTTCCGAATCAATCACCATCCTCGTGATGATCCTATGGTCGGGAGCATTTTATGAGTTAATAATGATTATTCATGTCTTAAATTTTTAACTTTTGAAAATATGAATTATCATTACCATTAACTCAAAGGATGTATCACAAACACTGAATACACATATGTGATAGAAAATAATCCATTTTATTGATTTTAGTCAAAATTATAATTTTGCCCCTAGAAGTGTATTATAAGTATCAGCCAATTCTGGCTTCTAGGGCACATATATCTAACACATATAAAGTGAGAAACTTAGAGAAAGAAAGTGGAATGGAGATATCCTTGGCACCGATTATATCAAATTTCTCTAGAAGATCTCGAACATATTTCTACTGAGATAAAAATTAAACCTGCTAATGTTGGAATGACTTCAATTCCTAACAAATAGCCAAGTTGTGAGGGATCTTTGAGAGAAAATTTGGCCTTAAGGGCTTTGACCAAATAATGCAAAATTGCTGTATTATTTTCTATGAGTAATAGCTCATTAACGTATACAAGAAAATAGATAATGATCTATTAGCACTGAAGAATAAAAAGAGAAGGATCAAATTTTGACTGTGAGAACCCATAGCCAAGTAGAAAATTATTGAGAGCTATATATTAAGCTCGTGGAGCTTGTTTAAGACCATAAAGAGCTTTCTTGAGTTGACAAACATGAGAAGGATCGGTTGCATGTACATAACCTGCAGGTTGATGCATATAGATAGGAATATCTAACACACTATGTAATTATGCATTGTTCACATTTAGCTAATAAATCTACCATTGCATAGTTAAAGCAATACAAAGCATAATTCATATGGTAATAGGCTTAATAACCAGGCTAAAAGTGTTATGATATTCAAAGCCAGGTCATTGGTGATACCCTTGTACAAGAAGTCTTGCTTTATAGCGAGAGATTCTACCATCAGATGTTGTTTAATCTAAAATATCCATTTACAACCCACCATATTCTATTGAGGGCTAGGAGAAACAAATGTCCAAGTGCCATTTTGGACTAATGCATTGAACTCCTCATCCATGGCAGCATGCCAATGTTTATCTTTGAGGGCTTGTATCATACATGTAGGCTTAATAGGAGAGGATGGTAGGTGTTTGGTGGTGAGATGGAGCTGTTTAGGTTTGAAGATATTATTTTTAGAGCAGGTAACCATAGGATGTGAGTTGAGGGGGGGATTGGACTGGTGAAGGAGCGAGTGGTGAAGGAGTAGGGAGAGTGCTTAAGGAGTTTTGTGGGGATGGGATAGAGACTGAAGTAGTGGTGGGTACAGGTGGTTAGGAGATATACCTTGATGGTGGAGGAACAAGAAAGTGAGGTGGTTGAGCATTTGAATCATGTGAAAATTGCAATGCACTGGGGTTCATCTCCTTAGAAAGTAGTGCAACATGACTTGAACTTGAAAATTTTTGTTCATTGAAAACAACATAACATGACACATATAGCCTATTAGTGGAGGGGTCATAACATAAGTATGCACTTTGGTTGGCAGAATATCCTACAAAAATGTATGGTTTAGACTTAAAACTAAGCTTGTGTTTGTTATAAGGCCGAAGCCATGGGTAGCACATAGCCAAAGATCCTTAGTTTGGCATAATTTGGGGATCGATGAAACAAGGTTTGGTAGGGAGATTGAAGATTAAGTATAGGAGTGGGAAGATGGTTGATGAGATAGATAGCGGTTTGAAAAGCATAGGTCCAAAAATTAAGAGGTAAGGAAGCTTGGTGAAGAAGTATGAGTCTAATTTCATGGATATATCTATGACGGCATTCAGACATGCCATTGTGTTGGGGTGCATATGGAGGTGTCATTAGGTGTGAGATGCCATAAAGGTTTAAAATGTTATGTATTTTTTCATACTCCCCACCACCATCAGAGTATAGAGAAGTGATTTTGCAATTAAAGTAGTTCTCCACAAGCTATTTAAATTGTAAAAATGAAAAAAAACATTAGATTTCTTTTTCATGGGATAGAACCAAACATACTTGGTAAAATGATCCATGAAAATAACATAGTACTGAAAACCATCAAGAGAAGGAATTGGGGCTGGACCCCAAACATTACTATAAATTAGATTTAAAGTATAGTGACTAGATAAACTAGAAGTTCCAAAAGGTAATTTATACTTTTATTGCAAGAATATGAATTACAAAAAAAACTAGAAGAAAAGGACCTAGAATGTAAAGAGGCTAAATAAAGAACATGAGTGAGTATCCAGTGGGAAGGATGCCCTAACCACTTGTGCCAGTCTGCAAGAGAAGCTCGGGTAGTAGAAAAAGCAACATGGAAAGAAGGTGACATGCTAACACTTATAGGAAGTTTATACACATCATTTTTGTTCTATCCATGAACTAAGATCACATCCATGCAAAGATCCTTTACAATAAAATAAGAGGAAAAGAATTCAATAGATACTAGATTAGTTTTATAGAGTTGAGAAATAGAGATAAGATTCTTTTGAATTGTAGGAACACACGACATTTTGAAGAGAGAAAGAGGTGGTAGGTGTATTAAGAGAGGAAGAGTCAGTATGTGTGATTGGCAAACTTGTACCATCGCTAATAATGATTTCATCAGACCCTTCATACTCTGAATAAATGCTTAAATTTTTTAGATTAAAAGTGATATGGTTGGAGGCACAGGAGTCCACGTACCAACTTGGAGGAGAGGATTGGGCAGTAGTATAATTAACCATAGGCTAAGTTTCAAAATATTTCTTCCCTCATCAGCATGTTTTTGCACTATGGTCTAAAATTTCATAGATTTGGCGGTCGTTCTTAAGTTTAGATGAAGAAGAATAGTTTTGATAGAACCTTCGATTTCCTTAAGGACAAAGTTGCTATTGTGGAGAATGATTGCATTGAGATGGACGGTTGGATGAACTTTTATTGTTCCCTCGCTTGGTGTTGTTTGCCATAAGCATAACAATGTCAGAATATGGTGACATGCACTTGAGAGATGCTTCCAACTCAATTAGCTTATCATGAAGTTCTTCAAAAGAAATAAGAGAGTCATGAGCCTGAATAGCAGCTGAAATCTCCTTAAACTCAAAGCCCAAACCATTCAAGATATGTAGCACTAAATCATCTTCATTAACAGGATAGTTGACTAGTGCAAGTTCATCAGTGATAGATTTCATTGTGTGCAAATAATCACCAATAGTTCGATCACCTTTGGTGGTGGTGAGGAGATGCTCTTTAAGGCCCATTATACGAGATCTAGTCTGATTAGCAAAAATATGAGTAGATTTTGTCCAAGCCTCACATGTAGTGCTGGAAGACAAGATGAGAGTGACAACAGATTCATGAACTGATGCAATAATAGCATGAAGTAGAAGTTGGTCTTGATGATACCCATGCTGGTAGTGTTCGTTTTGGATGGTTTTGTCATCAGTTGTGATAGTTTTATGAGGAGTAATAGCAGGATTGATATATGACATTAGATCGTACCTAATAAGGAGAGCTTGAATTTGTGCTTTTTATGACAAATAGTTGGTTTTGATGAGCTTCAAACGAAATTGAGCACCTACGTTGATGGAAACAAGGTTTGGAAGTAACAATGAGGGATGGAGTATTTGGAGAGATAGGTGTATGGTTTATAAAGCTGGAGATTTCATCAACCATGAAAACAAACTAAGGATAAAATTTGATTTTTAGACCAAGATAGCTCTGATACCATAAAGATGAAAATAAAGAAAGAATACATGTATAGCAATGAAACTCCCATGCATTGCTTTTGATATTGATTCAAATATATAGACAATACAAGGAGAGATTGATGCCTAAAATCAATGAATTAAATTTTAATTATAGTTGACTATTCTAAGAGATAGAATCAATTCCTTATTGTCATATTATGAGGATGGTTGATTGCTCTATTTAATATGAGCTAAGTTTTCTTTGATAGAGAGAAAAATCCCCTATAAATTTTTCTATTGTCATATTATGAGGGTGGCTGATTGCTCTCCTTAATATGTACCAATTTTTTTTTAATAGAGAGAAAAATCCTCTATAGATTTTTTTGTTATCATATTATGAGGGTGGCCGATTGCTCTCCTTAATATATGCTAAGTTTTCTTTAATATCTGCATCTCGAAGGATCTTGCTAATATAGTAGATTGGCCTTTGGCTCCCGGCATCCTCTTGAATGAGAATCAAACCGACAATAATAGATAAAACTGATAAATATAAATATAAGTCCTTATCTATCATCGACTTGGAGAGCAGTGGGAGTATCTAGGTATTGCTTGAGCTCTTTAAATGCTACTTGGCATTCCTTTGATCACTTGAAATCCATCTATTTGAGAACTGAAAAAAAAATGGGAGGCACTTCTTGACTAATCTTGAAATAAAATGATTGAGGGTAGCCACACAACCTATTATTGCACATTCTTCTTCATGTGTGGATGCTTCATTTCCACCAATGCTTGGATTTTCTCCGAATTCGCTTCAATTCCATGTTGAGTCACCATAAATCTCAAGAACTTATCGAGATCATGCTGAAGGCACATTTATTGGGCTAAGCTTCATTTGGTTTCATCTTAGCTCTCCAAATATTTTCTTAAGATTGGTTATGTGCCGATCAGCTTCAGTGCTCTTGACCAGTATGTCGTTGATGTAGACTTACATGTTACACCCAATCTAATATTTAAACACTTTATTGATGGGGCACTGATATGTGGCTCCTATATTTTTTAATCCAAAAGGCATTATTTTATAACAATACAAATCTTTATCGATTATGAATACAGTTCTCTTCTCACCCTCGGGTAACATCCGAATCTAGTTATAGCCTAAAAAGACATCCATGAAGCTTAGAAGTTGATGTTCTAAGGTAGTGTCTACAAGCTGGGCGATCCTCGAGAGAGAAAACTTGTATTTCAGGCATACTTGAGGTTGGTGTAGTCGATACAAATCCTCCATTTGCCATTCGCCTTCTTCACCATGACAATATTGGCAATTCAATTCAAATAATAGATTTCTTGGATTAATCCCACCATCAGGAGTTTGTCGACTTCTTCCTTATTTATCCATTATTGCTTCGGGGTGAAGCTCCTCTTTTTTTGTTGAATTAGGCAATAGTTCAAATCCATATTCAACCTATGAACAATAATATATGCTGGTGCAAAATTTGGTTGATGCCGAATTGAGCTGGAGTTAAGAAAGAAGAGGTCACCACCAGTGACCTACAAAATAAAGTCCCACTCGAAGTTGGTGGTAGTGGCTCCGACAGGATCCTCCGACAATCAAGTCAGCTCTTTTAGCCAACAAAAATGGAGTGCTCAGGTAAGAATTCAATAGAGTTTCAGAAAAAAGAAGTGAGCTTACAGAAAATGTATCTAAAGTGTTTCTTTTTATAGATGGAGCCTGTAGCAGAGTGATAGTGATAGTTGTAACCCTCCGATAATGGGCCGCTCGGGGCCACGTGGAGTTTATTATGGAGAGAGGTGTCTGTTGCCGTGATGTGGTCATTCGTTGAGATTTAATAGTCGAAGTTCGAAGAAAGCAGATGTTGGTTGGTGAAGAGAATTGACATACATCAATTTCAGAGGAGTTTGGACTCCTAAAGAAAATACGGCTCGAAGGAATCATCCGAAAGGAATACTAGTTGAAATCTGAAAGCAATTCACTGGAGAAATTCGAATAAAATTTGACTGATGGAGAAGTCCAGGAGGAATTCGACTGGTGCAGAAGTTTGATCGAAGAAGAAATCCAAAAGAAGGTCGGCTCCTGTAGGCATCCAACTAAAGGAGAGATCCAGAAGGAGTTCAACTTCTGAAGAAATTCGACTGGTGGAGAAGTCTAAAAGGAGTTTGACTCCTTGAGGGACTTAACTGAAGAAGAAATCCAAAAGAAGTTCGGCTCCTGTAGGCATCCGACTGAAGAAAAGATCCGAAAGAAGTTCGGCTTTTGGAGGAACCCGACTATTGGAGAAATTCGAAAGGAGTTTGGCTCTTAGAGAATTTCGACTGAAGGAGAAGTCCGGAAGGAGTTCAGCTTCGATAGAAATCTTACTGAAGGAGAAATTTGGAAGGAGTTCGATCCCTAAAAAAATTCGACTGAAGAAAAAGTTCGAAAGAAGTTCGACTTTTGAAGGCACTGGACTGAAGGAGAAATTCAGAAGGAGTTCGGCTCCTATAGAAATTTAACTGAAGGAGAAATCTGAAAGGAGTTTGGCTCCTATAGGAATTCTATTGAAGAAAAAATTTGGAAGAAGTTTGGCTCCTAGAGGAGTCCGATTGAAGGAGAAATTCGAAAGGAGTTTGGCTCCTATAGGAGTCCGACTGAAAAAAAAGTTCAGAAGAAGTTTGGCTCCTGAAGGCACTGGACTGAAGGAGAAGTTTGAAAGGAGTTTGACTTTTGGAGAAATCTAACTGAAGGAGAAGTTCAGAAGGAGTTTGGCTCCTGAAGGAGTTCAGCTGCTGAAGGAATTTGACCATTGGAGAAGATCGGCTGGGGTTCGATCGTTGGAGGAAGAATTTTGGATTGAAGCTCTTTCATGATTATCGGTTGCATTAGGCTAAGCATCAGGTTAGACTTCGACGGGAGTGGAATTTATCTTCAATAATAATCCTCCTACTTTCGAGTTCGAAATTTAAAGGAAGGGAGTACAAAAATGACAACTGCCGAAGTCTACTTTCGAGCTCTGCACTAGTTCAGGTTGAAGCTCGGGGGAGATCTTATCTTCGATCGAGATTGAAGAAAATCTTATCTTCTATTGATGTAGACGTTGAAGCTCAGAGAAGATCTTATCTTCAGCTGAGGTTGAAGGAGATCTTATCTCCTATTGACGTAGATGTTGAAGCTCTGGGGAGATCTTATCTCCAGTCGAGATTGAATAAGATCTTATCTCCTGTTGGCATAGACGTTGAAGCTCGAAGGAGATCTTATCTCCAGTCGAGGTTGAAGAAGATCTTATCTCCTGTTAGCATAGACGTTGAAGCTCGGAAGAGATCTTATCTCTAGCTGAGGTTGAAGGCCTTCGACTTGCTCATGTTAGGACGAGGTTCTCCTCCTGTTTCTAATAGAGCTAACTATTGATTGATTCTTCTCTGTCATCACATAGTTTTTGCATCAAGAAATAATAATATTGAAATGAAGGAGTTTTATTGAAGAAAAATTACTGATAGTACATCCTCAGATTTTCTAAATTCAAAGATCGTGGAAGCATTATTCCTCCGAGCTCCTTCAGACAATAAGTTCCATGTCGGATGATCTCCTCTATTTCATACCAACCTTTCTGGTCTGGGGCAAGCTTCCCCTGGCTTTGAGGTTGAGAGATAGCGGCTCGCCAAAGTACTAAGTCCCCCAGAGATAGGGTTGATGATGTCAAGTGGCGACCGATCTTCTTGTTGTTCCTTCCTTATTGGTGGTTCTAGCCACGGCAGCATCCTTGGCCGATCTTCTCTTACTTCAGGCCAACATTTGAGGAATCAACCTAGCCGACCTCTCCTGATGAGCTTCTCGATTTCATCTCAGAGCTGAATACATTCTTCAGTATTGTGGTCGTGGTCATGATGGTAGAGGTAGTACTTGCTTTGATCACGCTTGTTTGAGAGAGATTGTAATTCTTCTGGTCTTGGTAGCTTATTCTTAATTTCCATCAGAACTTGAGTTTTAGGAGCATTAAGGGGGGCGTAGTTGCGGAACCTTCTAGGGGGAGGACTTCTTCATGCCCTTCTATCGGAGCTTCTCTGATGATGAGCTCGAGAAGAAGTTTGGGCTTGCTTACACTCAGAAGGAGTCCATGAGCATGGTCGAACTTCATTCGACCCTCCATCAGCCATGGGTTTACTAAACTCACCCACCTGCCGCTCTCCTATGGCTTCTTCATCCTTCAACTTGAAGACTTCTTCTGCACGGGCATATCTCTCGATCTGGGTTAGCAGATTGACAAAGTTTTTGAGATACTTCTTCTCCAGAAAGAACAGTAAATCATTCTTCTGAAGGTCGCCCTTAAGTACGGTCATTGCAACAGACTGGTCTAGGTTTTGGACCTCCAATGTAGAAGCATTAAACCAAATGATATAAGCTCGGATAGATTTTTTCTCCTTTTACTTGTCATTCATAAGAAAATTCAAATCTTCGTGCGGACGTCGGCTGCTGACGAAGTGAGCCACAAACTGACAACTCATCTGGTGAAAGAAGAAGATCGTACCCAGCTTCAATATCGAGTATCAATTTTTTACTGCATCCTTTAAGATGGATGGAAAAGCTCGGCATAGTATAGCATCTGGTGCACCATGGAGCAGCATAATGGTTCGAAAGGCTTCTAGATGATTGACCGGATCAGAGGTTCTATCTTAGCTTTCAAGTTGGGAAAGCTTGAAGTTCGATGGAATAGACTCTTGCATAATTCGGAGAGAGAAAGGAGGATCGATGCAGACATCATCATGGAAAGCCGAGGTGATGTGGTGGAGTTCTTCAATCCATCGATCCATCTCCCATAGTTTATGATTGAGGACATCATCTCGATCGTAGATCATGGATGGCTTCCGACTGTAGATGAGGAAGGTCTCTTTCGAAAGAGAATCATGATTCGAACATGAATTCTTTGCTCTCTATTTCTCCTTCCCAAGGGTGACGGGTATACTAGGCCAAATACTCTCCCTTAGGATCGGTTCCTGACATCCTGATGATGGATTTTCTGATAGAATCACCATCGAAGGCTACCGCATGGTCTGCACCATTTCGATGAAGCTCTAAATCCGCTGCATCAATAGGTTAAACTGCTCTAGATCTACCATGGTTGTCGGTAGAGGTGGTGGTTGAAGCATCGGTGATGGAGCAGGAACAGATGAATCTGGCTCAGACCTGACGACAGAAGTAGTAGATCTCTAGATAGTTATCTTTTTTGGAGGTATTTTTTGGAATCGAGGAAGATGATGGAGATAAATCTTGAAGAAGAAGGTCGACAGGATCAACTAAGCACTCCTTTAAGAACAAGGGCACCTTAGAAACAGAGGGCCCTTCCTCTAGCGTCAATTCTGTTGGTACAGAATTTGGTTGATGCCGGATTGAGCTAGAGTTGAGGAAGAAGAGGTCGGCGTCGGTGACCAACAAAATAAAGTCTCGCTTGGAGTCGATGGTGGTAACTCCGGTAGGACCCTCCGATGATCAAGTCAGCTCTTCTGACCAACAGAAATAGAGTACTTAGGCAAGAATTCAATAGAGTTTCGAAAAAAAAGTGAGCTTAGAGAAAACGTATCTAGAGAGTCTCTTTTTATAGATAGAGTCTATAGCAGACTGATAGTGATGGTTGTAACCATCCGATAGTGGGCCGCTCAGGACCATGTGGAGTTTGTTATAGAAAGAGGTATCCGTTGTCGTGATGTGGCCATTCGTTGAGATTTAATAGTCGAAGTTCGAAGAAAGTAGACTTTGGTTGGTGAAGAGCATTGACATACATCAATTCCAAAGGAGATCAGACTCCTAAAAAAAATACGGCTAGAAGGGATCATCCAAAAGGAATGCTAGTTGAAATTTGGAAGCAATCCACTGAAAAAATTCGGATGGAGTTTGACTGATGGAGAAGTCTAGGAGAAATTCGATTGGTGCAGAAGTTCGATCGAAGGAAAAATCTGAAAGAAGTTTGGCTCCTATAGGCATCCGACTGAAGGAGAGATCCAGAAGGAGTTCAGCTCCTGAAGGAATTCGACTAGTGGAGAAGTCTGGAAGGAGTTTGACTCCTTGAGGGACTTGACTGAAGGAAAAATTCGGAAGGAGTTTGGCTCCTGTAGGCACCCGACTGAAGAAACGATCCGAAAGAAGTTGGAGTTTGGCTCCTGTAGGCACCCAGCTGAAGAAAATCCGAAGAAGTTCGCCTAGAATGACTAGGAGAATCGAAAGTAGTTCGGCATTGGAGCATGAGAAGAAGTTCAGAAGGAGTTGGCTCCTGTAGAAATTCTAAGAAGAAAATCGAAAGAAGTTCGACTCTTGTAGAGAAATCGAACTGAAGAAAAAAATCTGAAAGAAGTGGCTCCTGGAGGAGCCACTGAAGGAGAAATTCGAAAGGAGTTCGGCTCCTAGAGGAGTCCGACTGAAGAAGTCCGGAAGGATTTGGCTCCTTAAAGCACTGGACTGAAGGAGAAGTTCGAAAGGAGTTCAGCTCCTAGAGAAATCCGACTGAAGAAAAAGTCTAGAAGGAGTTCGGCTTCTGAAGGAGTCCGACTGAAGGAGAAGTCTAGAAGGAGTTTGGCTCCTAGAGGAGTTTAGCCACTGAAAGAGTTCGGCTACTGAACGAGTTCGACCACTGGAGGAGATCGGCTGGGGTTTGACCGCTGAAGGAAGAATTTTGGATTGAAGCTCTTCTATGATTACCGATTGCATTAGGCTAAGCATCAAGCTGAATTTTGGCGGGAGCGGGATTTATCCTCAATAATATATAAAAGGTATATATTAAAGGGAAATCTTGATTTTTCAGATTAGGTTCGTTCAGATCTGATTAGATCAAGAGATATATTTCAAAAAAAATTTTCTTTGATCCTAATCAGATATCAGATATTTTAGATCTGATTTTTATTATTCTAATAATTAAAATAAAATATAGATAAATTAAATCATATTTAATTTACCTTGATGTAGGGTAATCCTATTATCCGTTGATGATCCTGTAAGCAGCGGAAGGTTCTAGATCTAGCCACGCAAGTGCCTGGCCTCTACGAGAATCCATTCGGACTGGATTTGGAGATCCTCTTCTTCTCTATCACATCTCCAAAAATCAGATCTGAATCTAATTTGAAGGATCTTCAAAATAGCTTTCGAAGATCAGCAGTTGTCCTTTGCAGCAGCACAGCCTTCTAGCTTTCTGTCGCCTTTCTCTCGCCTTGATTGCACCAACTAAGATCCCAAACTTCTTTGGGCGTGGAGAGAAAAGGGAGAAGATGAACTTGGCGTGGAGGAGGAAGAGAGAGGCAGCTTTGGGGCATAGAGAATTCTATTATTTTTTGAGTTGGGCGCAGGATCTTATTTATAGACTATGCGTGATCCAACTACTCTTCTTTCCAACCAATCACAACCCTTTGTGAAATTAGATCTAAATCTGATTAGTGGGAATAGAGTCCCTTGGATTCATCCTTAGATGGTGCCTAAGATCAGTCAAAGTTGGTTCTTAGGAGAAGTCTATTCGAAATCCAATAAGGAGATGGAGTCCCTATCCAATAGGGACTCCAGGGTGCCTCAAACTTGGGCGCACGCCACCCTTGCCGTGGTGGCGTGCGCCCTCCTCCTTGCCAGTTTCTGGCAGGAGGACAAGCCCCCACCAGCTCTCCAATAGGTGCGTGACATGTGGATAGAAGTCAAAGTGTCAATGATCAACATTTGACCAGTCGAAGGTCAACTTTTGACCAAAGTCAAAGGACGAAAAATGGTAGGTGACCAAAAATGGCAAGTATTCTCTTACAAAATAAGACAACTCTTTTTTGACCCAGACAGGCTCCAGTCAAACCAAGTGAAAGCCTCTGATCGAGCATAAACTTCTTTGGCTCGGTCAGGACAACTATTTATGATAGTAAAAGAAGAACGTTAGGTTCAATCGAGTACTAGCATGATTTCCTTGAACCTAATTAAATCTCATTCAGATCAATTAAACTAGATCAGTTCAATTGATGATCACCAGATTCAAACCTTTGTTTGTGTGATCCAGTTAGGTTCAATTCTATATGATAATGGGATATGTCATGATCCCTATCATTAACACCATTGAAACTCCTTTCGATGGATTAGAACTCTTCTGATTCGAACAGCTAGAATGATCGATCATCTAAATCATTCTAATTGCTCTCAAAATCCACCAGTGACACCTAGCAGTATATGGTGGCAACCCATCAGAGCTGAATGCGAACCTCTTGGTGCAGCTACCTGTGTGATTAAGTTCTTCTATCTTGAGCCCCGATCAGATTAGGGTTAAGGTAAACTCGTCAAACCCTAGTCTCTGTCATATGATGTAATCATTCGATTCGAGTCCAATGTGAAAATCTAAATAGAAACTCTTTCTATTATTTCACTCTGCCATGGCCATGGGCTTCTGGACTTGATTCTCATGATTATCATAGGGCTGCTCCTCTACCACCGAGGTAGATAGATTCCATCTTGATGCAATCCAGTTCCTACAATGAACATGCTATAGCCAACATACACCTCAGGGTTCCATATGGCTAGGAGACCGAGTAATGGTGTAGTCAAACTATAACACCCTCAAGGTGAACTATCGATGCACCTCAGGTCAAAGAACCAGACACACTACTGCAGCATCGAGTCAGTCATTGACGAGAAGGTAGACTTCCTAATGACTACTCGAGGTGGTCACGCTCAGTGCCCTCATTCTCTAACGAGTACCTGTACTCTCGCTCCGGTGTCTCCACACCGTAGACTCAAGACTCATCTACTAAAGAGAAGCGATTGTACACCAACCTTCCGGATCAATCACCATCCTCGTGATGATCCTATGGTCGGGAGCATTTTATGAGTTAATAATGATTATTCATGTCTTAAATTTTCAACTCTTGAAAATATGAATTATCATTACCATTAACTCAAAGGATGTATCACAGACACTAAATACACATATGTGATAGAAAATAACCATTTTATTGATTATAGTCAAAATTATAATTTTGCCCCTAGAAGTGTATTACAAGTGTCAGCCAATTCTGGCTTCTAGGGCACATATATCTAACAATCTTCCACTTGTCCTAAAGCCAATTGGCTACAAGTCTAAGTCCCATCTTCTCAAGGTGGGCTTCGATTTCTGTGGCCCAACGGCTTTGTAAGTGGGTCTCCACATTCTACTCTCTTGACCTTGACTAACCTTCGATAATGGATGAGGTGGTATCATGTTTGCTTGGAACTCTTCCAGCTGCAGCACATTGCACACAACAGACTGCCAGATGTCGACTTTCGATCATCTATATCGGACATGAAGTCCGAGTCTGTGTATCCCTGAACTTGGAGTTCTCCATTACCAAAGACCAACATCATATCCTTAGTTCTTCTCAAGTACTTAAGAATACATTTCACAGAAGTCCAGTTCTTCACCTGGATTTGACTGATATCTGCTTGTGACACTCACAGCATGGGCTATATCAGGTCGTGTACATAGCACATACATGAGGCTCCCTATTGCAGAAGCATAAGGGATCTTGCTCATGCGTTCTATTTCCTCAGGTGTGCTGGGGCACATCTTCTTGGAAAGATGAATACCATGTCTGAAGGATATTAATCCCTCTTAGAGTTTTCCATACTAAACCTCTTTAGTACTTCCTCTATGTACATCTTCTGTGAAAGTCCTAGCATCCTATTCGGTCTATCCCTATAGACCTTAATTTTCAGAATAAAGGATGCTTCTCCTAGGTCTTTCATAGAGAATTCTTGACAACCACATCTTGACTGTGTCAATATGGGAATATCATTCCCAATAAGGAGGATGTCATCCACGTACAATACGAGGAAGACAACAGCGCTCCCACTGACCTTTTTGAAAACACATGGTTCCTCTTCATTTTTGATGAAACCAAACTTTTTGATCACATCATTAAAATGAGTATTCCAGCTCCGAGATGCTTGCTTAAGTCCATATATGGACCTTTGCAGCTTGCATACTTTATGATCAGCATCACTGGATGTGAAACCTTGTAGCTATTCCATATAGATATCTTCCTCAAGGTATCCATTTAAGAACACCATTTTCATGTCTATTTGCCATATTTCATAATCGAAATAACAGCAAGCAATGTGTGGATGGATTTTAGCATGGTTACTAGCAAAAAGGTATCTTGATAGTCAATTCCTTCGCACTGACTATACCCTTTTGCCACTAATCTAGCTTTGAATGTCTCCACATTTCCATCTGCACCAATCTTTCTCTTATAGATCCATTTACACCCAATAGGTACTATACCTTCAGGTGGATCTACCAAGGTCCAGACTTGATTTGAGGTGCATCGAGTCAATTGCTGACTTGCATTGCCTCTAAGCCTTTTCTTGGAGTCGATATCTGATATTCGCCTCATCATAGGTTTTAGGATCATCATCATGAACCACCATTACCTACGAGGAACATTTTCTCTACCTCTGAAATAATACCTAAGTATCTTTCAGGGGGACGGAAAACTCTTTCCGATCTACGAGGTGGAGGAGGTAGTGTTCTTATTGGCTCAACCTGATTTGGTTCTACTTGGTCCTTAGCTCGTTCTGCTTGTGAGACTTTCTCATCAAGCTTGATCTATTTTCCAATGCCGCTATCTTGAATAAACTATTTTTCAAGAAAGATGGCATGTCGACTCACAATCACATTGTGGTCTTCTGGAATGTAGAAATAGTATCCTAATGACTTTTAGGATATCCTATGAATCGAGCTCTAAAGGACCTAAACTCTAACTTGTCCGCTTGTTGTCTTTTGACATGAGCTGGACAACCCCAAATTCTGAGATGACTCAGACTTGGTTTCTTACCGTGCCATATCTCATACGGTGTGGTAGGAACGGTTTTAGAGGGAACCCTATTCAGTAATAGATTGAAGTTAACAATGAGTATCCCCAAAGAAATCAGGAGGTCTGTGAAGCTCATCATGGATCGAACCATATCCAATAGAGTCCGATTTCTCCGTTCTGAAACCCCGTTGAGTTGAGGTGTTCCTGGTGGAGTCCATTGAGAACTATGCCATTTTCTTAAGATAGTCTAGGAATTTGCGGCTAAGTATTCACCTCCTCGATCTGATCGAAGAACCTTAATGGTTTTTCATTTTTTTCTACTTCATTTGAATTCTTTGAACTTTTCAAAGGCTTCAGACTTGTGTCTCATAAGATACACATACCCATACCTAGACAGATCATCGGTAAAGGTAATGAAGTAGACAAAATTGCCTCTAGCCGGCACATCAAATGGGCCGCACACATCGTATGTACTAGGGCAAGGAGATCTGTGGCCCTCCCCATGTCCAACAAAAGGGAGTTTATCATTTTGCCTTGAAGACAAGATTCATAAGTTGATATGACTCAAAAGTCAATGGACTCAATAGCCCATTTTTCTCATTTGTTGATCCTATCTTCTGCTATATGACCTAATCTCAGGTGCCATAGATATCTATCATTTGGACTATCCCTAGGTCGTTTGGCATTCCGTTTTGCTCGATAGTTAAATAGGTACATCAATATGCAATGGAAAGACCATTAATAAGAAAACCATTTGCAATTTTATTTCTTCATAAAGAATGTTACAATGGTCCTTAAAGAAGGTAATCCATAACCTTCTTGTGCTAAGCATGAAATAGAAATCAAATTCCTGCTAGCTGCAGGCACATAATAGATCTTTAAACTAAGTCTAAACCAGATGGTAATCGAAGAGGGTATGTTCCCACGGCTACTGCAGCAACTCTTGCTCCATTACCGGTAGGATCATGTCTCCATCCCTCAGCCTCCTGCTATCCTCAAGACCCTGCATAGAAGTGCACAGATGAGCACTAGAACCAGAGTCAAGCACCCAACTGGATGCAGAAGAAACCGTAAGGTTAGACTCAATAACAGCATACCTCCAGAAGGACCTTCCTTCTTGTTCTTAGGGTGGCCAGGTAAGTAGGGCAGTTCCGCTTCCAATGGCCATCGCTGTTGCAATGGACCTTTTCTTTGACATCGGCCTTCTTCTTCGGCTTCTTCTTTTTTCCTTCCACCTTTTGCTTTTT
>QRFJ01002741.1:89713-190071 GCA_006176705.1 Cocos nucifera
TACCAGACAGATCATCGATTAAAGATAATAAAGTAGACAAATTATCTCTAGTTGGCACATCAAATGGGCCGCCACACATCAGTATGTACTAGGATAAGGAGGATCTTGTGGCCCTTTCCCCATGTCTACAAAAGGGAGTTTAGTCATTTTGGCCGAAGACAATATTTATAAGTTGGATATGACTCGAAAGTCAATGGACTCAATAGCCCATTTTTTCCAATTTGTTGATCCTATCTTCTGCTATATGACCTATATCTCAGGTGCCATAGATACCTATCATTGTGGACTATCCCTAGGTTCATTTGGCATTCAGTTTTGCTCGATAGTTAGAATAGATATATCAATATGTAGCTGATAAAGACCGTTAATAAGGAAACCATTTGTAATTTTATTTCTTTCATAAAGAATGTTACAATGCTCCTTAAAGAAGGTAATCACATAGCCTTCTAATGCTAAGCATGAAATAGAAATTAAATTTCTGCTAGCTGTAGGCACATAATAACAGTCTTTCAAAACTAAGTCTAAACTAGATGGTAATCGAAGAGGGTATGTTCCCACCACCACTGCAGCAACTCTTGCTCTATTTTCGATGCGTAGGATCATGTCTCCATCCCTCAGCCTCCTGCTATCCTCAAGACTCTGCATAAAAGTGCACAGATGAGCACTAGAACTAAAGTCAAGCACCCAACTGGATATAGAAGAAACCATAAGGTTAGACTCAATAACGAGCATACCTTCAGAAGGACCTTCCTTCTTGTTCTTCAGGGTGGCTAGGTAAGTAGGGCAGTTCCGCTTTCAGTGGCCATCACTGTTGCAATGAAAATACTTTTCTTTGATAGCCGCCTTCTTCTTCGGCTCTGTTTTCTTCTTCTTTCCTCCTTTCACCTTCTGCTTTTTTGCAAACTTCTTTTTCTTTCTAGAAGACTTTCTTTTGGAAAAAGTTCATTCCATAGCAAAAACTGAGCCTTTAGAACCTTTCATAGAAAGCTCAGCGGTGATCAACATGTTCATTAATTCAGTCAAGGAATTTTGAAGTTTATGCATGTAATAATTCATGATGAATTGCCCATATGTATCAGTCAAGGATTGCAGAATAACATCGTTTTGCAGATCCAAGTCTAACTTCACATCGAGCTTCTCAAGCTCTTCCATGTCCTTGATCATCATCAGACAGTGATCTTGGATTGACTGCCCATCACGCATCTTAGCCTTAAAAAGTCATTTCATGACTTGATACTTGGCTGCGCGACTCTGTTCACCAAACATCTCTTGTAGGTGAGCCAACATTTGACGAGCAGTCTTGATATTTTCATGTTGGCACTGGAGCTCATCAGACATCGAGTCCAACATGTAATATCTGATCTTATTATCTTCGTCTATCCATTTTTTCAGAGATGCTCTTTGTTCAGCGGATGGATGGGCTGGTAAGGTGGAAGAATCCTGGTCCAATACATGGGTTAACTTCTCGGAACCCAAAATAATTTTGTAGTTTCTAAGCCAATCTTTATAATTGGGTTCGGTCAGTCTATGTGTGTCCAAGATATGTGCTAATGGGTTGGACGCAGATATTTTCCTATAGAGAGTCAAAGATTCTAGTTAGATACTGAAATTATGACTTGACCAATTTGTTTAAAAATTTTATTTTTAAATAAATTAGCTTCCACTATTTTCTCAGATCCCTACACTTTCTCTGTAGAGATGTAAAAATCTCCACAATTAATGATTTTTAGTGGGTGGTGCGGTCTCACCAACTGACTCGTCACCTCACCTAACAGTTATTGGTGATGGATTAGTCAATGAGTGAACAACTCTTGTTCAATGATTCTCTAATCATGGTGTACCCAAACTTGATCTCTAATTCATGAATCTCATCGTATCCAAAATATTGATCCACTCCTTAGTTAAGTCAGACCCACTATTTGCATAGATTAGATTCCTAATTGAGTCTCTCATCGTATCCAAAATATTGAGCCCAACTCATCCTCCAGCCCATAGCATCCAATGCCTAATAGACATGGTTATATCTTTTCGGTGCAACTGAGCCACTGTATCCAATCGAGAATAATCAACCTCGAGAAGGGCCCGCACATCTACAATGGTGGAAGACCTCAGACTTAATCTTTTCTTAGGGAGAATTGATTCAGGTCTCATTACACTAGACTTGTCATAGTCATAACAATTATGACTAACCTAGTAGCATGGGTTAGTTTGGATTATTGACCACCTCAAATCAGAACTGAGTCAATAGATATGGCCAAGTAAGTGAGACCGGTGGAAGGGATATGCCATTAACTCATACAAGAATGCATTCAGATCGAGTAGCTCCTAATTAAAAATCAATCGGTCGTATCTGCCAAACTTACCTTAGACACCAAATTGTTAAGCCAAACCAATGGATAGCCTACAATCCGACTCTAACCTTTGAGCTTAATTAGGTCTTGTTTGATCGTGACTCGATCTTGATCCAGACTTAATCCTATTAGGCTGGTCAATTTAAGCATTGTTGATCCCATCTAACCAACTCTTGATTCAGTTTGATCAACCACTTAGACCTAATTGAGCTATCCAAGCCCAAATCCAGTATTATGAATATGTCTTAGATCTAAAATTCTTAATTTTAGACCTAATTAATATTTCATAATCTTAATTCTTAATTAAGTAGGGTTCATAAATAAAATATGCACAATAAATCCTAGGATTTCAGGATTTAGGATTTTATAGAAAGTAAGTTTTTAGTTTCTGATTAAGGACGAACGCGCAGCATCCCTACACATCATAAGAACACCCTATCGGATGGGAGGAGAGGGCTTTTAAACTCTTATTCGTTCTTATGACCGGACGGCTAAAAGAAATGCCTTAATCAGGAACATATAATACTATAAAATAGTTTTAGATCTATATCATATATCTCATATACAAATTAGATCTAATCATGGCATATTTTGTATACATCTCATGTATCGAATCATGCATGTTTTCAGATCTAAATTATCTCATAATAATTTAAAAAATTAGATTTAAATTAATCTTATCAAAATAAACTCTAATCTAGACAACTATGTAGAACTATTCTATAACTAGTCTAGACATGCATCAATCATACCTCATATGATGTTAAAATTAAATAATTTTTATTTACTATTTTTTAAATATTATTATAATAATTATAATATCTAAAAATAATAAATAAATAGATCTAAAATTTGATTTAATCAAATTAAATTATAAACATGCAAGACTATTCTATAGAATTATTCTATTTTAGAACTAGTCATGCATATTTTCTAATCTTAGATCTAAATCATTTAATTTTAATTTTTCTAATTTCAGATTTGATCACATCTCAAGTGACATCTAAAATCATTTATTTTTTGATTAAAATAAATTTAAAATTAGATCTAAATACTTTAGAACCTTGGCTCTGATACCATTTGAAGAGAAATCCTAATTTTTTAGACCAGGTTCGTTCAGATATGATCGAATCAAGAGATATATTTCAAAAACTTTTCTCTTTAATTCAAATCAAATTTAAAATATTTTAGATTTAATTTTTATTATTCTAATAATTAAAATAAAATATAGATAAATTAAATCATATTTAATTTACCTTGATGTAGGGTAATCCCATTATCCATTGATGATCCTATAAGCAGCGAAAGGTTCTGGATCTAGCCACGCAAGTGCTTGGCCTCTATCGATATCAACTCGGATTGAATCTAGAGATCCTCTTCTTCTCTATCACATCTCCAAAAATTAGATTTGAATATGATTTAGAGAATCTTTAAAATAGCTTTCAAAGATTAGCAGTTGTCCTTTGCAGCAGCGTAGCCTTCTAGCTTTCTGTAGCCTTTCTCTTGCCTAGATTGCACCAACTGAGATCCCAAACTTCTTCGGGCGTGGAGAGGAGAGGGAGAAGATGAACTTGGCATGGAGGAGAAAGAGAGAGGCAGCCTTGGGGTGTAGAGAATTCTATTATTTTTTGAGTTGGGCATAGGGTCTTATTTATAGACTATGCATGATCCAACTCCTCTTCTTCCCAACCAATGACAACCTTTTATGAAATTAGTGAAGGAAAATCCTGATTTCTCGATCCCAGGTTCATTCAGATCTGATCAGATCAAGAGATATATTTCAAAAATTTTTCTCTTGATCTCAATTAGATCTTGATATGTTTCAGATATGATTCTTATTATTTTAATAAAATTAAATCAAATTTAATTTACTTGATCTGGGTAATTCTATTATCCTGTTGATGATCCTGTTTGCAGCGGAAGGTTCTGGTTCTTAGCCACGCAAGCACCTGGCCTCTACTGGTATCCACTCAGGTTGGATCTGGAGATCCTCTTCTTCTCTATCATGCCTCCAAAAATTAGATCTGGATCTGATCTGGAGGATCTTCAAAACTCTTTTTAAAGATGAGCAGTCATCCTTTGTAGCAGCGCAGCCTTCTTACTTTTGATCGCCTTTCTTTGATCTGAATCACACCAACCAAGGTCCAAAACTCCTTTTGGATGTGGAGAGCAAGGGGAGAAGGTGGTTTGGCATGGAGAGGGAGGGGAGAGGCAGCCTTGGGGCGTGGGGAAACTATGATCTCATCATATCTCTATCATATGTCTAATCTGAGTTGGGTACAGGGGTCTTATTTATAGACTAGCTGTGATCCAACTCCTCTTCTTCCCAACCAATCACAACCCTTTATGAAATTAGATCTAAATCTGATTGGTGGGAATAGAGTCCCCTGGATTCCTCCTTAGAGGGTGCCTAAGACCAGTCAAAGTTGGTTCTTAGAAGAACTCTAATTGGAATCCAAAAAGGGAATGGAGTCCTTGTCCAACAAGGACTCCTAGGCGCCTCCAACTTGGGGCACATGCCTGGGGTGGCATGCGCCCTCTCCTTGCCAAGTTCTGGTAGGGGGACAGGCCCCCACCAGCTCTCCAAAGGTGCATGACATGTTGGTCAAAAGTTAAAGTATCAATGGTCAAACTTGACCAGTCAAAGGTTAGACTTTTGACCAAAGTCAAAGAACAAAAAATTGGCAAGTGACCAAAAAGACAGGTAGTGTCTTACAAATAAGACAACCTTTTCTGACTTGGACAACTCCTGTCAGACCATATGAAGCCTCTATTTGAGCACAAACTCCTTTGGCTCAGACAGGACAAACTTTATTTATGATAGCAAAAGAAGAACGTTAGGTTCAATCGAGTGCTAGCACGATTTCCTTGAACCAATTGAATCTCATTCAGATCAATTGAACTAGATCAGTTCAATTGATGATCACCAAATTCAAACCCTTATTTGTGTGACCCAGTTAGGTTCAGTTCTGTATGGTAATGGGATATGTCATGATCTCTATCATCGACATCATCGAAACTTCTTTCGATGGATCAGAACTCTTCTGATTCGAACAGCTAGAATGATCGATCATCTAAATCATTTTAATTGCTCCCAAAATCCACCAGTGACACCTAGCAGTATATGGTGGTAACCCATCAGAGCTGAATGCGAACCTCTTGGTGCAGCTACCTGTGTGATTCAGTTCTTCTATCTTGAGCCCCGATCAGATTGGGGTTTAGGTGAACTCGTCAAACCCTAGTCTCTGTCATATGATGTAATCATTCGATTCGAGTCCAATGTGAAAATCTAAATAGAAACTCTTTCTATTATTTCACTCTGCCATGGCCATGGGCTTCTGGACTTGATTCTCATGATTATCATAGGGCTGCTCCTCTACCACCGAGGTAGATAGATTCTATCTTGATGCCATCCAGTTCCTACAATGAACATGTCATAGCCAACATACACCTCAGGGTTCCATATGGCTAGGAGACCGAGTAATGGTATAGTCAAACTATAACACCCTCAAGGTGAACTGCCGATGCACCTCAGGTCAAAGAACCAGACACACTACTGCAGCATCGAGTCAGTCATTGACGAGAAGGTAGACTCCCTAATGACTACTCGAGGTGGTCACGCTCAGTGCCCTCGTTCTCTAACGAGTATCCTGTACTCTCGCTCCGGTGTCTCCACACCATAGACTCAAGACTCATCTACTAAAGAGAAGCGATTGTACACCAACCTTCTGGATCAATCACCATCCTCGTGATGATCCTATGGTCGGGAGCAATTTATGAGTTAACAACGATTATTCATGTCTTAAATTTTCAACTCTTGAAAATATGAATTATCATTACCATTAACTCAAAGGATGTATCACAGACACTAAATACACATATGTGATAGAAAATAATTCATTTATTGCTTTTAGTCAAAATTACAATTTTGCCCCTAGAAGTGTATTACAAGTGTCAGCCAATTCTGGCTTCTAGGGCACATATATCTAACAATTAGATCTAAATCTGATTGGTGGGAATAGAGTCCGTTGGATTCATCCTTAGATGATGCCTAAGATCAGTCAAAATTGGTTCTTAGGAGGAGTCTATTCAGAATCCAATAAGGAGATGGAGTCCCTATCCAATAGGGACTCCTGGGCGCCTTAAACTTGGGCGCATGCCACTCCCTGGGCGCCTTAAACTTGGGCGCATGCCAAGGGTGGCATGCGCCCTCCTCCTTGCCAGTTTCTGATAGGAAGACAAGCCCCCACCAGCTCTCCAATAGGTGCATGACACATAGACAGAAGTCAAAGTGTCAATGGTCAACATTTGACCAGTCAAAGGTCAACTTTTGACCAAAATCAAAGGACGAGAAATGGCAGGTGATCAAAAATGGCAGGTATTATCTTCTAAAATAAGACAACCATTTTCTAACCTTGGCAGGCTCTAGTCAGATCAAGTGAAGGCCTCTGATCGAGCATAAACTCCTTTGGCTCAATCAGGACAACTATTTATGATAGTAAAAGAAGAACGTTAGGTTCAATCGAGTGCTAGCATGATTTTCTTGAATCTAATTGAATCTCATTCAGATCAATTGAACTAGATCAGTTTAAATGATCATCACCAGATTCAAACCCTTATTTGTGTGATCCAGTTAGGTTCAGTTCTATATGATAATGGAATATGTCATGATCTCTATTATCGACATCATCGAAACTCCTTTCGATGGATCAGAACTCTTCTGATTCGAACAGCTAGAATGATCGATCGTCTAAATCATTTTAATTACTCCCAAAATCCATCAGTGATACCTAGCAGTATATGGTGGCAACCCATCAGAGCTGAATGCAAACCTCTTGATGCAGCTACCTGTATGATTAAGTTCTTCTATCTTGAGCCCCAATCAGATTAGGATTAAGGTGAACTCGTCAAACTCTAGTTTCTGTCATATGATGTAATCATTCGATTCAAGTCCGATATGAAAATCTAAATAGAAACTCTTTCTATTATTTCACTCTGCCATAGCCATGGACTTCCAAATTTGATTCTCATGATCATCATAAGACTGCTTCTCTACCACCGAGGTAGATAGATTCCATCTTGATGTATTCCAGTTCCTATAATGAACATGCTATAGCCAACAGACACCTCAGAATTCTGAATGGCTAGGAGATCGAGTTATGGTATAGTCAAACTATAACACCCTCAAGGTGAACTGTCGATGCACCTCAGGTCAAAGAACCAGACACACCACTACAGCATCGAGTCAGTCATTGACGAGAAGGTAGACTTCCTAATGACTACTCAAGGTGGTCACGCTCAGTGCCCTCATTCTTTAACGAGTACCTGTACTCTCGCTCCGATGTCTCCACACCATAGACTCAAGACTCATCTACTAAAGAGAAGCGATTGTACACTAACCTTTTGGATCAATCACCATCCTCGTGATGATCTTATGGTCGGGAGTATTTTATGAGTTAATAATGATTATTCATGTCTTAAATTTTCAACTCTTAAAAATATGAATTATCATTATCATTAACTCAAAGAATGTATCACAGACACTAAATACACATATGTGATAGAAAATAATTCATTTTATTGATTATAGTCAAAATTTTAATTTTGCCCTTAGAAGTGTATTACAAGTGTCAGCCAATTCTGACTTCTAGGGTACATATATCTAACATATATAGTATATCGGATGTTGACCAGATGAAGATATCTTCATTGGCCTATAGAATGCCATCAATCAATCTTGAAAGTTTGGTGTCAGTTACACTCTGAGCTGAATAGTTCTGCTTGGATCGTCCTCAAATGGAATTGCAACAAGTTGCTTGGCCTGCTCACCTTGAACTTCTTTTGACTCTTCCCTACAACCTTCAATTAACAAGGTCTCCACTGATCGGTTTATCCTTATAGTCATCAAGAAACACTGACGGACGAGCATTTGGCCTCCTCGGACTTCTCTAACTCTATTCCTAGTAGGAAATCTCATAAGCAAGTGGTATATGGAGACCGTAGCTCGCAAGGCATTCAATCTGGGCCATTCGAGAATCGTATTGTAAGTGGAGGGAACCTTGACAACAAGGAATGTGAGATGCATGGCCTTGCTCCAAAGCTCCTATCCGATAGTAACTGGCAGGGTTATCTCCCTTTCTACAGCCATGGAGTCTTTAGAGAATCCGATCAGGAGAGTATTGATTTTCCTCAATCAATCAACAGATAGTTTCATTTGTTTGAAGGCATTATAAAATAACACATCAATCAAGCTTTTGTTATCAATCATAATTTGCTACAATCATTGATACAACAATAGTATCATCATGAGGAGTCCAAACTCTTTGGAGATCATCATCATCAGAAGAAATAATGTCCTTCATGTATTATCTCTTCACCTTTTCTGCTTAGTCTTCTATCCTCATGCCTCCTTCAAAGCTAGAAATCATGTTGATGACACCAGTTGTGGGTTGATTGTTATTATTCTCCTCATCGGGCTAGTGCTAAGTTGTCTCTTTAAGCATGTAGTCCTATCACTCCTACATATACTTGCTGAGATAGCCTCTTTAGATTAAGACTTCGATTTGATCTTTGAGTTAGAGATAATCCTCGATATCATGATTGTGGTCATGATGGATGCAACAATACTTCCTCTTGCTCCTTGTCAGTGGGGCCTTTATCGATTGAGGTTGACGAAGATCTTCTTGGCCCTCATTTTTCATCAGGATTTGGGCTCGAGTAGTAGATAGAAGAGTATAGTTATTGAATCATTGAGGTGGGCTCCTTGGCCTAGAGTTCTTCAGTGGTTGGGAGGACTATCCTTCCATCCAAACCGTGCGAGTTTCCTCCTAACCTCACTTCTTATTAAGGATCTTTTCCCCCTTGGCTACTTCTGTACAACCCGAGCTTCTTTTGCCTACACATACTTCCAAGCTCTAACCAATAGGTCGACATAATCACTTGAAAATATTTTATCAAGAAAGAAGATAAGACACCCATTTCATAGTCCTCACTTGAGTGATGACATCGCTACTGATTCATCAAAATTGCATACTTTAAGCATGGCAGCATGTCATGTAGTTGCACAATGACTCATTCTCTTCTTATTAAATTGAGAAGAGACGGCCAGTATTTTTCGACTAATCTTGGTTGTTGCCGAAGTGGGTGATGAACAACCTGCTAATTTATTCAAATAAATGAATGGACTTCGATTGGAGTCCTAAATGTGACATTGCATTAACTTTTTAAGGATGGCCAAAAGAGTGAGGTAGAGAAGGCCATCTGAGATGCCCTGGAGCATTATAAGGGCCTTATAGTCCTACAAGTGATCGAGGGGATCTGAAAGGTCATCATATAGCTCTATATGAGGCATCTTGAACTGACTCGGAATTGGTTCTCTTAAGTATGGCATGAGAAAAGGGAGGTCGAGAATTGAAATTGAGGCTATCATCATTCCTTTCCCATTTTGTATTTCACTAAGATGATGCTCAATATCCTGAACCTTTTGCTCGAGATCTTCTTCTCAACAGGATTTGCCAAGTTATGGTGAATAACCCAAAGTCAAATCTCCACTAGAGGAGGTGGGAAAACGTTAATGTCGATCTTCCCTCCTTGAGTCTTGGTGGGAAGGTGACCAGTGGAGAGTAGGAGCAGAGTGATGGGTTTGTCGAGGGATTGGTTCCAAGCTCCTAAGACGACATCGGTGGCTGTGTTGAAAAAGAGCCACCTGAGGAATTGACTCCTTAGGTTGCTGTCTCTCCGTCGCCTACTGGAATCGTTGAACATATTGGTCAACATCTGGACTTATTGGATCAGGGCAACAAACTACTATAGATCTTCCATGATGAGAGATTGCTTGGTAATGGACACTCGGGCAACGCCACCTTGACTATGGTGGGGTGATTGTTGGCGGAAGGTAGCGGAGTTGTGCGCTCTTATTCATGCCATATTCTCTTTCCTCTGTGAGTAGGCTGGCCTTTTTTTTAGCACTAAACTATTGCTGCAAGATTCTAATTTATGGTATGTGGTTGGGGTCAAACTCCTTCCAACCTGGAAACCCGGCTTCAATCCAAGGATTACAACTCCTTGGAGAACCTGCAAAGCAAGTCTACTCTTATCGAAGATTCTCTAGTAGGGGATCTTTCGATGCTTAAGTCAATCAAAACTTGAAAATAGTAGATAAAAGAGAAATCAAGAGTATGGATTGACTGCTCTGGATTGAACTTATCTGAGGGTCCTCTATGGCCCCCTTTATGTAGGGGGGATTAGCCAAATGTTATCCCCTAAATTCGGTAATGCAACAGAGAATCAACTCTCATGTTTATTAGGATTATGGATCGTAGGTTATGGACATTAGTTGCATAATGTTAACTCATATACTCATATTTTAAGGAAACCCTTCGAGACTTTATGGGGTTGTTTTTTCTTCTATAATGGTTTGTTGGTCATAGGACATCGTTTTTCATTGTCGGTAAGATTCTAACTTTAGGATTGGTAAGTGTCCGAGATAGCCAGATGGAAATCATAAACATAAAGTCATTCTATCTTGATTTTTTGGTCTTCTCTTTCTAACATCGTAGGGAGTTCTATCGAGTGATGAGTGCTCAATTCTAATCCAAGAAGAGAAAGGTTAGATTGGATAGCAGATAATATCTTAAACAATGCTCAATTCTATTAAAAAAAATCAACAATCTTTTCTCTTTTTTTTAAAAAAAAAAATCAATAGTCTTGTGAGAAATTGAGTTTGATCATCTTCGAATTTGCGTTTCGATTGGTAATGTCCGATTTAAATCACCTGTAATTGGTGTATCGCACGACAAGGATGATTGAATAATTAAATTCGAATTCGATTACCTGCGGTCGCAAATTCTACATTCTTGCACCCGTATCTTACCCGGGTCACTAAGTCAAACCAATCTTCCCGGCGTACGATGACTGTATCATCACGCAGTCCAGCTATTCGTGTTCCTACGTGCGAGGATCAACCCATGGACGGTCATGATCGGCAGCGCCGTGCGACGGCTCGCCTCGGTCCCCTGCCCTCTCTCGCCGACTAAAAAGTAAAGCCCTCCGCGTCTCTCTCGCCCATGTCTCCCTCCGCTGTCCTGATCACCTCTCTCTTCTGGGGCTCTGCTGCTGCTAATAATTAGGGCACGAACTCTCACCCGCTTCGTGTCGATCTAATGTAGACGAGAAAAAGATCAAGAATTCTATCACAACGAAGAGGAAAAGCTGTGCGCTTTGGTGTCATCTTTGATTCCAAGGTCACATTAGATCGGTTCTCTCAAGAAGCAAAGGTCATGTAGATCGGGGATATTTATCCCTTTTGCTTTGTTTTTCTCCTTGATTGGAGCCTTGGAATTAAGGGATACTGAGAAAGGGGGCAGCAAGATGAGCGTTTCGATCACGGTGATGACCTTTAATCTCCATGAGGGAGACCAGCCGAGCGACAGCCCCAACTCGTGGGAGAAGCGGAGGGATCTCTGCATCAGCGTCATCACCAGCTACTCCCCAACTATCGTCTGCACTCAACAAGGTCCGATTTTCCTTTTTTTTTTTTTTCTGGTTACTTTCGTTTTAATCCTTGCGTTGAACTATGATCTCGTCGATCTCTTGGTTTGTTAATTGAAAGGAGTAGGTTTTCTTGATGGGTTATCTTTTTCGTGAGTGCTGTAGGGTTGAAGTGGCAGTTGGAGTACCTCCAGCAGTGTTTACCAGGTGATCATAATGGCTGTTGATGTGTGTTCACTTGGTTTCAATCTGAGATCGCTGGATTTCTTTTCGATCCTAGATGTTTCCTATTATCTCTATTGATGCAAAATGGAAACTTTCTTGGTTGATATAAATGTTTCCCTTATTTTGCACCATTTGACTTGTTTGTTTTTTGTGCATGCGTGGTTTCAATCTGAGATCACTTAAAATTTTGACTCCAAGTATGATTCCATCACTTAACCATGACATTTTTTGGGCATTTATGTGTTTACCCCTATACTTGACGTCATAAATGATGTGGGATCAGGTAATCGTTCGGTCAGTGTCTATTAGCAACTTTAGTGAACCCAAAATCGCAGCAGTCTGGGTTGATGCATTTGATTTCCTTTATTCATGTTGTAATCAATGACGGAGCAGGTTTTCTGGAAAATTATTATAGGTTTGCACTCAGAGTAGCAACCGCATCTTTAATTAATGTGTACATGAATGTGTTGCTGAAGCTTTGTTACCATGTGTGGCTATCATCAATGCACCTGTTGTAATGTTTAAGTTTTCTATTAATGAACTGAATACGTTTTGGAACTTCATGATGTCTAATTGTTTGAATAAAGTGATTGATGATATTATATTAGACAGAAATATGGTGGCTATTTTAAATTTTGCACGTGCAAAGTTTCTTAATGATTCATAAATAAATTGAATGCTGCTTTCGGCAGTCTCAATGATTTGAATTTCAGTTTCAGTAGTCTTCATTAAAATATAAAAAACAAAAGAATGAAATAAAAGAAGAGAAATATAAAAAATAAAATAAGTCAAGAACATAAATTTGGCATCATCTGAGTATATATTATATCATTTAGGATTCTGGACGCATCCATTTGATGCATTTAAAATGGTAGATATGAAGATCAGCATTGCAGTTCCATCACCACGGCATTGATTACAATTTTGGAGATTAAGTCTCATAACCCCCACCCCACTTCCCCTTTCTTGTTTTCTCCTCCTCTGCATTATCATGTTCCGTCAGCCTTATACATCCTAGCCACAATAGTTTTATGTTCATACAGTTTATAGTCGGTTCTCAACTTTATATATGATTTTTTTCACAATGAAGTTAGGTGCCCAACTATCTAATTTGTCTTCTCCAATTTTCCAGGTTATGATCAATTTGGGGTTTCAAGGAAAGGATCCCAGGATACCTCAGATGAACACTGCACAATCTTCTATGATAAGGAAAAGGTATCAGATCCTTCCGCTAAATGTTTTCTAGAGATGTGTTGGCTATGCTTTTGATCCAAAAGACATTCTCTGGATCTTACTGATTTCTGATATTGGTGCATCAAAACCACTATCACTAAGAATTATATCATTCCTGAATGCCCTAAACTTTTTCTTGTGTTTGATGAAGGTGGAACTTCTTGAAGGTGGTACCTTTTGGTTGTCAGAATCACCCTCTGTCCCAGGAAGCATATCATGGGGAGCCACAGTGCCATGTATTGCTACATGGGCGATATCCTTTTAGACTGCCACATATGTTTCATCTCCTTTAATATATTTTCCTGTGCAAAAATCAAACATTATTTGCTTTTTGCTACCTTGACATTGTTTCCACACATTTCAACTTAAGAGAGTTGAACCACCAGGATTCAGCTTCCAGATTGTAAATACAAACCTTGATGAATTTAGTCCTCGTGCACGAAGACGAAGTGCTTTACTTACATGGCAACACATAGCATCTTTGCCACCTAACTTGCCAGTTGTATACTGTGGAGGATTTAACACACAAAAGGAGTCGACAACTGGGCGTTTTTTGCTTGGGAGATCTAGGTATATTTCTTGACACTCAATATATGAATATTGGATATGAGAAAAATATGTCAAAGTTTACCTCTCCAGCTTCTAAAATGATACTGTTTATTGACTGTTTCTTGGGCTTTTTTCTGACAAGTAGTTGCAATTCTATGTGTTGATAATATTTAACTATAAACAAGTATGTGTGCTTTTTATAAAAGGAATATGTTTTCTGAGTACTGACCTTTCTTTTGATATGCTTGATGCTGTTGTATGCTTTACTTTTCTACCCTAGAAGGGAATAAATATGCTTGCTTTACTTTTCTGCCCTAGAAGGGAATAAATATGCTCTTCTAGTTTTTATGTGGAAAAGTGCAGTTCTGTGCCTGTCTGAATCTCTTACCCTTTGGGTGTGTAACATGGAAAATGGATATTCTGAGATGTTACTTTGACATAGACTTATGGATGAATCACTGATTGCAAGTGTGTGTTGAGAAATGAGGAATGAAGGCTTTATATATTTGGAAACTTGAGATTTGAATGCTGCTTCTACTGCTGCTCTTAGAAATTTAAATTGAAAGGAGAGTGAGAATGATTGAAGTATCATTTGCAGACTTAGAAATCAAAGGAGAATGACAATGATTGATGCAATATTTGAATATTCTGTCATTTAATCAAGTTATAACCGGTTCTTCATCTACATAAGGGATTTTATGTAAGAAAATGAAGGTAGTTTTAAGAATTAGACTTGCATTTAGGTGTTTCTGCAATCAAAATACTAATAATGAGCAGGAAAGACAGTAAATACTAGGCCAAGGTTTTCTGCTTGAGTTCATGTTGCCTTTTCTCTCACTATTTTTCTAAATTTTCCATCACATTGAGTATCATTTTCTCTTCAGGATTCAGTATCTCAAGGCTTCCATTCTTTGAGCCGCTTAGTCTGGTCCAAGTTGACAGCTGCATCTCTGACCTTTCCACTGTTGCACTGTTATCTATCTTTGCACCTCTCTCTCTCTCTCTCTCTCTCTCTCTCTCTCTCTCTCTCTCTCGCTTGCTTGCTTGCTACTTGATATAGTAAGAATCTCTATAGCTGCTTGGCTATTCCCTTAACCTGAATGATTTAGAAATGTATATAGGTATGTAATGTTAACTTGTTCACCTTAATCTCTTAAAGACAGTAAATGATCATTCTTGATGATTTGGTAATAGGGAACATGGTGTTGTTGGTGATATGAGAGATGCCTGGCCAAGCGCTCGGGTTCGGAAAAATGTTGCTTTGATACGCACATATCATGGATTCAAAGGTAATTCCTACATTGAAATGCTGATTTTGCTGCCTTAAATCTTTTTCCTCAATGAAGTTTCCCTCACTGAACTAAGAACATCCTGCCTTAATTGATTATTCTTTAGTGTCTTTCCTTTGACGAACAACTACTCTACCTAGTAGGTTCTCCATCGCAGATATAATATTTCTGATGTGTGGTTCAACTGAATGAAACTGACAAACAACTTTAATTGATTATGGTGCTGCAGGAGACAAACAAGGTGCTATGGAGTTCCTAAAGTTGATATTCAGAGCTCTTTGCCTCTGCTGGGATCGCCAGACTCAGGATTTGCATATTGACTGGATCCTATTTAGAGGGCGCTCGCTGGTCCCAGCATCTTGTGAAGTTGTGAATGATAATATTGATGGTTTCTATCCATCATCACATTATCCTATCTTTGCTGAGTTTATGCTTCCACGTACCGTGCGGTTGCTTGATATGCCCACTTAAATCAAGGTTTGGTACACTTTTATTTTTATCTTTGTTTTCCATAATTGTCAAACTAATTCTTCTGATTTTGCGTTTGTGTAGGGTTTTGGTTAAAATATCCAGGCAACTGATGTATGTTGCTGCAACTGTGTGCCTCAAATATTAAAATAATATTGAAGAGGTTTTAAGCTTGGAGAGCTTGATCTCATTGCTACGAGGAACTACTAGAACTCCACTTGGCATGGACACCATATGTGACCGCAAGTTTCATTTTAGTCTTGTTTTCTGCTCCCGTTGCGGACTAAATTTAGGAATGTTGGTGAGATATCCATTAGTGCGAACAGTTGATTTTTGAAAGTATGATGAAGCTGCCACGCCCCTTCCCTTAAGATTCTATCAGGTTGTAGATCTCATGGGAAATCGCCGATGTCTGGTTATGTTTGCTTGATATTGCTGTTGTAATTCTTTATTTTAAATAGTGCTATAGTAATCTTTTTACAAATGAAATTAGTAATTCCTGATGTGCTGGTCCATATTATGGTTAATTTATTGTGGTTATTTTGTACAAATCTGTCTGAGTTGTTACCAAGGATTCTGTTAAACACTGGATGATCGTCTCATAATCTGCATCTTTTGGATTCAAGTTAGCGTATGATTTGGCTGCAGGATTTTCTTCTTGTATAATTGTTAATCTGATTTCATGGCATAAATTTGTGCACTACAACATGCAGAACAGCGAAATTGTAATATACATTATGGATAAGACGTGAACTTCTTGTTTGGTCACCTGAACCCTTTCTGATAATTGGATGGGTGCCATGAGACCTATCTGTATAAACCCATATCTTTGATTTTTCACATTTATCAGCCAGAGTATAAGCCGATAGGGCTTCTTTTGGTTGGTCAAAATGTAATAAGGCTTAAGCGAGCCATAATTTTGAAATTTTTCAGGCTGCCTTCACAGAGTCACAGCTGGAACCTTTATGCAAAGTTAAGATGTTTGCATACGCTAACGTAGCCCAACAGTATCAGAAACTTCAACTAGTTGCAGGTTTCGGAAGTGAGGTAAAAATGAGCAGCCATTTCTCTCAGCATGGTCAAATGGCTCCATGAATCAAGGAACCCTCGGTAATTAAAATAAGGTCTCTCAACATGGAGTCCTCATGTTGGCTATGCCAATAAAAAAACAATTATTCTTGGCCTAACTATATTTTTTAATTGTCACATTATGCAGGATTCCTGGATTCCTTCCTATGTTGTAGGTCTGCATCTTTAAGAACTTGCGATTGCTTTAAATAAACTAAAATCGAGATTACGGCCCCTGAGCAAGCTTGTGAACAAGAAGCGCGCTGTTTCTTTCAGGCTTCACCCTGGAGAAAACCACTATGATCAGGCATTGTACCACCACAAGAAAATAAGACTTTAGAGATAAATTTTTTCAATACTGAAGTCTAAAAATCTGCCACAAATAATTTTTGTGATGAAATAATTTATCATTGAAATCCTAGTTAAAAAAATATATATACGATGAAAATTTCTGCTATAAAAATTTTGATAGAAATTTTCATCACAAATTTATGATAGAAATTTAGAAAAAAATTATCATAAATTACGGCAGATGTATGATAGATTTGTGATGGATCAATGATGAAAATGCATGACGGATTGTTCGTTACAAAATTTTATTACTGATCCATCACAAATCTATTACAAAATTCTATCATAAATTTCATCACAAATCTATCATTGATTCACCATTAAATTATTTTTTTCCAATAGTAATTTATATTATCCCTAAAATATCCAATAAACTACTTAAATATTTGTATACAATTAATTCATTCATAATAAATATAAAACTAATTCATGATAAATATAATACTAATGGTAATTTATTATAAATTCATTCATTCATAATATTATATTTTCTCAAAAACTATAAATATCAAGATAAAAATTATATTATTTCATAGTAGCAAAACGTTACATTAAATTATTTTAAAATCTCTAATAATAAAATAGTTTAGAATCCAAAATAAGTTATTATACATCTAAACAATCATGATCAAGCTAAGAGGCATGTCGTTAGTTGAGTTCTAATATCATAACACGAATTGTTTCCCTCATCTTCTTCTATATTATTTCTCTCATTCGAACCATCTCCTGCTGTAGCTCCTACTGTACCCTAAGGCTTATCTCATTGAAGTTACATTGTCCATTAGAGGTACATCATTATTTCCACTTAATGATTGCCTCACATAAGATTCTCCATCAGCATTCCATGTGGTGTATCCTCCTATGAATCCTTTCCTATATAGATGGACAATAACATCATCCTCATTATGGAAGAGCAAATTTGTATACCTTGAGCATGGACAATTAATTTTGTCTCTATAGACATTCGAATTATGAAAATGTAAAATTAAGGAACTATTTCATCTCTGCTTTAAATTCATCACTAACATACATCCTTGTTAAGTCGACGATACATCCAACTATGATTAGTGGATATGAATTTCACACTAATATTAATCTATATTAACAAATTATAATTAATATTATTAGTATTTATTTGGGTTAAATCCACTCTTGTCGAAGTTTGGCCTGACATCTGGTCCCAGGACGGTCTCATGATGGCCAATCTTTAACCCGTCAGCCGATGTTCTAGGCTGCATGAGTAAACTCCAGAGCCGGTAATACACTGCAAACCTCATCCAGACGAGTTTGGTGGCTGACCATGAAAGCGCCCAAGTTTTTTCATTATTAGTGGCTAGCTCCAGTCGAGTTTCCTATTAGATAAACTGAAACAATGAGAGGAATCGCCTAAGTAGTTGACTAAGCATTCAAATCCTGTATAATCTGACCTAGCCGATCTTGAAGCTGACGAAATCTCCATCTAACCAAACTCTCCTCAGGCCAAATTTCTTCATTACAGACTAGATCTCATGACACGAGCCATAGATTGGCAGAGCTTCTCCCTAGACAAACTTCTATGCCCTACGGGGGGTAACGAATCTTGATTTCATGATATTTGGAATCTTGTGCACATAGGACAAAGTTAATAGAAGGACCTCGTCTTCAAATTAGCCACTTGCAAGCTGCTTCGAACCTCTAGTTGAACTCCTTGCAATTACCCACAGGGCTCCTTCCAATCGAACTCCCTCTAGTTGCCAAGAAGAATCCCTTCCGGTCGAACTCCTTACAGTCGCCCATAGGACTTCTTCCAATCGAACTTCCTCCAATCGTCAAGAAGAGTTTCTTCTGGTCGAACTCTCTGCAGTCGCCCAGAAGGATTCCATCATCTATACAAATTCAACATCTAACTCAGCGCGAGTCAATCCATATGCAGACGACCTCGGAGAAGTCTGAACTTCTCTAGAACTATTGTAATGCAAAGCCCTTCACTGTTGATAGATGCTCCATCCGAACTCCAATCATTGATCTCCAACAGACTAGCATGTCGCGACAACAGACACCATCTTTTATAACAAACTCTACGTGGTCCCGAATGGCCCACTACCAGATAGTTACGGCTGTCATCATTAGTTTATTATGAGTTCCATCTATATAAAAAAATCCTCCAGATACATTTTCTTTCTAAGCTCAAAAACTCTGCTTCAATTTTCTTAAGCATTTCATTTCTATTGGCCAAAAGAGTTGACTTGATCGTCGGAGGATCCTACCGGTGCCATCCTAGCTCTGGTTAGAACTTATCTTACAGATCACCGATGGCAACCTCATCTTCTCTAGCTCCAGCTCATCTCGGCATCAATCAGATTCTATACCAATAATATTTATTTAAATAAAATATAAAAAATTAAAATTTTTATTAATAATATTGAATCAAAGCACAATCAAGCGATGGAGGACACTCAAGCCCCATAAAAAGCCCATAATGTACAACAATCAAAGAGTGTTTGGTACAATTTCATGATTATAATTAATTAATAATTATTAAATAAAAAATTGATAAAATAAGTCAAATCAAAATAATAATAAAGGTGTATGCATGCCCATTAATTTAACTCTTATGTTGAAGATATGTTATACTCTTATATTGAAAGTTGGTACTAATATAATTGATAGTTGATACAAGATATGCTTATTGGATATTTTATCTTCATAGCATGCCAGTTCTAATATAGAACGTAGTGTCTAAAACTGTATGAAGTGAAGTTTTAGACAACACAATATACTCTAAAATGATGTGTAATACTTTTCTTCACTTATTTTATTGTTTTTTTTTTTTTTCTTCTTCCGATTTTTCTTTGTTGACCAAAACTCAAACTAAAACTGCCAAAAACCACCAAAATTCCAGAACCCCAGAAAAATTGGAAACCAAACTATGTTTAAAAGCCTTGTTATTTTCTTCTATTATCTTAACCCTGATTATTTTTGCATGACCTTCCTGTTTCCCGAGTTCTCTAGCCTATTTCCCTTCCAAATTGTCTTGCCATTTTAAAATGCTGTTGGTTCCCATGATGGGCATGAATTATTTGGTCACTCAACATTATGTTTCCAATAGTAAGATGGACATACATTTATAAGAAAGATACGTTATAGGATTTTGAGATATCAACATGCTTAAGTCTGATAAGAGCTCCAAGCATGATTCTTCCTAATAAATTGATGACTTACAGCTATGACAAAGGAAAAATTTACACTGCAAAGATTGAACAACAAACATATTATGTTCCAAACATTAAAGGGTGCTGCAGACAACAATTTAGAAGATTTTTTGTCCATTTCAGGTCTGGAGAGAAAGGTCATGTATTGTCCTCTCCGTCTCCCTCCCAGGCACATTTTTTGCCCATTTCAAGTATGCAGAGAGGTTTGGAGGCTTTTTTTTTTTTTTTTTTTCTTTTAACCCATAGGCCATTCAATTTTTCTCCCCCTCCCATGCCACCACCCTACCCCTCCCCGTCTTTCGCTTATGGCCCTCTCTTTCCTCGCCCTCCTCCTCTCCCTCCCCCCAACCGACGGCCTCCCCCAACCTCCGATCTCCCTTAGGTGCTCTCCTTTGCCACAAATTGCAGAAAAAAATGAAATGAAAAGAAAATAAGGGGAAAAGAAAAGAAAATGATCAATACATGTTGAAAAAAGATCTTATCTACCAATTTCTTCCATCTTCCCTTTGTTCTCTTTGACTTTTTCTATGTATTATGCTATTTTTCCCTACTTTTTTCCAATCCTCAGAGGTCCCATTCAGGCGGGAGGCTTGGAACAGCCGAATAGGAAAAGGTTAGACGATGGTTAGGGCTTCGTAATGGGTGGGTGTGTGTATATATATAGACACACATAGACTCCCCTCCAGTTGATCAGATTCCAGCTTTTATCCGATCGGTCCCCATCGATTGAATCGATGGGCATCTCAAAGCTCCTCTAAAAACCAACAGAGGGATTTGGATTGCTATTAACTGACCTAGCGTATTTAAAAAAAAAAAAAAGAAAGATACGATGGATAGAGCATGCATTGAATGTGACGTGATGGTAGGTCACGCTCCTGTGCACCCTCATTTCTTGAGCTCCTCTCTCCTCTTTTCTTCTACTTCTGTTTCTCTCTCTTTTAAAAGCCAACCCACCTATTGTTCTCTTCTCTCTCTCTCCCCCTCTTATCGGCTCTTCCCCAACCCTCACCTACTGCCTCCACCCATCGCCACCCCCAACCATTGCTGCCACCAGCCTACACAGCCCCCAATCTTCTTCTCCTCTCTTCCATTGAAGACCCTAGCTAACCAAAAACCCCACCCATCATTAGCTATCCTCCTTTCCCTCTTCCCCCTCCCGCATACCTCCTCTCTCTCCCCTTTCCATCGGCTCTTCCCCAAACCCCACCTGCTACCTCCACCCATTGCTACCCCCAACCACTATCACCGTCAGGCTCCACCACTCCTAACCATCGCTGCCACCATTCGACACCACCCCCAACCATTGCTGACACAATCCCCTCGTCGTCATCGCCACTATCCACTATTGCTCCTAACTGGCACCGCCACCACTCGCTGCTACACCCTCTCCAAACCTCCATCTACTGCATCCACCCATCACCACCCCCAACGGACACCGCCACCAAGCTCCACCACCGCTAACTGTCGCTGCCATCACCTAGCGCCACCCTTAACCATCGCATGGGCAAAGGTGGATTTTTCTTAAATAGAAGGTAGATTTTTTTTTTTTTAGTTTAAATTCTTGATGTGTATCTATAGATTATGATTCAAGCTTTTTTTTTTCTATCCTATCTTACCATCATATATTATCCCTTCTTATCCGAGCTGACATCGATGAACTTAGTTTCATCAAGCAAAAACCCTGTACAAATCCTACACAATTGATAAAATTTAAGTGCTCTCTGCAATTCAAAAAAATAAAATATCGCAATTCTATGATAACTCTACTAAGTCTTGATACAACCACCAAAAAAATTTTAAGCCTCATAAGTCACAATAATAGTTATTGGATTGCTTTGTTCAACTAAAAGATGTGTTAATGACCATGTCATAAAAAAAATTTTATTCTTTTTATACAAATGTATAGATCTCCATATGAATATATGTCAATATATGTATACATATTTATGTATAGCTATATAAATCTATGATAATACAACATATAATGATGGTACGCATATATGTCTATATGTGAGATTTTTATTAAAAAAAGTTCATGCAAGAGTCAACATGGGAAGATGATATATCCATTTAGAGAATTACACAGGTTGTTCTTTTTTGGCACAGAGTTTTTTCTTATATATGTGTTTGCACCTTGATTTTATTAAAGTTGTTTATTTATTTTCTTTTTTCTTTGATTCCACCATCTAATTTGTTAATTTGATACATACATAAAATTGCAAACTGATGGTAATAGTAGTAAAGTGATTTAACAAAGAGAATTTAAGGAGAGGCAGCTTATGAATTGCTACATATTAGCATGCTTCTTAGCATGATAATAGCAAAGGTGCCATGGGTTTATGAATGATAATCATGTAAGAGATGAGATGTTTATTCTCAAATATCCAGTCCTTTGCTTGATGTGTATCTATACATGAGTCTATGCTGCTAACCTATTTTTATATCTTAATTCTATAGTAGATTGTGTTTGAAAAAATAATTTTCTTTACTCATACTAGTCTAAATATCTTCCTCACTATTTTTAATGGAGTTAAAGGCTTGATTTACTAAGTGGGTATATTAATAATGATGGCTTAATTCATTGTACTAAGATGCTTAATTCATTAATATATTATTTATATTTTATTTCTTTATTAAGATGAAATAACTTATAACTCATCTCTACTATTTCTTATAGATGGCTCGTGCAAAGTCTTCTAAGATCTGGAAGAAGAGCTCTAGAGTTTCGAGGGAGCAAAAGGGAGCTCTCCCCCGATTGATCAACTATAAGTGCTATCTTAGAAGACATGTGGACCTCATCAGGGATATCCGAGAGCAGTTGATGGATGCCCATATTATGTTGATACAGCAGATGCCCTTGCACTTTATACTTGATATCTCTATCATCACACAGGAGCAGGTGGTTGTAAATCAACTCCTCTGTTGTTGGGACGAGAGCAGGAGAGGATTCTATTTGGAAGGGTAGACATTGATCTTTTATATTGAGGATATCGCCCTTATTTTGGGGCTACCCCTACATGGAATATCCATTGATATGAATAAGGCTCCATAAAGTATGGTTAGGACCATATTTTGTAGAGAAGATAGTTAGGAGGGATGTATTAGAAGATAAAATCAAGATATTATTGTCTGATTCATCTTCCAATGCTATCTGACCCATGGTGTAGTTGCTTGTTGCATACCTTTTAGGTATATTTTTATTTCTTTATCAAATCTAAGCATTATACCATGGATCTTCTCCACTATCGATCCCTTAGGGGAGATTGGCCACTTGCATGGATCAGAGTAGTCCACGAGCAGTTGATGCATTTTATTTTGGGGACTGAAAAAGATAAAAAAAAGAGAAAGATGTGTGAAGCAAAGCACCGATTATATTAATGATTGTGTTACTGTTTTGATGGTAAAAAAGATATTAACTTATTCTTTTATTTATTTATTTCATATAGATTATCATTTTAAATTTGTATACATAATTCTTAATCAAGTCATGTAATAATTGATTACTTTTCTTTTAGATTTGATTTTTTGAGAGAGCAGGCATAGTCAAATCATCTATTTTTGACCGACTTCCTCGAATCCTAAATTGGAAGAAATCCTAGTTCAAGAAATGTGTACACTTAGGAGAGGTCTTGAAGGACCTAAAAGAGGAAAATGTATTATTACTTTTGATGCTTGATATTATTTTTTTTGTTTGATAAGATTAGGGATCTAACTAATTTATCTTTATTTTTAGGTTCGAGATCTATTACAAGCATCACTAGATGAGAAGTTGCTTCTTGAAGCAGGACCTTCCACCTGTCAGGTAGATAAAGCTGAAGGTGGAACAAGTTGGGTAGGAAGAGGAGTACATCTAGTAGGCCATGTAGCACTACCATGGTATTGGCCTCTTGTATATAATAATTTTTTTAAAAAATTTATTACTGATGCATTTAATTATTATATATTTATCCTCAAATGCAGCTCATGCATAAATACCAATGTATCTATGTGGAGGTCAGGAGGAGGGCTCGAGATGACGTCGAGAAGATAGAGCTCTGGAGGATCATCATCGAGAAGGATAGTTAATTTTTGAGCTATAGGTAGCATTGAAGAGCAAGAAAGAGAGGAAGGACATGGAGGGGAGCAGTCATGAGGCGACGACAGATGTGTCGCCTATTGAATTTGTGAGTACGGATAGCCCGATGGTACCTCTGATGAAGAAAATCTATCTAGGATTTTAGGGTTAGATTTCAAAACTTTTTAGATCTATGTAGCGAAAGACATGAATTAATCATATTAATTCATAATAAAATATGAAAAGCCTTAGATCTAGGATCCTATTACATGATCTAAGCATGATATTAAATCAAAAAATAAAATATATCAAAAGAAAAAATGTTGATCACATCAATATAGATCTATACTAGATCTTGTTGAAATTTGGCATCTCGAGATTTGGTCCACAATAAGTCAAGAACGAGATTTAGGAGCCATGAGAAAGATCAACCAACATATAGTCGGGTTGGCTTGGATATGCAATCGAGTCAGCTTGGGGTGAGATTAAGCTGGCTCGAGATAAATTTGAGCCAGCTCTCTCAAGCGGACAGAAAATAGTGCTCGGATGAAATGCTATCAAGATAACTTGACTTCTGATGGAATCGGCTCGATGGAGATGAACAGCACGATGGCGAACAGTGCATGGGCATGCGAGTGGAAGTCTTTTCATGGGATCTACCATCCTTAACTCATAGACCAGGTCTATTCATGAGGTCTATGGAGCTGTTATGCTATCTAACGGTCAGAAAAGCACACGGAAGCTGATCGGATGGCTATTGGAATGATTAGGACTTATAAGAAGGCATGACAACCTAAGGAGTTAGAGAGTCTCAGAAAAATCTCTCAAGCGATGCAGAGATAAGGTAGAAAGTGCTGGAGTACTGCAGTAGTACCTTTCTGATGGCATGGGGGCTGAGAGAGGCTCAGTGGTACAGCAGCTAAGGAGAGTATCCTAGTAGAGAGTGCCAGGAGCTTCTCAGAGAAATCAAGAGCAGGTCTCAAGGAGAGCCAGGGGTCTCAGGATGTGCCAAAAGCATCAAAAAGTTTGGAGTGTCTTGGAACGGTGGGGTTGCCTAGGGATAAAGGTTAGGACTTAATGTAGAGGCTGAGAGGATCATAGAGTGTCTAGGGATGTCGAGGACCCTGGACCGATAGATCTGTGAGAGGGATCTTCTTAGAATTTCTATGAGAGCATTGTATGGATGAGTGCTTTTGAATTCAGAGAGAGGGTTGATGAGTTGAGATTTTATCTTCTCTATTATTTTTTCTCGGTAGTGAAGCATTGCATGTTCTATGGATGTTGGCACTTGGGCTGAACCACGTATATGGTTGTGTTTATTTATCTTCTTCTATCTTTTCATAGTAACAGATGGTGCCATATCTCCTATAGATGATATTAGGTGGATAATCAGTTAATGGATCTATCTTAATAGTGGTATTAGAGCCAGGAGGAGTTAGATTGTTTCAAGTGTTGCTGCGGTGGTGATCAAGTTAGAAGAAGGGCACAATCAAGGTGGATGCTCTCATGTGCAAGAAGAAGCTAGATGGAGCTCAGTGTGAGGTAGAGCTAGAGATGGATCGGGCATGAGACTCAATTTGGGATCGAGCGGTCTGGCTTGACTCCCATGTTTGTCGATCCATGAGCAGTAGGTGGTAGCCCTAGAATATGGGATAGTATTATATAGGAATCTCTCAGATTTGAGGTGGAGCCAAATATCGAGTCGAGATGGAGAATGTTGAAATCTGATGCCTCAAAATTCGGTCCATGATAATCCAAGAATGAGATTCAGGAGCCATGAGAAAGATCAGCCAATATACAGTCGGGCTGGCTCGGATACACAGTCAAGCCAACTCGAGGTGAGATCGAACCAACCCGAGATGGATTTAAGCTAGCTCTCTCAAGCGGATAGAAAGTAGTGCTCGGGTGAAATGCTATCGAGCCAGCTCGATGGAGGCGAACAGCACGATGGCAAATAGCACACGAACATGCAAATAGAAGTTTTTTCATGGGGTCTACAACTCCTAACTCATAGACCAAGTCTATTCATGGGGTCTATGGAGCTGTTGTGCTATCCAACGGCTAGGAGAGCACACGGGAGTTGATCGAATAGTTATTAAAATGATTAGGACTTATAAGAAGGCCTGATGACCTAAGGAGTTAGAGAGTCTTGAAAAAATCTCTCAAGCAGTGCAGAGACAAGAAAGGGAGTGCTGGAGTAACATCTTCCTGGAGGCATGGAGGTTGAGAGAAGCTCGACGGTGCAGTAGTCGAGGAGGGTATCTCAGCAAAGAGTGCCAAGGGCTGCTCAGGGAGATCAGGAGCAAATCTCAAGAAGAGCCAGGTGTTATATATATGTGCCCTAGAAGCCAGAATTGGCTGACACTTGTAATACACTTCTAGGGGCAAAATTGTAATTTTGACTAAAATCAATAAATGGGGTATTATTCTATTACATATGTGTATTTAGTGTCTGTGATACATCCTTTGAGTTAATGGTAATGATAATTCATATTTTCAAGAGTTGAAAATTTAAGACATGAATAATCATTATTAACTCATAAATTGCTCTTGACCATAGGATCATCACGAGGATGGTGATTGATCTGAAAGGTTGGTGTACAATCGCTTCTCTTTAGTAGATGAGTCTTGAGTCTACGGTGTGGAGACACCAGAGCGAGAGTACAGGTACTCGTTAGAGAACGAGGGCACTGAGCGTGACCACCTCGAGTAGTCATTAGGGAGTCTACCTTCTCGTCAATGACTGACTCGATGCTGCAGTAGTGTGTCTGGTTCTTTGACCTGAGATGCATCGGCAGTTCACCTTGAGGGTGTTATAGTTTGACTACACCATTACTCGGTCTCCTAGCCATATGGAATCCTGAGGTGTATGTTGGCTATGACATGTTCATTGTAGGAACTAGATTGCATCAAAATGGAATCTATCTACCTCGGTGGTAGAGGAGTAGCCCTATGATGATCATGAGAATCAAGTCCAGAAATCCATGGCCATGGTAGAGTGAAATAATAGAAAGAGTTTCTATTTAGATTTTCACATTGGACTTCGAATCGAATGATTACATCATATGACAGAGACTAGGGTTTGACGAGTTCACCTTAACCCTAATCTGATCGGGGCTCAAGATAGAAGAACTGAATCACATAGGTAGCTGCACCAAGAGGTTCGCATTCAGCTCTGATGGGTTGCCACCATATACTGCTAGGTGTCACTGGTGGATTTTGGGAGCAATTAGAATGATTTAGATGATCGATCATTCTAGCTGTTCGAATCAGAAGAGTTCTGATCCATCGAAAGAAGTTTCGATGATGTCGATGATAGAGATCATGACATATCCCATTACCATACAGAACTGAACCTAACTGGGTCACACAAACAAGGGTTTGAATCTGGTGATCATCAATTAAACTGATCTAGTTCAATTGATCTGAATGAGATTCAATTAGGTTCAAGGAAATCGTGCTAGCACTCGATTGAACCTAACGTTCTTCTTTTGCTATCATAAATAAGTTATCCTGTCTGAGCCAAAGGAGTTTGTGCTCAAACAGAGACCTTCATATGGTCTGACAGGAGGTTGTCCAAGTCAAAAAAGGTTGTCTTATTTGTAAGACACTACCTGCCATTTTTGGTCACCTGCCATTTCTTGTTCTTTGACTTTGGTCAAAAGTCTACCTTTGACTGGTCAAACGTTGACCATTGACACTTTGACTTTTGACCACATGTCATGCACCTATTGGAGAGCTGGTGGGGGCCTGTCCCCCTGCCAGAACCTGGCAAGGAGAAGGGCGCATGCCACCCTAGGTGTGTGCCCAAGTTGGAGGCGCCTAGGAGTCCTTGTTGGACAAGGACTCCATCTCCTTTTTGGATTCCAATTAGAGTTCTTCTAAGAACCAACTTTGACTGGTCTTAGGCACCCTCTAAGGAGGAATCCAGGGGTCTCTATTTCCACCAATCAGATTTAGATCTGATTTCACAAAGGGTTGTGATTGGTTGGGAAGAAGAGGAGTTGGATCACAGCTAGTCTATAAATAAGACCCTGTATCCAACTCAGATTGCATGAGATAGAGAGATATGATGAGATCATAGTTTCTCCACGCCCCAAGGCTGCCTCTCCCCTCCTTCTCCATGCCATAGTCTCTTCTCCCCTTGCTCTCCACGTCCAAAAGGAGTTTTGGACCTTGGTTGGTGTGATTCAGATCAAAGAAAGGCGATCAAAAATAAGAAGGCTGCGCTGCTGCAAAGGACGACTGCTCATCTTCGAAAGAGTTTTGAAGATCCTCCAGATCAGATTCAGATCTGATTTTTGGAGGCGTGATAGAGAAGAATAGGATCTCCAGATCCAACCCAAGTGGATACCGGTAGAGGCCAGGCGCTTGCGTGGCTAAGATCCAGAACCTTCCGCTGCAAACAGGATCATCAACAGGGTAATAGGATTAGCCAAATCAGATAAATTAAATTTGATTTAATTTATCTTTTAATTTTATTTTATTAAAATAATAAGAATTAGATCTAAAACATATTAAGATCTGATTGGGATCAAGAGAAAAATTTTTGAAATATATCTCTTGATCTGATCAGATCTGAATGAACCTGGACCGGGAAATCAGGATTTTTCTTCACCAGGGATCTTAGGATGCGCCAAGAGCATCAAGAAAGTCGAAAGTATCCTAGAATGATGGGGTTGCCTAGGGACAAAGGCTGGGGCTTGATGTAGAGACTGAGAGGATCACAAAGTGTACAGGGATGTCGAAGATCCTAGATTGGTAGATCTATAAGGGGGATCTTCTTAGGATTTCTATGAGAGCATTATATGGGTGAGTGCTTCTGGATTCAAAGAGAGGATTGATGAGTTGAGATTGTATCTCCTCTATTGTTCTTTCTATGTAGTGAAGCATTTTATGTCCCATGGATGTAGGCACTTAGGCCAAACTATGTATATCGTTGTATTTATTTGTCTTCTTCTATCTTTCCATAGCAACAGATGGTGCCATATCTCCTATAGATGATCTTGGGTTGGTGATCCATATTCTGTAGTTGATGGATCTATCCTAATAGATCTAAACTAGATATGTAATAGGAAGATTAGATCATCCTTACCTTTGAATCTCGAGTTTTTTAACTCGCTGATCCAGGCTTGAGATGGTTGGTCTGAGCTGCACATGCGTCCGACCTCTATGAGTTGTCTACATGACCCCTCGATCATAGATCTAAAGTTCGATGCCCAAAAATCAGCATCATATGCTAGTACTATGCTGATCCTTCTTCGACGATCGATCTGGATCTTTCTTCCTTCAAGCTTGGACTCTCCAACTCTCAAAAGTTGAGGAAGATGATACTTGATGTTGAGACATCTCTCAAACACTCACAAAGATGGAGGAATAGGAGTGGAAGAAAAATCCTAGAAGAAGACCCTCTTCTTTTTCTTTCTTCTCTCACCAAAGCACCTAGATTGGTGCCTATATAATTCCTACGCCCAAGCTTTTCTCTCCTAGGTTTTCCCACGCCCCAATAGCCCTCTCAAGTCTCTAGAATCTAAAAAAAAATTAGATCAAAAAATCTTTTATATATAGAGATATGGAGCAATCCTTAACTAGGTCAAATACCTAGTCAAGAGATATCTAAATAGGGCTAGACTTAGGACGTCCAACTCTTGGGCACTCCCTCCTTTTCTACCATGAACCACTAGGTTTTTTTGCACAAATTCTCCCTTAAAAGCCATGAAAAAATCATCAAAAAATCAAGAGTGTGGGCGGCATAAAGAGGGAGGAGTTTTAGTTGCTTAAAATTCTATCTAAAGAGGGAGGAGTTTAGTTGCTTAAAATTCTATCTCATATAATTTAAATCAACTCAAACTCCTTCTTTGACTTGCTCCACCTTAAATTTTCTATGTAAGAAAGAAGGAAGGGACTTGGGGTGCACATGGAGGCTTGGGAGAAAAGATTTTCATAAAAAAGTCTAAAGTAAATGGCGTGGGGGGAGTTGGGGCTAAGGTGGCGCATGGAGATAGGAGTCCTAGTCTTACTAGGACTCCTAGTTTGACTTGATCCAACTTGATCCTTGGATCAAATTAAATCAGGATTTAATTAATTTAATTAAATTATATCTTAGTCCAACTAATAACCTAATTAAATTAGATTTAATTTAATTTAATTTTAATAATTTTTTAATTAAATTAAAAATTGGATTGATACAAGTCCTAATTGAACTAGGACTAGTTCTTTCTTGCAATTGGCTTATCTAATAAACCAATTGAACTTGATTCAATCAAGTTTAAACTAAATTTAATTAAATTATATTTAATTAAACTTAATTTTAGCCCTTTAGCTTAATCAAATTAAGTCAATTAGCAATCAAATTACTAATCGATCCTCCTGCAATATTTATACTAGGTCAAACATTAATCGTATTGATTGTTTGACTTATGAACGATTCTTAAGCATCGATCAACCATTCGATCAGATCGAGAACTCTTATATGTATGACCCTATAAGTCCAAACCTAAGTCAGTAGCATAGGAATAAATTTTTATATAAATCAAAGTGACCATTTAGCAATGGTATCCAATGATCGGATAGGTCAAATGTATAGAACAACATCCTTAGAACCCATGTGGATATAGTTTCTACATAATTCATCCTCTTGACCAAAATGCTCGTATGACACCTCAGAGTTTAACTATCAACCTCAATTAGATCATCCATATTATATTTCAAAATACTAAATCCATCTTATGTTTTACCCTGGCCAAGATTTTTGCTATATTGAAATACAGTGTTGCATTCTTCTCCAATTCTTGGAGTGGTCAATCCCATCTTGATCACTTACCAACTTTGCAAGTACTTGACTGTGCCCAAAAATCTTTCATCATTGAATTAAAAATTTAGTCATCTGATTTCAAAGCATAGTGAGTTGTTTGCAAGCCACTATGGTGATCTCAGATCTATGGGACACTTATACCTATATCCCATCAGAGTAATTTTTGACAGCAAAATACTTTGAAGTTGATCACGTTCAATGATGATGTACCCTTATATCTTACTTATATGCCATACCAGTATCTCTACACTCTTTGGTTAAGAGGACAACCAATCTATATGGCATACAACGATCTACGCTCGATAAATGCTATCATCCTAATTAACAAAGTATCATTTGATCATGAACTGTTTAAGGACTAATCGATAAATCCTCTCTTTATAGAAACTAAATAGTCCTAAGGACTTCATCACAATAATGAAGTTCATTAGAAGATGTAGAATTTATGATAAAAATATCAAAATATTTATTTTATTTATTAATAAATTAATTATAATTATAAGATAGCTTAACCATCAATAGACTGATGATTGGCTTTGGGATACATTTTCCAACATCTGGAGCATGCGGATCACAACATACTGAGAGATGGGTTATGCAGTGGATAGTTTGGGGCTCTTATCTCCAATGCAATCCTTTCATCCCCCTGCCTTCAAGTGCTCCGGATCCTAGAAGAAAGCCCAAGAAGAAGTTAGTCCATCATAGGGATGACGACGTGGTAAGTAGAGTTATGATTTTGTAGAACATTCATACTTCATTTACATCCAACGTACTCATGCGATATGCAGAAATTTTTTGAGTCTAGCCATGACTTCTCTGGATTGCAGCTTTTGGATTATGAAAAGTGTAAGCAAGTCTTTGATTTTTTAGAACAAAATTTTGATTGGTATGTCATTCCATTATTTACAAAATTTTAATATATTTCAAACTTAATTTGTCTTTGGTTTTGATATTAATTTCACCATATAGATTATTGGTTTGGACTGATGGCATTAGCATCATCAACTAGTTGTAGGTTCATGACATCCTATCTAAAAATTTAATTAATGATGATATAAGTATTATTATGCACTAAGTTAGATAAATCAAACAAGTAAGCATGTTAATTTTCATTTTTTGCAATGGACTATATATACAGGTCATAGATGTTTTTTGGTCCCCCTTGCAGCAACATTCATTGATTGATCCTTCAATTAATTTATAGTCTATCTTTATGTTACAACCCTTGTTTATAGTAATTGTTTTATATTTTTCATGCAATATCATGTATTGGTGTAGCATTATGTAGTCTAATGTACATTTCAATTTTTTGCTTCTTCTAGAGTATATTGCTTGGCACATGGAGGGTTCCTAATAGAGCTGTGTGAGACTTCATGCCTCATTCATTGGCTGAAGTCAAGCAAATGTTTGTGCCCATATGCTCGTTTTACATTGGCACTTGTTTATCATCGATATAGAGAGCATATATTTTAGACACTATACATCTGTGAGTGGTGCAAAGTATAGGATTATCGTTAGAAGATTTATGAGTAATGATCATATTTATTAAATGTTGTGCATACCCATGCATTGCTAACAATGTGGTTGATTTTTAATGTTATCATTATAGATGACCTAATTGACTGAGATGACATGAGATGTCTACTACATTAATATGGATGGTTGGCTACTTCATTTTATTGATTGTCCACAGCAAGATGTCGGATAATTGTTATAATCATTTGTGTTAAGATACATCCATGCCAATTAATTCAACATATCAGTTGTTTGCTTTATTGACTGTGAGCATAAAATATTTTGTTTGTAGGCCTGATTGTGCCATCTATGCCATGCATTTTATAGAGAGTCTGATGATAGGATGATAGATCATAATTATAAATGCTCATATGCCAAGGTTACATGCTAGATATGCAGTATAGATGATTGTATAGGGTTGCAAGATAGGATCACCATAGTTTGCTTTGTGCTATCGATGTGACCATATCCGTGTTGGCGGTGCTATTTGTCTACTTTTATAAGAAATTTGTATTCGTTGATGTGCTATAAATCTTTTAAATCTTGTGTATAAAACTATATGAACAATAACAAGAGAATAAAAAATTTATATTCAAAATATTTTTTATCAAAAAATTTATTTGCTACAGTGAAACTATTATTATTGTGTATATAAATATTCAGTAACTAATCGCTATTGTAGACGGTCAAAAATAAAATCTAACTCAAACTATATAGATAGGGTGAATCAAGATCATATCCTTAAGGATCATGTTAATTGCATTTAAATTTTAGATTTAAATTGAAAGCATAATAAAGATTAAATAAAAGACTCCTTGATTTAATTAAGAAAGAAAGTAAATAAGCAAATTAATTAAAAATTGGGTTGCAAGTATGGAAATGAATTCTCAAGATCTCAACTGCTCTCTTGTTTGATAGTTGGTATTCTTTTTAATATGCTTTATCGATATCTAATCAATAAAGATATAACCTATCTTAGAAAGCACGACCTGTACCTTTGGATCACAGTCTATCCCTTAAAGTTATAGGCTAGTCTAAATTGATTTAGATATAATAAAAAATTAATATAAAAATAATCTATCCTAAGAGCACAAACCATATCCTTAGATCACGGCTCATCCCAAGGGTCATAAACTATTCTATATTAATCTCATGCAAGAAAATAAAGATACAAAAATATAATAAAGAAAAGCAGCCTTTATTGCATATTAAAAAATACAAAAGATAAGAAAATAGAAAACACCATTAAAATAAGGTCACAGTGATCTTGTGAGAACAAGATGAACTAGCCAGCCATCATGAAGCTTCTCGCTAATATCTTTATCCTTAAGTTTTGAGGAAGAACCTAGGTAACAAGTGGGTGTAGAAATTAGGAGTAGAAGAGATATTTTGGTAAAGAAGCAGTTTAGATTTGTGATCTATTGAAAAAAGAAGGAAGAAAGAGGAGAGGAAGAAAGCTTGGAGAGAGAGAGCTGGATGTTTTGGACTGTGGCATGAAGAGAAGGCTTCTATTTGGGCAAAAGATAAGAAGGAGGGGCTCATGGCTTGATCAATCGGCTTAGGGTGGTTTTTATAGAGGAGAAAATGAGAGAATTTAAGTTAAAGAAGGAGAAAAACTAAGAAAATCGAGTTTGGATCAAATTCCTATTGCCTATACTACTTTTCAGCTGCTGGATCAGGTTTAAACGGTCCAAATTGAGTCAAAATCCATCGCTTGTAACTTCATCAGGGCCTGGATCAATTTAGAACTGTTGGATCGCCTCATCAGGTGATTTTTGACCATTGGATGGTGCTGGAATCTCCTGAATCAAATCAGAATCAAGTCCTCATTGTTGGATTTCAACTAGCATGGCTTCAAACCATTGGATCTTGATCGGAATAAAATGTTTGCCATCCGATCGTGCCTTTACTATTCTTGTAGACCATCTAGACTGAGTGCACCATAGTCCGCAACTAATCAGCATACACCGTGTCACCTGAAATTACCAAAATACCTTGCATGCACCATGTTTTTCTATGGTAGACCCACTAAGGGTCCACGATGAATCAGCACTATTGCAGTCGACCATGGACCATGTGGTTTTTCACGTCACAATGATGTTATGGTTGAGGGGGGTGTGGGCTACGGGCAAGCATGGGCTGGCTCTGAAAGTGGGCTACTGTGGGTCAGACCGCACTAACCCGCTACTGTGCTGGATCGATCGGATGGCTGGGTTCATATGGTGCGCTAGGCCGAGCTGACCGGACCGATCAGTTTATTCATTTTATTTTATTTTTTCTTTTCTTTTTTCTTTGAATCCTTATTCTAGATCCATTTTAAATCCGATTCGCTCCAAATTTTCTTCATTTTGACCCCTAAATTGAGATGTTTTCATCGATGATCCTTTTTTGCAAAAGATAAAATAAAAATATTAATTATTAAGAATAAAGATAAATTAATTAATAAATTAATATTTTTATAAATATATTTAGTATGTTTATCAATAACAAATGAATCAACTCATACTTCTATGATTGAAGCAATGGATTTTTGGACATATGGATTTGTTCTTTGATTTTCTTAAGTTTTTTTATAGATTGTGTTCATGTTTATTGAGAGATCCAATATTTGTTGAGATTTGATATTAGTTCAGTTTTGCTGGTGCTATTAGTATGAGAATTATTTTCAATATAATTTTATATTCAAAGTTATTTTAGCTTAATTTATGCTCATTTGTAGAAGATATTTTTGTGTGTACGTTTATGATATTATTTCTCATTATTTTTGAGACTATTAAGAGGATAAATATAAATTGATAAAGATGCTTGGAAATAGGTCCATCCAGGATAAACAATAAGAAAAAAGGACAAACATTAAGTCCTACAAAAAATAAATACAAACTATAAATAATAAATACAAATAGCATATAATACACACAAACTCCTCAATTGAAATAGATACAAACCTCACAGAATAAACACAAATTCGGAGTCCATAAGTTAGGTGATTCAGGATCCTTCTAGGATAAACACTAACTAAAAATAATAAATACTAACTCTTATTGAAATAAATATAAACCATTCTAGGATAAACATAAAAACTAAATAATAAATACAAACTAGCTAACTTCGAATATACATAAACTAGCTAAAATTGCTATCTACCCTTTATGAACCCAAGGTCGAATAAATGCAAACTATCCTAAAATAAATATAAACCTTATAGAATAAATATAAATAATGTATAATAAATAAAAACTCTACTGAAATAAATACAAATCCCATAGAATAAACACAAATTTGGATCTACAAGTTAGATGATCCCAGGTTCTTCTAGGATAAACACTAATTGAAAATGATAAATACTAACTTCTGCTAAAATAAATACAAACCATCCTAGAATAAATATAAAAACTAAATAATAAACATAAACTAACTTTGAATAAATACAAATTAACTAAAGTTGCTTTATGCTCTTTATAAATCCAAAGCTAGATAAATACAAACTATCCTAGAATAAATACAACTCCTATAAAATAAATATAAATAGCATATAATAAACAAAAACTTTACTAAAATAAATATAAATCCCGTAGAATAAACATAAGTTTAGGATCTACAAAGTTGCATGATCCAAGATTGTCCGAGGATAAACACTAACCAAAAATGATAAATACTAACCCCTATTGAAATAAATACAAATCATCCTAGGATGAACATAAATATTAAATAATAAATATAAACTAACTTCGAATAAATATAAACTAGCTGAAATTGCTCTTTGTCCTTTATGAACCTAAGACTGGATAAATACAAACTATCCTAGAATAAATATAAATTTCATAGAATAAATACAAATAGCATAATAAACAAAAATTTTGCTAAAATAAATATAAATACTATGGAATAAATATAAACTTGGCTCCACAAATTGAGTGATCTCAGATCCTTCTAGGATAAATACTAACTAAAAATGATAAATACTAACTCCTATTGAAATAAATACAAACTATCCTAAAATAAATATAAAAATTAAATAATAAATATAAACTAACTTCAAATAAATACAAACTAATTGAAATTGCTCTCTATCTTTTATGAACCCAAGGTCGGATAAATACAAACTATCCTAGAATAAATAAAAAATCTATAAAATAAATATAAATAGCATATAATAAATAAAAACTCTGCTAAAATAAATATAAATCCTATAGAATAAATATAAACTCAAGATCCACAAAGTTGGGTGATCTAGGGTCCTTAGAGGATAAACATTAATTGAAAATGATAAACACTAACCCCTACTAAAATAAATACAAATCATCCTAGAATGAACATAAACACCAAATAATAAATACAAACTAACTTTAAATAAACACAAATCGACTAAAATTGCTCTCTATCCTTTATGAATACAAGGTCAGATAAATACAAACTATCCCAGAATAAACACAAATTCCATAGAATAAATATAAATAGTGTATAATAAATAAAAATTCTACTAAAATAAATATAAACTCTATAAAATAAACACAAACTCAGGTCCACAAATTGGATGATCCCAGGGTCCTTCTGGGATAAATTCTAACTAAAAATAATAAATACTAACTCCGATATTGAAATAAACATAAATCATCCTATGATATAAATATCAAATAATAAATACAAACTGACTTCGAATAAATACAAACTAACTAGAATTGCTCTCTATACTTTATGAACCTAAGGTTGGATAAATACAAACTATCCCAGAATAAACACAAACTATCCCATAATAAACACGAATCCTATAGAATAAGCACAAACAATATATAATAAACAAAAACTTTGCTACAATAAACACCTTAAATAAACACAAATTCGGTAATGGTTTATCACTTTCTATAATGCTTTATGACTTCCTACACAACACTATTTATGACTTCTAGCTTTGCTTCGACTATATTTCATGACTATTTTTAGCCACCATTTTTTCATTTATAATAAGTTAATTAGCTTGATCAATGTAAATCATTCAATAGAGATGATGTTTCATACAAATACTGGTACAAAATATAATACTTAGCATAATCTAAAATACAAAATATAAAGTATTACATCATCATAATACATTATAATACACAAATAGACAAAAATACAAAATATAAAGTAATACATCATCATAATACATCATAATACACAAACATGAGAGATCAAAAGACATGATGCCACTAACATACTCTAATTCCTTAGAATTAGCTTGCACAGTAGGATGAATGCGATAGGCTTTGCCTTGAGAAACTGTACCTCAATGACCACTACCTGTAGAAGTACTGCTAGATGAGAATAGTCTAGAAGAGGATGGCTAAGTAGGAGGAGGCTAATTGAATTGAGCCTGATTTGGAAGACTTAAAATAAGTACATTCATCTATTGACTGATTTGAGCAATAGTCTGTAAGACTATTGTCAACCAGTAGAGAGAATGTTTTATCTTTCTATCTCACCTATCTCTCTTTGTACTATAGTTTTTTTGAGGACTCAAAGAGTATAGATAATCTTAGATAGCTAATATTGAATGCCTGTGTAAGGTGGATCTCCATCTAATTTCTTAATACGAAAGGTTAAATTGTGAATATCCTATCTTATGTTTTGAACTGCTAAAATAAGATTGTCTAACTTTCCATCGAATGAAGAACTATGTGTGCTAGTCGGATCCATCCATATAGAACTCTTCCTTGAAGATTGAGAGGATTGAAGAATAGATCGACCTCTCAAGCGATAGCACTGACTAGATCTAGGGTCATCCTTACTTGATCATCAAAATTTCTTTGCTCTATAAATCTGGAACATCCTACACCCCTACTAAACTGAGGTCTCTCTTTCTCAGCTGAAATATTCTCCTAAATATCTCTACTTTCACTCTTTCTAATCCACTGATCATTAGTTTTAAACCATTGCATTCTATTGAAAGCTCCTTTATTGATTTTGCTACCTCTGCCTAATTTTGTTGATTGTTCTCTCTCAAGTCTTACCTTAAAATATTTAAAAATATGAGTTAAAATCATAGCATAAGGTAAAGATATTTCTGCTCTATCCATAGTCTCTTACATAGCCTTGATAATCATTTTTAGAAGATTAAGTAGGATGCACTGGACTACATGATACATAATAGCTAAATCCTTATCTATTACAATATCAAATCTTCCAGCTCTTGGTTGTATAATCTAGCAAATAATGATGTGGAGGAGTTTCATCTTAATATTTAAGTATCATACATAAATTTTATGAAATTGACCATGGTCCTCTACCCCAAGAACACTTTCTATTCTCACACTTCTATCCTCTATACTATCCAACAGGTAACCTTCAAATGGAAGTTTTAAAATTTCTCCAAGTGTATCATTATCAAAATCAATTTCTTTTTCTTTTACTAAAGATGATATGGTATCATCTTCTCCAAATGAGATATTTAGATAAAACTTTTTAACTAATTCCATAAATATGCGGGCTTCAACTATGCAAATAAATTTCTATCCCATATTCCTAATCAAGTTTGCAATCAGGAATCCTTTTGAATCTACAAAGTTCATATCTACAATGTGAGCAGAGAGAATATTTTTGGCACCTATTTGAGTTCTTGGAGAAGGTGATGTAGCTGGACTTGCTTTTCTCACTTCTCTTACCCTTTTACATTCTTCATTTCTTTCTTCACTTCTAGTTGTTCTTTGGCATTAGGGAAGACACATCTTTAGAGCCATCCTTTTCCAAAGTTGACTGGCTTTTACCAAAATTAGAGGAGAAGGAGGTGAAAAGGAGGTGGGGAGGAAGTTTTTGATTTGAGATTTAAGATTTGAGAGGTGATGGTGAGATGGGTTTAGAGATGTGACCTAGGGATTTTGAGAGCTAGGGATTTTGGGAGCAATGAAATCATGGGAAGAGAAAGAAGATGAATAGGAGGTTTTAGAGGTTTTAGATTTTAGGATGCTATTCTAAGTCAGAGGCCATGTGGTTCATTCAATCGGATTTTAAAATTTGATGAACTTGGATCTAATCAGATTGGATCGAGTTGATAACCAGAACCATTAAGATGTGTTGATGAACCCTCCCTGAAGCTGCCTTGAACCCTCCCTGAAGCCTCCTTCATGCTTCATGAAGGCACCTTCATTCTTAATGAAAGCATCTTCATGCTTTGTAAAAGCATCTTCATGAAGAATGAAGGCGCCTTCATGCTTTGTGAAGGTGAAGGTGCCTCTTTTCCATGAAGGTGCCTTCATGCCATGAAGGCGACTTCAGCATGGTAATGGGTCATGGTTCACTATCGCATAAGGGTTCACTGTAACATATTAAAAGTATATTTTTAGCCTATTATAAGCCATACAAGATGAGAGCACATACAATTGAAACTCAAACCCTAAACCCAAACTCCTAAACTCTAAATACAAAACCCTGAACCCAAACCCAAACCTTAAACCCAAAATCCTAAACCCCAAACCCCTAAACCCTAAATCCAAGATCCTGAGTTTGTGTTTATTCTAGTCGATTTCTATTTATCATCCCATGTTTGTATTTTAGGTCTATTTCTTAGTTCAAGATCCCTCTTACTAACTAGAATAAAAGAATTAGTAGATTTGTTCCACCCAAAATAGGAGGCAATGGGCTGGGGTTATGAACTTATAATCATGGGATCGACTCAATCATCAGATTATAAGTTCATTCCATACCGGACCAGATCGGAATAGAATTATTTACATTCTTATTATGAGAAGGGATCATTCGAGCGTATATAAATAGATACTATTTTTACATATGGATCCCTACGTCGTTACATTCTATTTAGGATTAGGAATAGGCATAATCGAATCTACTTTTGACATATCTATTGTTATTTGGATACCATATTCACTTCTTTAGGCTTCTATTGAATCAAGAAATAGGTTTGATTGTACATCTTTTTGATATATATAAGGTATCCCCCAGATAATTTAAATCAAAGCAATTTGATGCCTAACTCAAGCCTATATGACATGATCGATGGATAGAAATACTCCAATAATTCATCTTTATCATATATTTTATATATCACATTAGATAGATATCATGTTCACGAAATACGATTCACTTTCAAGATGCCTTGATGATGAAATGGTAGATATGCGAGACTCAAAATCTCATGCTAAAGAGCATGGGGGTTTGAGTCCTCTTCAAGGCATAATATTGAGAATGCTCATTGAATAAGCAATTCAATAACAGATTTTGGATCTAATCAATATTGATATACCGAATATCTTATTTGTTGATACAAAGTATTCCGGCAATCCCCATGATCCGAGTCCGAGCTGTTGGAATTGGAATAGGTTCGATAGTAGATCATGAAATCTTAGTGATTTTCTCTATCTAATGAATGAGGAGTCCATTTGAAAATCATCCACCCTGCACCAATCTCCGAGTATATGATTCAACAGGAATCACACAAGGGTAGATTGATAGAAATCTTTGGTAAAATACCCATTAGTACCCATAACCCAATAGATAAAGTACATCCATTTTAGGGATTGATGACTTACCCATTCAGTGACTTTGGCACTGGACATTCTCAAAATGGGTACTATTGGATTGGATGAATTAGAGAATAGATAAACGTCTGTTAGCATTCCAGCCCTCCTCCTTTCAAGGCCTATCTGAAAGAGAATCCTGTACCTCTTGGTCGTGAATATCTGAATAGGATGAACCGGCCTCCATAGATATCTTTGCTTCAAAACAAAATAATTAGAATTAGGCTCGGTCAACTAGAATGTGTATTATCCATATGGAAGATCTTTCAATTGAGAAAATCCATCGACCTAAGATGAAGAGAAAGTTCTATCTATTTTCTTTAACTGAATGGTCTAGGAAAGGAAAAGGGGTTGCCCCATTTCTTTCTTGTATATGATACATTCCTAATTGAATTAAAACTTTTTTAATATGGATTAATGTAAATATAGATAAAATTATTGACAAAAGAATAATGAGGATTGTGTATTTTCAAATCACCACAAAAAATATATTCTCAGTTTAAATCAAAGAATAATTCTTAACAATCAATAATTATTAGTTATTATTTGTAGTTACTAACCAAACAAATAAAAAAAGCTTGGGCCTTTATATCAAAACAAAATTTTAGTAATTGGTAATTATTCTTGAATCAAAGGGTTTATCTTTGTCTATTTTGATTTGAGTCAAATTCATAACTATTTGAATTGTATTATATCCAATAGTTTATATTTATTATACAGAGTTTGTGCTTATTCGATAGAACTTTATATTTATTCATGGCTTATTTATATTTATTATTTTAAATTTATGTTTATCCTCCTTTCGGCAGGATTTAGTGTTTATCCTCTTCTCTTATTTATCATGGAAGAATCACTTAATTTTTGAACCCAAGTTTGTATTTATTCAGGGCAGTTTCTATTTATCACTCTAGGATTTATGTTTATTATTTGGAGTTTTTATTTATTATACAGAGTTTGTATTTATTTTGGAACACTTTGTGTTTATCCTACCATGATTTTGATAACAGATAGTTTATGTTTATCTTTAATAGTTTGTGTTTATCCTGAGTCTATTTGTATTTATTATTTTGAGTTTGTATTTATCTTTTGATACTTTATGCTTATTTTCTTAGGACTTAGTATTTATCCCTATCTCTTATTGTTTATCATGAAAGGATCCTTGAATCACTCAATTTTTTAACCCGAGTTTGTGTTTATTTAGATGGTTTCTGTTTATCATTCTAGGATTTATGTTTTCTATTCGGAGTTTCTATTTATTATATAAAGTTTGTATTTATTTTGAAGCACTTTGTGTTTATCCTACCATGATTTCAATAACAAGCAGTTTGTATTTATCTTCAGTAGTTGGTATTTATTCTAGGTCTATTTGTGTTTATTATTTCAAATTTGTGTTTATCCTTCGATACTTTATGCTTATTTCTGTCGTACTTAGTATTTATCCTCATCTTTTGTTGTTTATCATGGAAGGATCTTTGGATCACTCAATTTTTAAACCTAGGTTTGTGTTTATTCGGGATAGTTTCTCTTTATCATCCTAGGATTTGTGTTTATTATTCAGAGTTTTTGTTTATTATGCAGAGTATATATTTATTCTAGAGTACTTTGTATTTATCCTATCATAATTTTAATAATAGATAGTTTATGTTTATCTTCGGCAATTTGTGTTTATCCTAGGTTGTTTATTTTTTCAAGTTTATATTTATCCTTTAATACTTTGTCCTTATTTTCTGTAGGACTTAGTATTTATTATGGAAGGATCCTTGGATCATTCAACTTTTAAACCCCAAGTTTTTTATTCATCATTCTAGGGTTTGTATTTATTATTCAAAGTTTTTATTTATTATATCATGTTTGTATTTATTTTGGAGTACTTCATGTTTATCCTGCCATGGTTTCATAATAGGTGGAGCAACCTAGAAAGTTTGTATTTATCCTAGGGCTATATGTATTTATTATTTCAAATTATGTTTACCCTCTAATAATTTATGATTATTTTCATAGGACAAAAATCTATAAAAAAATTTACAGAATCACAAAGAACAAATTCAAATATCATTAAATCCATTGCAACAATCATAGAGAGCAAACTTGATTCTACCACATGGTTTGACAAAATACAAATATTACATTCATTCAAAAATATTATTCTGTAGGAGTCATACATTCATTCAAAGATACATACAACCATATGTCTGTACATATTAATGATGAAATAAATCATGCATATCATTTACCAATAACATCTATCCAACTCAAAACACAAAAGCTATCATAACAAAATTATAACTATAAATTCTAAAACATTGGTGAGCCTATATGATTGCCAAATTAATTATCCTCAGATGAATTGCTGCTGATGTAGGCTTTGAAATTATCTACCTGCATAAAGTACAACCATCTCATAAATCATAAAAAATATTTTTGTTAAAATAAAATAAACATAACATAATTATTAAGATGTGGCTTTTACTGATGTTTGTCTTGCATGTTTGAATATTATGACCCTTTTGACTGATAACATTTCTTGTATGTCTACAGTTTCTTCACTGCAACCTCCATTGGGTGCTTGAACCAGTTGAGCTTTTTGTGATCTTTATAATTAGAAACTAGAGGATCTTTAAGTATTACAAAATTATCATTTACTTTTTCTGCTTGGCTACATTATATCATCACTATTGAAAACTGAGTATGGCTCTTATCTATTATACTTTGTTCAACCCAAAGGTTTTTCTTCAATGAACAAACTTTTTCAATGATGGACTCCATATCATTCATGACAAGATCATATATTTCTTAGAGTATACAGCTATCATATGCTAATTTCAAAAAATTTTTACATAGCCCATTGATAAGTGGTAAAAATATACTAATAAAAATATTAAATTATAAAATAAATTAATCTATTTTTTTATAAATTAATACTTTTATTAATCTTATGTAGGAAAGAAGGCCACCAATATAAAGATCTTATTTTTTTGATTAAGATGAAATAAATTTCAGACAAAACGGACTTCAAACAAGTCCAAAATTGAATTTCAAAAAAAAAAAAGAGCCGGTCCAGTTCAAACCGGTTCAGAAAAATTGGCTTAGCAGACCGCCTAGTCTGACCGCACCCAACAGACTAACCCACTGATGCAATGCTAACGCCAAGCTGACGTTAGCATTTTTTATGGTGCACGGTGGATCGTTTGGAGGGCATTTTGGGGATTTTACATGGAGAAGCACGCTCCGATTGGTTGAAGAATGCGGCGGTCCATGTAACACCAGGCTCGCGCATGGTCTATAAAGGATAATTTAGAAATTTTATCTGATCTGATAAGCATCTTTCATTGGGATTTGATCAGATGGCCGAAATGTATGTACTAACGAACGACAGATGCAGCTCCCGATCGAGATCCAACGGTTGAGATTCATTCCGACTTTAAAACTAAGAATCAGAGGCTTCCCTATGCACGATTTGATAGCCCAGATTTGATCTTCAAGGTTGATCCGATGGTCCCAATGAATTTTGACTTGATTTGAGATTTTAAGATAATTTTTGAGTGATTTTTGGACCGTTTGATCAACATCCAACAATTAGAATTGGTCCAGGACTCGTTTTGAGTTATTTTGAGAGTTTTAAACCTAATTTCAATAGGATTTCGATGGAAAAATCCACCTCTCAGTTTATAAAAAGGTCTGCTATTGCTAAAGAAAAGAAGAGGAGGGGAGACCGTGAAAAAAAAAGAAGAAGAGAAAGAGAGGAGAGAGGTAGAAAGAGAAGAGAGATTTTTGAGAGAAAAGGAAGGGCTTTTAATTTTTTTTTTCTTTTCTTCTTCCAACAATCAGAATATTGATCAAGGAGCTTCTTTTCTTCTTCACCAAGTTTTTCACACCAAAAGCGACGGACAATCAATTTCAGCAATCAAACAGTTTAATTTTTTTATGCTTTTTATTTTATTTGCTATTTTTGAACTTGTTATCATGAACTAATTTTTCTTTTACTAAGGCTAAGATATAGCCACTCTTTTGATGCAATATTCAGTATGATTTATTTTTAATTTTAAATTTTATTCATGAGGAGTATATAAATTTGATCTTAATACTTTTAGATTACTGACTATCTTCTAATTGATCTGATGAACATAGATGTTACGGACCAAGTATATTTATGTTATTGCTTCTTGATTATATACCTTGTATTATGAATCAAATTAGAATTCATATGCATGCGGGAATTTTAGTGCACTTTAGATGCAACATATTTTAATTAAAAGATTTCATAAAACTTAATGCATTAATATTTATTTAAATTACACCTGGACTAAAGGATAATTAATAAATATTGATAGTTTTGCTATGCCTGGACCAAAGGATAGTAAATGAACTAGGAAACTTCATTGTCATATGAAATAAAATTAATCTAATAACCTGAATATTATATTGATCGAGTTGGTGAATCCAATTGCCTTAGTAATACATTGCTCTTAAGTTTAAAATCCTAATAATTACACTCTCTCTATTTCCTTAAAATTTTTAATTATTTCTTTATTTTGTTCCTTAATTTCTTATTCTTATAAATCGGTCTTCTAAATAAAGCATAGAAAAGAGCTTTTCAGTACTTATTTTTCAATCCTCTAGGGATGATACTCTACTCATTTACTTTATTACTTGATCGATTAGTGCACTTGCCATAGCTATAGATTAGCATGCATCAAGTTTTTGGCACCATTGCTGGGGATTGTGTTTAAAATAATATTAAAATTTTGATCCTAGCTTTACTTTAAAATTTTATTTTTAATTTTTATTATTTTTAAAAAATTTTTGTTCAGTGCATGACACGTACTGGACATAGTAACTTACTACCTTTAGATCCAGAAATTGAAAGGAACCATTAGAAGACTACAACAAGAAAGAAACATGGTAGCTGAAGATCCTAACGACATCAATCTAGGATTGGATATGGCGACCGAAGGACAGCATGAAGCTATTCGATCAGTACATCATCCATTAAATGATTACATCACACCATCTGTAGCCGATGCAGCTTCGAGCATCAGGAGACCATCTGTACGAGCAAACAACTTCGAAATAAAATTGATGATGATCCAGATGATTCAATCAACTATCCAATTCAGTGGACACGTGCATGATGATCCGAATGCCCATATTTCTAACTTTCTTGAACTTTGTGATACTTTTAAAATTAATGGGTGTCGGATGATGCTATTAGATTAAGGTTATTTTCTTTCTCTTTATGGGACAAAGCTAAAAGTTGGCTTCATTCTCTTCCTATAGGTTCTATCATAACTTGGGATGTCCTAGCCCAAAAATTCTTAGCCAAGTACTTTTCACCTTCCAAGACTGCCAAGATGCGCAACGATATCACTTCTTTTATGCAGATGGACATGGAGACACTATATGAGGCTTGGGAGCATTTCAAGGAATTGCTGAGGAGATGTCCACATCATCAACTACCCGTATGGCTTCAGGTACAAACTTTCTATAATGGTTTATCTCCTACTAATCGTTCTATGATTGATGCAGCAGTAGGAGGAACCATTAATCAAAAAATGGAGGAAGAAGCCTTCGATCTGATCGATGAGATGGCATCAAATAGCTATCAGTGGCAGATAGAATGCATGATGCCAAAAAGACTAGCAGCTGTGCAGGGAGTAGATTGCGTGCCAACCTTACTAGCTGAAATTGCAAGCCCTTAGAGCCAAAGTCAACAACTTGAAGGGAACAGCTATGCATGTTCAGAGCATCACCTATGACCTATGTGGAGGAGGACACGATACGAGCAATTGCCAGACAGGTAATCCTTTTGCTAAAGCAACTGATACAGCTAATTATGTTGGTAATTTTTTTAGGCCACAACAAAACAATCCCTACTCCAACACATACAATCAAGGGTGGAGGCAGCACCCAAATTTCTCATGGAGTAATCAAAATGCAGCACAACAGCCACCCCCAGGATTTCAAGTACCTGAAAAGAAGTCCAACATGGAAGAGCTGATGGTCAAATTTATGCAAAACCAAGAAGCAACTATAAAAAATTTAGATGCCAAACTTAAACAGGACCAAGTAGCAGTAATTCAAAACTTGGAGATGCAAATAGGTCAAATGGCTAAGATAATCCTCGAGAGACCTTAGGGATCCTTGCCCAGCAACATAGAGACCAATCCAAGGGAGTAAGTCAATGCTATCACCCTAAGAAATGGTACAAAGCTGGAGGAACCACATCAGAAGAAAGAGATTGAAGAGCCAACTACAAATAAGGAACCATCAACTAAAATTTATCAATTACCAAAATAACCAGCAGATGGATGGTCTCCAGGTATACAGTTTGCGGACCCAAATGTGAAGCCCTACGTGTGCCACTACCATTCCTAGAGAGATAAATACAGCATTCAGATAAGAAATTTTCTAATTTTTTCAAAATTTTAAAGAATTTACATATTAATATTCTTTTTGTAGATGCTATTACTCAAATACTCAGGTATGCCAAGTTTCTCAAAGAAATTCTAACAAATAAAAAAAAGCTGAAGGAGCATGAGAGAATAAATTTGAATAAAGAATGCTCAGCAATACTTTAAAATAAATTACCACGAAAGCTAAAAGATCCAGGAAGTTTTACCATCTCTTGCATTATTGGTGATTGTAGTTTTGTTAAAGTTTTATGTGATTTAGGAGCAAGTATTAATCTCATATCTATTTCTATTTTCAGAAAGCTGAGTCTAGGAGAATCGAAGCCTACCACTATTACTCTTCAATTAGCCAACAGATCCATCAAATATCCAAGAGGTATAGTGGAGGATGTCTTGGTAAAGGTAAACAAGTTTATTTTTTCTGTTGATTTTATTGTTCTTGATATAAAAGAAGATTATGATGTACCCCTTATTTTAGGGAGACCCATTTTAGCTACTGGAGGAGCTTTAATAGATGTTCAACAAAAAAAATTAATTCTTAGAGTCCAAGATGAACAAGTTACTTTTAATATTTTTAAAGTTATTAAACATCCCAATGATAATCAAACTTGTTTTCATATAGATGATATTAATAATTTAGTGCATGAGTATTTTCTAAAAAATAGGTTTGAGGATCCTATTGAAGCTTGCATTGTCCAATCACAAGAGGGTTCAGCTGAAGATGAAAGACAAATAGAATGCATAAAATTGTTAAAGGCTAGACCATATATTCCACGCACATACAGACCACGATTTGAAGAATTAGAAAAATCATCCACTCCTTTTTCAAAGACGTCAATTGAAGAGCCACCTACTCTTGAACTTAAACCTCTTCCTTCACATTTAAAATATATTTTTTTGGAAGGTTCATCGCACTTATCTATTATTATTTCTTCTTCTTTGATAGATTTAATGGAAGAGAAGTTGTTAAAAGTACTAAAGAAACACAAAAAGGCATTTGGATGGACCATAGTAGACATCAAAGGAATTAGTCCCTCAATTTGTATGCACAAAATTCTCATGGAGGACAACTATGAGCCTACAGTCCAACCCCAAAGAAGACTTAACCCCAAGATGCAAGAAGTGGTCAAAAAGGAGGTAATCAAGCTACTGGATGTAGGTATTATTTATCCTATCTTCGATAGTTTATGGGTGAGTCCTGTTCAAGTAGTTCTTAAGAAAGGTGGGATTACTGTAGTTCAAAATGATAATAATGAATTAATTTCTACTAGAACTGTTACTGGATTGAGAGTATGTATGGATTATAGAAAATTAAATGATGCAACTAGAAAAGATCATTATCCTCTTCCATTCATTAATCAGATGTTAGAAAGGTTAGCTGGACATGATTTTTACTACTTTCTATATGGATATTCTGGTTATAATCAAATTGCCATAGCATTTGAGGATCAAGAGAAAACTACTTTTACATATCCTTATGGTACATTACTTTTAGAAGAATGCCATTTGGTTTATGTAATGCACCAGCTACTTTTCAATGATGCATGATGGCTATTTTTTATGATATGATTGAAAATTCTCTTGAAATATTTATGGATGATTTTTCTGTCTTTGGATTCACATTTGATAATTGCTTGCATAACTTATCTCTTATTTTACAAAGATGTGAGGATACTAATCTTATCTTAAATTAGAAAAAGTGTCATCTGATGGTACAAGAAGGCATAGTGTGAGGCCACAAGATTTCATATAAAGGTATTGAAGTGGATAGAGCTAAGCTTGAGGTGATCGAAAAGTTATCCATACCAACCTCAGTTAAGGCTATTAGGAGCTTTTTGGGGCATGCTGGATTTTACCGTCGATTTATAAAAGACTTCTCTCTAATTTCTAAACCTTTATCTAAATTATTATGTAAAGACGTTTCTTTTTATTTTTTTGATGAGTGTTTGCAGACATTCAACACCCTCAAGAAGAAGCTGGTCACGGCACCTATTATGATAGCACCAGATTGGTCCCTACCTTTTGAGTTGATGTGTGATGCTAGTGACACAGCCATAGGAGTAGTACTTGATCAAAGAAAGGATAAGATTTTTCAAACTATATACTATGCTAGCCGCACTTTGACTGAAGCTCAACAAAAATATGCAACCACTGAAAAGGAGCTTCTGACAATAGTATTTGCATTAGACAAATTTTATTCTTATCTTATTTTATCTAAAGTCATTATATACACTGACCATGCAACTCTAAAGTATCTCCTTACTAAGAAAGATGCAAAACCCAGATTGATTAGATGGATTCTTTTGCTACAAGAGTATGATTTGGAGATTAAGGATAAGAAGGGTATAGAGAATTCAGTTGCTGACCACCTTTCCAGACTAGAAAACATCATAGAGAAGGAATTAGATATTTTCTCTATCAAGGAGAAATTTCTAGATGAATGCCTCTATGCTATATCAGGTAGAACATTTTCATGGTATGCTGATATTATTAACTACTTGGTTGGTAAGATTTTTCCACTTGATTTTTCTTTTCAACAAAAGAAGAGGTTCTTATCTATTGTTAAACATTATTTCTAGGATGAACCCTTCTTGTATAAGTGTTGTTCAGATCAGGTCATTAGAAGATGCATTTCAGAGGAAGAAATGGAGAAAATTCTGCATCATTATCATGATCAGAAGGCAGGAGGACATTTCAGCCCAATTAGAATAGCTTATAAGGTTCTTCAATCAGATTTTTATTGGTCCTCTCTATTTAAAGATGCTCATACTTATGTCTCTTCATGTGACCGCTGTCAAAGAACTGAAAATCTCTCTAGAAGACATGAAATGCTTTTAAACAATATTCTTGTGTATGAAATTTTTGATGTTTGGGGTATTGATTTCATGGGATCTTTTCCTAGTTCTTTTTCAAATCAATATATACTTGTGGCTGTAGATTATGTTTCAAAATGGATAGAAGCAGCACCCTTTCCAACTAATGATGCTAAAGTAGTTGTCAAATTTTTTAAAAAGCATATTTTTACATGTTTTGGCACTCCTAGAGCAATCATTAGTGATGGAGGTAAACACTTTTGTAATAAATAATTTGAAAATCTGTTAATCAAATATGGTGTCACTCATAAAATAGCTACCCCATATCATCCACAAACCAGTGGTCAAGTAGAGGTGTCTAATAGGGAATTAAAAAGAATTTTAGAAAAAACTATAAGTGCATCTAGAAAAGATGGATCATTGAAATTAGATGATGCATTGTGGGCATATAGAACTGCATATAAAACACCTATTGGTATGTCCCCATATAGGCTACTCTTTGGAAAAGCATGCCACCTCCCTGTTGAGCTAGAACATAAAGCATATTGGGCCATGAAAATTCTTAACTTTGATATACAAGATGCAGAAAAGAATAGGTTAATGCAAATAAATGAGATGGATGAATTTTGCCACCATGCTTATGAGAATGCCAGGATTTACAAAGAACGTACTAAGAAATGGCATGATAACCATATTGTAAAAAGAGAATTCCATGAGGGACAGCAAGTTCTCTTGTATAGTTCACGGCTACATTTATTTTTCAGGAAAGCTAAAATCAAGATGGACAGGTCCCTATACAATTACTAAGGTATTTCCATATGGAGCAGTAGAGATCTTTGATGAATCAAAAGGTACCTTCAAGGTAAACGGTCACAGGCTGAAAAATTACATTAATGAAAGTTTTGAAAAGGAGAAGGAAGCATTTCAATTACAAGATCCACTTTAGAACTCAAAGAAAGTCAAGCTGAAGACTATAAATCAGAACTACTAGATAGGTTGTTTCTTTTCTTTTTAGTTTTGATCATTTTTCTTTTCTTTTATTTTTTAGTAATTTATTGTTGCTCTTTTACTGCTTTGGTGTGTATTTTCAATTTTGCAGAAAAAAATCAATGAGAGCTCAAGCAAAATTTCAAAGCTTTAAAGAACCAGACTGAACCAAATCAGGTGTATTCCTTCCTATCCTTTATTGCACCCTTTATTTTTCTTTCTCCTTTAAGACAATGTAGAATAAGTTAAAAAAAAAAAATCATATGTGTCAAGAAGAAAATCTTGAGCAAGATAGACTGGACAAGTGATAAAAGATAGAATTATTTGCTAATGAATGTAATGAGTTAAAGAAGTAGATTAGTTGGTCGACTTTTAGCAGCCTACTTAGGTCATTAAAAGACTATTAGCACTTCTAATTGCACATGCACACTAACAAGGCAAAGTAGGTATTGATTATAAGGCCAACTGAGGATTCAATTATCATTAAAAATTGATAATTAATATACATTCTAATTAAAAAAACTTGAATTTAAGAAAAGAGCTACCTGCCTAAAAATAAAGTGCAAAAGATAGAGTATATATGGATTACCCAAAGCCTAGTAATTGGGTCTCTGCACCTAGGTCAAGTATGAAAATTCACGTAAAACGGTGAAGAAAAGGTCAGGATGCTTAGCATAGCAAAAAAAAAAAGGGCAGTGTAAAATCTACCTTAATTCATGAGTATAAAATTGAGAATGTATAGAAAATTAACCAAAATAGATGATAAGAGAGGATACTTTTGTCCTTTAATTTAATACTGAAATGCTAAAGTTAGTCATCACGAACATAAGTGCTATAGATCTTTGACGTACTCTAAGAAAGTTTTTAATTGTATTGACTGAAAAATTTGCTTCTGAAGCTCAATGCTTAATTAGCAATATTTTCTAAACTTTTTGATCTTTAGTCCTAGATTTTATCTTTGTGATGGATAATCTTATTGAAACATGGTATTAAATAGACATTGCTAAGGAACTAGCAATGACTAAGTTGGAGGATGTGATAAGTGGTAAAAATATACTAATAAAAGTATTAAATTATAAAATAAATTAATTTATTTTTTTAAAAATTAATACTTTTGTTAATTTTATGCAGGATAGAAGGCCATCAATATGAAGATCTTATTTTTCTGATTCAGATGAAATAAATTTCAGGCAAAATAGACTTCAAATGAGCCCGAAATTTAATTTCAAAAAAAAAGGAGTCGGTCTGGTTCAAATCGGTTCAGAAAAATTGGCTCAGCAGATCGCCCGATCTGACCGCACCCAGTAGACTGACCTACTAAAGCAACATTGATGCCAAGCTGACGTCAGCATTTTTTGCGGTGCATGGTGGACCGTTTGGAGGGCATTTCGAAGATTTCACATGGAGAAGCGTGCTTCGATTGGTTGAAGAATACAGTGGTCCATGCAACATCGGGCTCGCACATGGTCTACAGAGGGTAATTTAGAAATTTTGTCTGATCCAACGGGCGCCTTTCACTAGGATTTGATCGGACGGTCAAAATGCATGCGCTAACGAACAACAGATGCAGCTCCCGATCGAGATCCAACGGCTAAGATTCATCCCGACTTTAAAACTAAGAATCAGATGCTTCTCTATGCACGATCTGACAGCCCAGATTTGATCTTCAAGGCTAATCCGATGGTCCAAATAAATTCTGACTTGATTTGAGATTTTAAGATGATTTTTGAGTGATTTTTGGATCATTTGATCAACATCCAATGGTTAGAATTGGTCCAGGACTCTTTTAAAGTTATTTTGAGAGTTTTAAACCTAATTTCAATAGGATTTTGGTGGAAAAATCCACCTCCCAGCCTATAAAAAGGTCTGCTATTGCCAAAGAAAAGAAAAGGAGGGGAGATAGTGAAAAAAAAAGAAGAAGAGAAAGAGAGGAGAGAGGTAGAAAGAGAAGAGAGATTTTTGAGAGAAAAGGAAAGACTTTTAATTTTTTTTCTTTTCTTCTTCCGACAATTAGAACATTGATCAAGGAGCTTCTTTTCTTCTTCACCAAGTTTTCTACACCAAGAGCGATGGACAATCAATTTCAACAATCAAACAGTCTAATTTTTTTATGCTTTTTATTTTATTTGCTGTTTTTGAACTTGTTATCATGAACTAAATTTTCTTTTACTAAGGCTAAGATATAGCCACTCTTTTGATGCAATATTCAGTATGATTTATTTTTAATTTTAAATTTTATTCATGAGGAGTATATAAATATGATCTTAATGCTTTTAGATTATTGGCCATCTTCTAATTGACCTGATGAACATAGATGTTACGGATTAAGTACATCTATGTTATTGCTTCTTGATTATATACCTTGTATTATGAATTAAATTAGAATTCATATGCATGCAGGAATTTTAGTGCGCTTTGGATGCAGTGTATTTTAATTAGAGGATTTCTTAAAACTTAATGCATTAATATTTATTTAAATTACACCTGGACTAAAGGATAATTAATAAATATTGATAGTTTTGCTACGCCTGGACCAAAGGATAGTGAATAAACTAGGAAACTCCACCATCACATGAAATAAAATTAATCTAATAACCTGAATATTGTATTGACCGAGTTGGTGAATCCGATTGCCTTAGTAATACATTGCTCTCAAGTTTAAAATCCTAATAATTACACTCTCTCTATTTTCTTAAAATTTTTGATTATTTCTTTATTTTGTTCCTTAATTTCTTATTCTCATAAATCGATCTTCTAAATAAAGCATAGAAAAGAGCTTTTCAGTACTTATTTTTCAATCATCTAGGGATGATACTCTACTCATTTACTTTATTACTTCATCGACTGGTGCACTTGCCATAGCTATAGATTAGCACACCACTCATTAAATCTTATAGTTCTCTAAATCATATCCTCTTGAACTTCACATACACAATGAACTTTACATATACCATGTGCTATATTAGCACATCCTTCTTTGGTAGATTTTATCCAGCGTTTTAATATGTAATGTGTAGGGATACAATAAATTCATAAAGTAATGAGAACTTTTAATACATGAGCACACAGAATGCCGCTAAATTCAAACATTAGACGTAAGCATAAAAATTTTCCTCTAACATAATACATGTTACATATTTTGCTATTCTTTGTTGTGTATTTCTATTAGAGGCCTCAATCTCAATTATATCATATAATTTATACTTCTCCATCTCTTTCATATTATACATGGTGGTCACTTTGAGTTGCTCCCTAAAAAGTTTAAAAATAGTTCTTATGTATATTTCAATAGCATGTTTCTCGATTGGATACTTTGACCATAAACTTGATTGAACGTGGTATGTCTAAAAGTTCTCTTCATCCTCTCGATCATATCTACTCTCCAAGATTATCTCAAAGTGAGTGACAAACCTGAAAGTATTCATATGATTGTCTACATAACCCTTAAATAATGAGTGTATACTTTCACTGCACTATATTGTAGACATAGAAGCAAAGAATATATGTCTAAAATATGTAGACATCTATTGGTTTCATATACCGAATAGATGATCAAGATAGGCATTGGACTCTAAGGAGGATTTTTTAATAAACGCATCCCAACGGTGCTCAAACTACTCTATAGAGATGGAAATATTGATGTAATGATGAAGATCTTCCTTCAGTTCATCTTTAGTGTTAAAAAAAGGATCAATGTTCTCTAATATTCTTCAACACATGTCACTTACAAAATCAATGGATAGTATTAGGAAAAATATGCTCAATTGCTTTTTTCATTATTGGATCTTGATCAGTTAATATGCATTTCGGGTCCTTATCATAATATGCCTTCAGAAATGACTAGAAGATCTAAATAAATGATTTGGTACACTCATCTTGAATTAATACATAACCAAATAGAATTGATTTCATGTGGTGGTTGATGCCAATAGATGGTGTAAAAGGCATGCTACATTTGTTCATCATTGTTGGGGATAAACTCGCTCTTGCTGAAGTTTGACCGAAATGTCTAATCTTTGAATTAGCCTGCTCGATATCAGCAGTCAGGGATGAGCTTCTATCAAATTTGTATGACCTGTTGGACTTCTCCTTCAGCCGAACTTCTTTAGCAATCGAACTTTTGTCGGACTTCTCCTTCGATCTGACTACTTCATCAGTCGAACTCCTATCGGACTTCTCCTTTAGCTGAACTTCTTTAGCAGTCGAACTTCTGCCAGACTTTTTCTTTAGCCAAACTCCTTCAGTAATCGAACTCCTGTCGGACTTCTCCTTTAATCGGACTACTTCATCAGTCGAACTACTGTCGGACTTCTCCTTTGATCGGACTACTTCAGTAGTTGAACTTCTTTCGAATTTCTCGTCCTTCAAGCTGGGCTTCTCCCCCTAATTGCCTGAAGGGCTTTGCTCGATAGAGCTTCTCTTAGATGCTCCCAGCAAGATTCAATCCAGACCCCTTTCAGCAACTTGAAAGGACCTCGATGCATGCCTCTGCTATCCCATCCGAACCTCAACTATCAAGTCCCAATAGGCTAGCATGTCATGACAATAGACACTATCCTCTATAACGAACTTCATGTGGCTCCGAGCGGCCTACTACTAAGCAATTATGGCTGTCACTATCAGTTTGTTACCAGCTCTGTCTATATAAGAAATCCTTTAGATACATTTTTTTCTCTAAGCTTTAAGTTTTCTTCTAAAAACTCTGCTAAAATCTCTATGAGCACCTCATTTCTGTTAGCCGAAAGAGCTGACTCGATCATCGGAGGATCTTACCAGAGCCACCACCTCCGACTTTGGACTTGACTTATTTTGCAGCTCACCGACGGTAACCTCACCTTCTCTGACTCCAGCCTTAATTTCGATGATAATTAGATTTCACACCAATGGGATTGGCACTAGAGAAAGAAACCTCTTTCTCTTGAGGTTCTCTTATCCTTAAAGGAGTGTTCAGTAGGAATCTCTCTTCTTCTCCCTTGGAGTTTTTCTTCTCCAGCTGATCTCACGAGGATGCCTCTTAGGAAGGCCTTGACTCGATGGTCAACCACCTCCACAGTCAGATCTCATCCAGATCTATCCATCCCTATCTCATCTCCAGCATCTCAAGTTTCACCGATAGCAATAGTGGATGCAAAGCAATTTAACCTGCTGGTTCAGTAGGTTAAGGCCTCACTGAAGCAGTGCAGGTCATGCAACAGTAGCAGCCTCCGATGTCGATCCGATTAGAGCAGGCTTCCTCAAAATAATAGGATCCAGTCTGGGGATGACCGACTTAGGCTAGTCAGTTGGTAACTTTTGAAAAAGAGAAGAAAAGGATAGAGAGCCCCTGCTTCGATCATGATTCAATCCTTGGGGGGACTTAGCCCCCATTCAGCTAGAAGACTTTGAAGATTCACGATCGTGAGGATCTCTTGGACTGAAAACTATAAGAAATGAATCGATGGATCGAGAAACTCCACCATGCTCCCTCCTCTCATAGTAATGATATCTTCATCGATCCTTCTTTTTTTCATCAAATCATGTAGGAATCAATCTCGTTGAACTTCAAGTTTTTTCAATTTGAGAGCTATGATGGGACTACTGATATGGTTGACCACTTGGAGGCCTTTCGGATTATGATGCTGCTGCACAGTGTGCCAGACACCATCCTGTGCTGGGCTTTTCCATCAATCCTGAAGGGAGCAGCGAGAAATTGGTACTCGGCCCTCAAGCTAGGTACTATTTTTTCTTCGATCAGATGAGCCATCAGTTTGTGGCTTATTTTATTAGCAGCCGATGTCCTCGATGAGGCTCGGACTTCCTCATCAATATCAAGTAGAAGAAGGAAGAATCCATACGGGCCTATGTCACCCATTTCAACACCGCTGCACTGGAGGTCCAAAACTTGGATCAATCTGTTGCAATGGCCACATTGAAGGACAGCCTTCAGAAGAATGATTTGCTATTCTTTCTGAAGAAGAAGAATCCCAAAAATTTTGCTGATATGCTGGCTTGGACTGAAGGTTATTCCTGAGTAGAAGAGGCCTTCAAGGCTAAGGATTATGAAGCCACTGGAGAGCGACAAGCGGGTGAATCAAATATGCCCGCTGCTGATGAAAAGTCGAGTGAAGCTCGGCCACACTCCCAAACTCCTTCCGAGCGTAAGCGAGTCTGAACTCCTCCTTGGACTCGAAGAAAAAGAAGCCTGGATAGAAGGGCACGGTGGGGCTCCCTCCTCAGAAGGTTTCACAACTATGCTATTCTTAATACTCCAAAAATTTAAGTGCTGATGAAAATCAAGGAGCAGCTACCGAGGCTGGAGAGGATGCACACTCATCTTGGCAAGTACAATCCCAACAAATACTATCTCTACCATCATGACCATGGTTACAATACTGAGAAATGCATTCAGCTCCAAGACGAGATCGAGGAGCTTATCAGGCGAAGCAGGCTTGGCCAATTTCTGCAACGTCGGCTTGAAGGATGGAAAGATCGACCAAGGATGCTGCCGCAACTAGGGTGCTGCCGCAACCAGAGCCACCAAGGAGGGAGGAGCAACAAGGAGATTGGCCCTCATTTGGCATCATCGACACTATCTCTAGAGGACTTCGATGAGGAAAGGCTAGCGGATCGATGGAGCCCATGAAAAGACGGATAACTGAGGAGCCCATAGCTTTTACCGATGAGGATGCCCAAAGAGTTCAGTTTTCGCACAACGATGTGGTTGTAATTTCTTTAAACATTGCTGATTATGATGTACGCCACATTCTGGTAGATAATGAAAGCTCTGCTGATGTTTTATTTTATGATGTTTTCTCTAAAATGTCTATACCCAATGACTACATGGGACCTACGAACTCTCCATTAGTGGACTTCACTGGCGATGCTGTGCTAGTTGAAGAAATAATAACACTAATTGTGGCTGTAGGGCAATACCCAAAGCGAGCCAAAGCATAGGTCAACTTTTTGATTGTGAAGGCTCCATCAGTCTACAACGCAATTCTCGATCGATCTAGCCTAAATGCACTCTAAGCTATGGTGTCGGCCTACTACCTAAAAATGAAGTTTCCAACGAGCTACAGAATCGGAGAGGTTAGAGGAGATCAGGTTTTGGCAAGACATTGCTACACCATCATTTTGCAAAATAATAGCCAACCCGACCCTTGCCCAGTTGATGGTCTGGATATCCGTGATGATCTTATTAAAGAGTGGGGTGAACCCATGGAAGATCTTATAGCCGTCCCTCTAAATGATGAAAATGTAGGACACATGGTGCAGATTGACTCCAACATGGGGGATGAAGTTTGAGAGCAGCTCATCACCTTTCTACGAAAGAATGCCAATATCTTCGCTTGGGTCTCAGTGGATATGCCAGGGATTAATGCTGAGGTCATGGAATACCGGCTAGCTATTGATCCCAAATATAGGCCAGTTAAAGAAAAAATTTAGGGCCATGCACCAGAAAGGCAGAAGGCGATAGCGGAAGAAATGGATAAACTCCTCAAAGCTGGATTCATTCGAGAAGTCCATTATCCAAGTTGGGTTTCTAATATGGTCCTGGTCAAGAAGGCCAATGATAAATGGAGAATGTGTATTGACTTCAAGAAGCTGAACAAGGTCTATCCAAAGAATAGCTACCCCTTGCCCAGAATTGATCAACTAGTCGATGCCATGAGCTTCTTACCTTTATGGATGCCTTTTTTGGCTACAATCAAATCCGAATGGCATCAGAGGATGAAGAAAAAATTGCTTTTATTACTGATCGTGGTCTTTATTGTTACAGAATCATGCCCTTTGGGCTTAAAAATACAGACGCAATCTACCAACGCCTGATCAATAAGATCTTCAAAGAGCAGATCGACTGCAACATAAAAGTCTACATGGATGATATACTTATCAAGAGCCAGATCTCATCCAATCACATCGCCAACCTTGAAGAGACCTTCAACATCCTTCGAAGATACAAGATGAAGTTGAACCCAACTAAATGCACCTTCAGAGCGATCTTAGAAAAATTCTTAGGGTTCATGATCTCAAAATGGGGGATCGAGGCTAATCCAGAGAAGATCTGAGCTATCCAGAAGGTGACCATCCCAAAATCAATAAAAAAAGTCCAACGCTTGACCGAGAAGGTGGCATCCATAAATCGCTTTATCTCAAAGTCGGTCGAGCGATGTATGTCCTTCTTTCAAGTTCTCAAGCAATCAAAGAACTTCTGTTGGACGGCAGAGTACTAATAGGCATTCAAAGAACTTAAGAAGTACCTTGGTTCATCCATACTATTGGCAAAGTCCGATGATGTGTGCTAATCTATAGCTATGGTAAGTGCACCAATCGATCAAGTAATAAAGTAAGTGTGTAGAGTATCGTCCCTAGAGGATTCAAAAATAAATACTAAAAATATTCTTTCCTAAATTTTATTTAGAAGATCGATTTATAAGATTTAAGAAAATAAAAAAATAAAAAAAATAATTAAAAATTTGTAAGAAAATAGAGAGTGTATAATTTTTAGGATTTTAAACTCAAGAATAATATGTTACTAAGGCAATCGGTTCACCAACTCAATCAATATAATATTTAGGTTATTAGGTTAATTTTATTTCATGTGATGATGGAGTCTTCTAGATTATTCACTATCCTTTGGTCTAGGCATAGCAAAACTATCAATATTTATTAACTATCTTTTGGTCTAGGTATAATTTAAATAAATATTGATGCATTAAATTTTGTGAAATCCTCTAATTAAAATACGCTATGTCCAAAGCGCACTAAAATTTCTATATGCATATAAATTCTAAATCGATTCATAATACACGATATATAAATAAGAAGTAATAACATAGATGCACTTGGTCCATATCATCTCATCAGATCTATTAGAAGATGATCAATAATCTAAAAGCATTAAGATCATATCTATATATTCCTCATGAATAAAATTTATAATTAAAAATAAATCATACTGAATATTGTATCAAAAAGAGTGGCTACACCTTAGCCTTAGTAAAATAAATTTTAGTTCATGGTAACAAGATTAAAAATATCAAATAAAATAAAAAGTGTGAAGAAATTAGACTGTTTGTTCGCTAAAATTGATCGTCCGTTGCTCTTGGTGTGGAGAACTCGATGAAGAAGAAGAGCAGCTTCATATACTGGTCGCTCGTCGAAAGAAAAATTATGAAGAAAGGAAGAAGAAAAGAAAAGAAAAATAAAATTAAAGTAGTCTTCCTCTCTCTTCTCTCAAACCCTATTTTTCTCCCTCAAACTCTCTAAAACCCTCCCTTAGCTCTCTCTCTCTCTCTATTCCTCTATTTTCAACTCTTTGTTACAAGTTTCCTAAAACTATTCCCAAGCTCTCTATTTTTGTTCTCCACTTGTTCTCCTTGGCAACAGCAGGCCTTTAAATGGGCTAATCCGATGGTCTTAGGTCGAAATCCCATTGAAATTGGGTTTAAAACTCTCAAAATAAGTCAAAAAAGTCTTGGATCAATTCTAACCGTTGGATGTCGATCAAATAGGCCAAAAATCACTCAAAAACTATTTTAAAAATCCAAATTAAGTCGGAATTCATTTGGACCATCGGATCAGTCTTGAAGATCGAATCTGGGCCATCAAATCGCGCCCAAAGAAGCCTCTGATTCTTAGTTTAAAAATCAGATCACCTAGCCGCCATTAGGTCTTGACCAGTTGGAAGATTAGTCATCCATCAGCGCCTTGTTCTCCACCATCGGATGAGAAAGCAGCAAACAGCATCCATCAGATCTGACAAAATTCCCAGAATGCCCTTTGTTGATCGTGCACGAGCCCAGCATTGTGTAGACCGCCGCTTCCTTCAGCCAATCGGAATGCGCTCCCCCCATGAAATCCCCGATATACCCCTCATCTGGGTTACTGTAGCGGTCTATGGGCTGTGAAAAATCCTTACGTTCGTGTGACATCAGCAGGGTGTCAGTGGGCGATTGGTCTGATTCTGAGTGCGGTCAGGCTGGATTGATTTGATGAGTCGGTTTGAACCAGACTGGCTGACATTTAAATATTATTTATTTTTTTTATTTTCTTTAAAATTTAATTTTTGGCTTGTTTGAAGTCCATTTTGCTTGAAACTTATTTCATTTGAACCAGAAAAATAAGATCTTCATATTGATGACCTTTTTTTCTATATAAGATTAATAAAAGTATCAATTTCTTAAAAATAAATAAATTTATTTTATAATTTAATACTTTTATTAGTGTATTTTTAATACTTATCACATCCCTCAACTTAGTCATTGCTAGTCCCTTAGCAATGCTTTATTTAATACCATATTTCAATAAGATCATCCATCATAAAGATAGAGTTAGGATTCAAGATCAAAAAGTTTAGAAAATATCACTAACTAAGCATTGAGCTTCGGAAGCAAATTTCATGGTTAATACAATTAAAAACTTTCTTAGGGTATATCAAAGATCTACAGCACTTGTATTTGTGAAAGCTAACTTAGCATTTTGGTGTTAATTTAAAGGATAAAAGTATCCTCTCTTATCACCTATTTTGATTAATTTTTTATACATTCCCAATTTTAAACTCATAAATTAAGATAGCTTTCACACTGCCTCGTTATTTTATATATATATATATAATCTGTGCTAAGCATCCTGACCTTCTCTCCATCGTTTTATGTAAATCTCCATACTTGACCTAAGTGCAGAGACCCAAATACTAAGCTTTGGGCAATCCACATATATTCTATCTTTTATACTTTATTTTTAGGCAGGTAGCTCTTTCCTTAAATTCAAGTTTGTTTGATTAGAATATATATTAATTATCAATTTTTAGTGATAATTGAATCCTCAGTTGGCCTTATGATCAATACTTACTTTACCTTATTAGTGTGCATGTGCAATTAGAAGTGCTAATGGTCTTTAGATGACCTAAGTAGGCTGCTAAAAATCTGACTAACTAGTCTAGTTCTTTAACTCGTTACATTTATTAGCAGATACTTCTAACTTTTATCATTTTTTCAGTCTATCTTGCTCAAGATTTTCTTCTTGACATATAGTTTAAATTTTTTTTTTTAAAATTTTTCTTACCCCCAACTTATTCTACATTATCTCAATGGAGAAAGAAAAATAAAGGTGCAATAAAGAACAGAAAGAAATACACCTGATTTGATTTAGTCTGGTTCTTTGAAGCTTTGAAATTTGGCTTGAGCTCTCATTGATTTTTGTTTGCAAAATTGAAAACACATACCAAAGCAGTAAAATAGTAACAATAAATTACTAAAAAATAAAAGAAAAAAAATGATCAAAACTAAAAAGAAAAGAAATAACCTATCTAGTAGTTCTAATTTATAGTCTTCAGCTTGACTTTCTTTGAGTTCTAAGCTGAATCAATCTGGTGCCACTTTAATCAAAATATTTTCATGTTTAGCCGAACCCTCTTTCAGTTGGACATTGCTAGCTTTCATAGTCTCAAACCTACTTTCTACAGAATACTCATAAACTAAATTATCAATAACATCAATTCGAAAATAAGTTTGATTATCATCAAGATGTTTAATAGCTTTAGAAACATTAAAAGTAACTTATTCATCTTGAACTCTAAGAATTAATTTTTCTTTTTCAATATCTATTAAAGCTCCTCCAGTAGCTTAAAAAGGATCTCCCTAAGATAAGGGATACACTATAATCTTCTTCCATATCAAGAACAATAAAATCAATAGAGAAAATAAACTTGTTTACCTTTACCAAGACATCCTCTACTATACCTCTTGGATATTTGATGGATCTGTCGGCTAATTGAAGAGTAATGTAGTGGGCTTCAGTTCTTCTAGACCCAGCTTCTTAAAAATAGAAAAAGATATGAGATTAATACTTGCTCCTAAATCACATAAAATTTTATCAAAACTACAATCACCAATAATACAAGGAATAGTAAAACTCTCTGAATCTTTTAGCTTCTGTGGTAATTTATTTTGAAGTATTGTTGAGCATTCTTCATTCAAATTTATTCTCTCATGCTCCTTCAGCTTTTTCTTATTTGTTAGAATTTCTTTGAGAAACTTAGCATACCTGGGCATTTGAGTGATAACATCTACAAAAGAAATATTAATATGTAAATTCTTTAAAATTTTAAAAAAATTAGAAAATTCTTTATTTAGATGCTGTATTTGTCTCTCTGAGAATGGTAGTAGTGATAGGGCTTCACATTTGGATCGGCAAACTTTATACCTAGAGACCATCCATCTACTGGTTGTTTTGGTGATTGACAAATTTTAGTTGATAGTTTCTTGTTTGTAGTTGGCTTTTCAGTCTCTTTCTTCTGATGTGGCTTCTCCATCTTTTCACCACTTCTTAGGGTGATAGTATTGATTTGCTCCCTTGAATTGGTCTCCATGTTGCTAGGCAAGGATCTCTTAGGTCTCTCAGAGATTATCTTAGCCATTTGACCTATTTGTATCTCCAAGTTTCGAATTGCTGTTGCTTGGTCCTACCTAAGCTTGGTTTCCAAATTCTTTTATAGTTGCTTTTTGGTTTTGCATGAATTTGACCATAAGCTCCTCCATATTGGACTTCTTTTCAGGTACTTGAAACCTTGGGGGTGATTGTTGTGCTGCATTTTGATTGCTCCATGAAAAATTTGGTTGCTGCCTCCACCCTTGATTGTATATGTTGGAGTAGGAATTATTTTATTACAGCCTGAAAAAATTACCAACATAATTAGCTATATCAGTAGCTTTAGCAAAAGGATTACCTTTCTGATGGTTGCTCGTATCATATCCTCCTCCACATAGGTCACAAGTGATGCTCTGAACATGCATAGCTATTTTCTTCAAGTTGTTGACTTCAGCTCTAAGGGCTGCAATTTCAGTTAGTAAGGTTGGCACGCAATCTACTCCCTGCATAGCTGCTGATCTTCTCGATATCATGCATTCTATTTGCCACTGATAGCTATTTGATGTCATCTCATAGATCAGATTAAAGGCTTCTTCCTCGACATCCCATTAATCTAATAGCATCATCCAACATTCCATTAATTTTAAAAGTATCACAAAATTTAAGAAAGTTAGAAATATGGGCATTCGGATCATCATGTATGTATCCACTGAATTGGATAGTTGATTGAATCATCTGGATCATCACCGATTTTATTTCAAAATTGTTTGCTCGCACAGGTGGTCTCCTGATGCTCGAAGCTACATCGGCTATAGATGGTGTGATGTAATCGTTTAATGGACAATGTGCCACTCGAATAGCTTCTTGCCATCCCTCGGTCATCATATCCAATTCAAGATTGATGTTGTTAGGATCTTCAGCTGCCATGTTCCTTTCTTATTATATTCTTCTGATGGTCTTTTCAATTTCTGGATCTAAAGGTAGTAAGTCACTATGTCCAGTATGTGTCATGCATCGAATAAATCTAGAAATAAAATAAGAATAAAAATTAAAAATAAAATTCTAAAATAAAGATAGGATCAAAATTTTAATATTATTTTAGACACAATCTTCGGCAATGATGCCAAAAACTTAATGCATGCTAATCTATAGCTATGGCAAGTGCATCAGTCGATCAAGTAATAAAGTAAGTGAGTAGAGTATCATCTCTAGAGGATTGAAAAATAAATACTAAAAATATTCTTTCCTAAACTTTATTTAGAAGATCGATTTATAAGATTTAAGAAAATAAAAAGAAATAAAAAAATAATTAAAAATTTGTAAGAAAATAGAGAGTGTATAATTTTTAGGATTTTAAACTTAAGAATAATAGGTTACTAAGACAATTGGTTCACCAACTCAATCAATACAATATTCAGGTTAGTACATTAATTTTATTTCATGTGATGGTGGAGTCTCCTAGATTATTCACTATCCTTTGATCCAGGCATAGCAAAACTATCAATATTTATTAACTATCCTTTGATCCAGGAGTAATTTAAATAAATATTGATGTATTAAGTTTTGTAAAATTCTCTAATTAAAATACACTACGTCTAAAGCACACTAAAATTTCTGCATGTATATGAATTCTAAATCGATTCATAATACAAGATATATAAATCAAGAAGCAATAACATAGATGTACTTGGTCCGTATCATCTATATTCATCAGATCAATTAGAAGATGGTCAGTAATCTAAAAGTATTAAGATCAGATCTATATACTCCTCATGAATAAAATTTAAAATTAAAATAAATTATATTGAATATTACATCAAAAAGAGTGGCTACACCTTAGCCTTAATAAAATAAATTTTAGTTCATGGTAACAAGATCAAAAATATCAAATAAAATAAAAGGCATGAAGAAATTAGACTATTTGTTTGCTGAAATTGATGGTTCGTTGCTCTTAGTGTGAAGAACTCGATGAAGAAGAAGAGCAGCTTCGTATACTGATCGCTCGTCGGAAGAAAAATCATGAAGAAAGGAAGAAGAACAGAAAAGAAAAATAAAATTAAAGCACTCTTCCTCTCTCTTCTCTCAAACCCTATTTTTCCCCCTCAAACTCTCTAAAACCCTCCCTTAGCTCTCTCTCTCTATTCCTTTATTTTCAACTCTTTGTTATAGGTTTCCTAAAACTATTCCTAAGCTCTCTATTTTTGTTCTCCTCCTGTTCTCCTCGACAACAGCAAGCAGCAGGCTTTTAAATAGGCTAATCCGGGTGATCTTAGGTCAAAATTCTATTGAAATCAGATTTAAAACTCTCAAAATAACTCAAAAAGAGCCCTGGATCAATTCTGACTGTTGGATGTCGATCAAATGGGCTAAAAATCACTCAAAAACCATTTTAAAAACCCAAATCAAGTCAGAATTTATTTGGACCATCGGATCAGCCTTGAAGATCAAATCTAGGCCATCAGATCACATCCAAAGAAGCCTCTAATTCTTAGTTTAAAATTTGGATTGCCTGGCCATCGTTGGATCTTGACCGACTAAAAGATCAGCCGTCTATTAGCGCCTTGTTCTCCACCGTCGGATGAGAAAGCAGCGAACAGCATCCATCAGATCCGACAAAATTTTTAGATTGTCCTTCATAGACCATGCGCGAGCCTGGCATTGTATAGACTGCCGCTTTCTTTAGCCAATTGAAACATGCTCACCCCCATGAAATCCCCGATATACCCCTCGCTTGGGTTACTGCAGCGGTCTATGGGCCACAAAAAATCTTGATGTCAGTGTGACGTCAGCAGGCGGTTGGTCTGGTTTTGAGTGCGGTCGGGTTGGGTCGGTTTGATTAGTCGATTTGAACCAAACTGACCGGCATTTAAATATTATTTATTTATTTTTATTTTTTCTATTTTTTTTGAAATTCAATTTTGGGCTCGTTTGAAGACTATTTTGCTTGAAACTTATTTCATCTGAACCAAAAAAATAAGATCTTCATATTGATAGCCTTCTTTCCTACATAAAATTAAAAAATATATCAATTTCTTAAAAATAAATAAATTTATTTTATAATTTAATATTTTTATTAGTATATTTTTAATACTTATCATCCAAGCTTGGAGAAGAATTATTCCTATACCTAGCGGTCTCTCCTGCAGCACTAGCAGTGGTCCTGATTAAGGAAGAGATAAAAGTGCAACGATCGATCTACTACATGAGTCGAGTCTTAAGAGATGCGGAGATCAGGTACACTAAATTAAAAAAATTGACTTATGCTTTTTTGATTACAGCAGGAGACTTCGGCCCTGCTTCTAGGGGCATACCATAACACTCCTCACAAACTAACCAATCAAAGCAGTTATTCATCGAACAGATGCATCTGGAAGAGTAGCGAAATGGGCTATTAAGCTGATGGAGTTTGACATTAATTATCAACCTCGATCATCAATTAAAGCTCAGATATTGGCTGATTTTATAGTCGAATGCACAATCCCAGATGAGATCAAACTTGAGCAAAATGAGGCCAGCATTCCGTGGTTGCAGTCAAGCTCCCCTGAAGAAAGACCTTTCTGAAGGCTTCTAGGCCTTGTATGTGGATGGCTCTTCCAATGCTTCTGGCATAGGTGCTGGACTGATCCTGGTCAATTTCGAAGGGGTTATCGTTGAGTATGCACTACGCTTTGAGTTTTTGGCAACAAACAATGGGGTAGAATATGAAACTTTGATAGTGGGGCTCAAGATTGCCAAGGAACTTGAAGTCGATTAGATTCAAATCTATAGTGATTCGCAGCTGGTGGTCGAATAGGTGGGTGGCAACTGTGAAGCTTGGGAGGAAAACATGACGAAGTATCTTGAAAGAGTGAAGAGCCTGATCCTAGCCTTTAATGGCTTTAGCATTCAGTAAATTCCAAGGGCAGGGAATGCCAGAGCTGACCTCCTATCCAAGTTGGCCACACTCATCCCTAACGAGCTTTCCAAAAAAGTATACTTTGAAGTGTTGAAATGCCCGAGTATGGAAGAACCGCAGGTTGCAATGCAGATCGATCATGAGTCCTACTGGACCGATCCATTGATTGCTTATCTCAAAGATGGGACACTCTCCTATGATCCGAAGGAGGTTCAAAAGCTGAGAAACCAGGCCTCCCGGTATGTTTCTATGAAGGCAAACTATACAAGGGACTATGAAGGCAAACCGTACAAGAGATCATGAAGGCAAACTATACAAGAGATCGTACTTCTTGCCACTTTTGAAGTATCTCCGATGTTCTAAAGCTGATTTTGCATTATAGAAAGTGCATGAAGGAATCTACGAAAGTCATATAGAGGCCAGATCCTGATCGCATAGACTACTTTGATAGGATTACTATTGGCTGACGTTGTACCATGATTCTATAGAATATGTCAGAAAATATGATCGCTGTCAAAAAAATGCAATTATACAAAGATAACCAGCCTCCAAGATTACACCTCTGAGCACCCCGTGGCCATTTGCACAATGAGACATGGATATACTCGGATCCTTCCCGATGGCATCTGGACAATGAAAGTTCTTCTTAGTTGCAATCGACTACTTCACCAAATGGGTCGAGGCCGAATCCCTAGCAAAAATCACTAAAGTCAAGATGCAGGACTTCATCTAGAAGTTAATTATTTGCAGTTTTGGTTTGCCTCAGACCCTTATAATAGATAATGGGCGGCAGCTCGCTGGGGTGAAGTTTGCGGAGTTCTATGAAGACTTGAACATCTCCCATAACTTCACTTCGATGGCCCATCTCCAAGCAATTAGTGAAGCAGAGGTAACCAATAGGACCCTATTGTAGGGTATCAAGGCAAGGCTTGAAAGAGCAAGGAAAACTTGGGTGAATGAACTCTACTACGTACTATGGGTGTACCAAACTATCCAAAGACTACTAACTGGAGAAACATCTTTTACCTTGGCCTTTGGAATAGAGGCAGTCATCCCGATCGAGCTCAAGCTCCCATCGGCATGGGTCATGGCCTTCAATGAGCAGCGCAATTTGTAGGACCTCAGAGCTAACCTCGACCTATTGAAGAAAAAATGAGAAGAAGTTCAAGTTCAGATGGCTACTTATAGACGAAGGGTAGCTCGATACTACAACTCTAGAATTAAGAACAAAGTGTTCAGAGTAGGGGACTTGGTGCTTCAGCGAGCAGCTATTTCTCAGCCTTAGAACCAAGGGAAGCTCGTCCTAAATTGGGAAGGACCCTACGAGATCAAAAAATCGTCCGACCCAGGACATACTATTTAAGAAAGCTGGGAGGAGTGGATCTACCCCGACCATTGAATTTGGAAAACCTATAGATGTATTATCAATGATTTGGTTGCAATGAAATTCCCTACTTTAACACCTTAATTTTTATTGTACATCTATAATGATAGAGGGTTACCTCCCGAACTTAACCATGCGACGAGCATAGCCATGTTAGGAATAGGAGGAGGACCTCATCCTAACATGACCAAAGTTGAAGATCTCATTAACTTAAGACGAGATGAGGAAAGAGGCCCTGACAATGGTCCTAATATGCCCCTATAACCCTATTAGGAATAAGAGGAGGACCTCGTCCTGACGTGAGCAAAGTCAAAGGCCTCGTTAACTTAAGATAAGATGAGGAGAGAGGCCCTGAAAATGGCCCTAATGTGTCCCTACAGTCATGTTAGGAATAGGAGAAGGACCTCATCCTAACATGAGCAAAGTTGAAGGCCTCATTGACTTAAGATGAGATAAGGAGAGAGACCCTGACAGTGGCCCTAATGTGCCCCTATATCTATGTTAAAAATAGGAGGAGGACCTCATCCTAACATGAGAAAAGTCGAATGCCTTGTTAACTTTAGATGAGATGAAAGGAGAGGCCTTGACGACGGTCCTAATATGCCCCTACAGCCATGTTAGGAATAGGAGGAGAACCTCATCCTGATATGAGTAAAGTTGAAGACCTCGTTGACCTAAGATGAGATGAGGGGAGAGGCTCCGACAACAGTTCTAACGTGCCCCTACAGCCATGTTAGGAATAGGAAAAGAACCTCATCCTAACATAAGTAAATAATCTTACTAACCTAAGCTGAGAAAAAAAAGGGTGGCCCATCCAGTGGTCCCAAACAGACCCCCAACCTAAAGCAAAGGGAAGGGAGAAACCCTGTCACCAATCCTCACATGCATTTCTCCTATGACTACTCGACCATATGACATGCAAGAAGGGAATCACACCTAGGTCCATGAAAAGAACCTCAGATAGGTATCCACAACAATCACTTCATCGAAAGACAACATAGAAGAAAGACAAAGTGGAAAAAATGAAGACACAAGCAAGCATTGAGTTCATGTAAGACAAATAATGATGAAAGAAGGTACCATCTTATTATAAATATAAGTTTATTACAAGCACAATAAATGTTGGCAAGATCGATTATATGAAAAAGAAGAAGAAGAAGAAAGGTCGAAGCCTTAAGACGGACCAAACTTCTTAGATTTTGGGTTGTCGGCCCCAACCATCACCAAGGCCTGCTTCAACCTTAAGATCTCTTCCTCAAGCTCTTTCTCTTTTAGTAAACCATCTATGTACATCCTATTGACGTCTTGAAACTTACCTTCAAGCTCTCGCCACTGCTTCCTCAAGACTTTGGACTCGGCCTCCGCATCCTTAACAACTTGCTGCTCATAGGTCAGCTGGAGCTTCAGCCGTTGCACCTCGGTCTTCTCTACCCCGACCGACTCTGAAAGCTCACTGACAATCCTCCTCAAAGAGGCAATCTCCTCCGACTCTTTGCTTGTTTCAGCTTGGTAGCTATCATTCAGCTATTTCTAGAGCCAAGCTATTTTACCATTAGTAGCATGAAGCTTTTGCTCGAGTTTAGATATCCTCTCGCTCTAACTTAATCGATATGTATCGTAGATGAGCTCAGCATCATGCAACTATTTTTGAACCATGGAGAACTTCTTCGACCAATCCCACTCATATCGCACTTTATCAGAGGACCATGATGAACTCCCTTCCAGTAATTGAATCTTCTCCTTCGCCGCTTTAAGCTTGATTTTGAGGGAGTTGATCTTTGCCGTTAACACCCAAGACTTGCAGCTGGCATTTTTTTTGAGTTTGGTGAGCTCTCTCTCAAAAATACCCTTCTGAATGTCGAAGTTTGCGAAGTCCTTCATGTGTAGGTTTCGGAGGCGAGTGACTTCTTTGGTTGCCTCCGAGGCATTCTTCCGAGAAGCCTAAAGATCCTCCTCCATTCTTTTTAACTTCTTCTTTAGATGATGGATTTTCTTCTTCACACTCTTTATCAAAGGCTTCAGTGGGACTCCCTGAGGTAAGAAATCAGTGTTGATTAGGGATGTTGGGTTATGACCCTGATCGGTGGGAGGATACTAGATAACATATGACACAACATCAATATAAAGAAAGGTATAGACAAAAGTGAACTCATTTTCATTTAACTAAAAATATTCAAGTACAAAGCAAGTCAATAGAAAAAAAGAAAAAGATACAACTACTCGAGGTCTACAACCTCGAGGGATGCAATGGTAGAAGAAGTTGGGGTGCTCTCGATAGGCTCGGGCACCTCCGAAGCAGGCTTAGAAGCCTCCATAGTAGTCTCAATAGAAGAAAGATCGACTCCGATGCTGGATGGTCCCGCTTCATCACCGACCTCCTCCTCCTCTTCTAGAAAGCCAAGGTTGAGTTTGGGGAACCTCCGGGCCACCCTGCCTTCTCAGAGCTCGAAGCTCTTGATGAATGCCTCCTGGCTGAAGGTAATATTCAGGTCCTTTATTTTGGAGGAGACCTTGAACTCCTCCACGGCTCAGGCTGCCACCTCTGAAATGAATTTCGCCAGTTGGGCCTCCAGCTCAGCAACCTTAAGCTTGGCTTCTTTCTTCTCCTTTTTCTCTAGAGCCAATGCTGCCTTGAGTCCAACTGAAACAAACTTCTTCCTTCGAAGAGTGCCACGTAAGCTCTCACTTTCCCCATCTTCACCCCCGCGAGGTGCTTAGCCTCGGCAGTCATCGCTTGAAAGCGATTGTTCTCAGCCTAAAGGACTTCTCAGAGCTTCAGCACCTCCGCCTCTAGGCAATTTTTCCTCTTGAGGTGGGCGAGCATGTGGTGGCCCGACTGCAATGAATAGATCACTATAAGGTGAAGGAAGAAAGGATGAAAAAATAAAAATGAAGTATGGCGAGATGATTACCCTAAGGATAGTCCTAAGAGACTCCTAAACGAACTACCTCTGGTTAAGGTCGGCCAGACGGTCCACCTCCTCTGGGAGGGCAAACCTATCAATTAAATTCCAAACGATGTCTAGGTTATCGAATGGATTGCCCCCCGATCTTCACTGCTGCCCTGGTCGAGCTCATCCGAATGCACCTTGCGAGCCTTGTTCACAATGGTCGCTTTTTCTTTCCTCCTCCCCTTCTCTTTGTCGGTGGAGGGATCGGGCGTGTGATCCTCGGAGGGGAGATTCATAGGCTTGGGGGGAGGAGATTTCCCCTCAATGATGACAGCACGGGCGATCGGGATGACCTCATCTTTCGGGTGAACCTCGAGAGCGGCATCAGTGATGGTAGAAGCCATAGGGTTGGATGCACCGATCTTTGCTCCATTTGAGCTCTCGCTTGGGGCCTTCCCCTTTCTTTTCTTCTGGGCATAAAAGTCCTTAGCGAGCCTCTCTGTGGCATCAATGTCCATCTCCATAACAAAAAAAAAATTACAATCAGGCAAGGTACATATGAAACCTCATGAGAATTCATATATATACGTATATATATAAATGCACATAATACCAGCAGGATCAAGAGGGCTCAAGCTAAGGTTGAATAAGGTTTGCTCCTTTAGAAGGTCGAAAGGGAGAGAAGGTCAGTACGCCTTGAGTTTGTTAGAAGACTCGAGGTGGCTCCATCCAGACTAGGAGCTTGATGGACTGATTCCCAGAGGAAGCCCCAAGGAGGAAGACCAAGTATCAAAGTCGGGCATCGGACAAAGAAGTACCTTTTCTTTCAGTTATGAACGAAAGAAGGAGCATCTTTTAGTAATTTCTTCTTACCGAATTGGGGAAAGAAGTACCACTAGTCCTTTGTAGAAGGATGATGCTTAAAGGTATAAAAATTTTGGAAGAGTGAGATAATCGATCGAACTTCGGTCAGGCGATAGAGGAAAAGAAAGCTGACTACAAATCGAAAGGAGTTTGGTATGATAGAAGCAAAAGAAATGTTCAAAAAGCAAAATAGGGTGACTACAAAGGAAGGAGGTGAAAGTTGAAGCCCGGCATGCAAGGCTTCCAGATACAAGCAAAACAAACTAGTTGAAGGCAAACTAGCATGGTCATCTGATCTAGGGATCTCAAGGTCGTACTCTGATGGGATGCCATACTGTATTCGAATCAGGGAGAGGTCATTCAGAGTAAGGATATAAGGGATGGTGTTCGGAGTGAAAGGCTGATAGGATATATTCCTAGGCTCAATCTTGGTCAGGGGGATAGGGTCTAGGAAGGTTGGTCCGGACAAGCTCCAAGAACCAACAGATTGAAAAGTTTCAGAAGACATTCAGATCAAAGTAAACCGTCCAAAAAACTTTCAAAAAGTAGAAAAAAATAAAGTGCAAAAACATGTACGAAAGAATTGAAAGATCAAGAAGAAAAAGAGGTAAGAGTAATCGAAAATAGGTGTTGAGAGGCTGACCTAAGTTGATTAAGAATAATAAAGAGATAATAGGTGTAATGAAAATCAGATAGAGGAACACCTAGAATTAGGAAGGACGAAGGAAAGAATTGAAACTCTTGGATGGAAGAAGAGTAGGAGTCGGAGGGAGAAGGAGACTCAGGCAAAAGGGGTTTTAGAGGAGGAAGAAGACCTTAAATAGCCGAGGAGAGGCCCGAAGTGGTTATGATTGCGAATTGCCTTTGGTCGATCTGTGTGCACCACGTGTCTCACTCATCCTGATAGAGGAGTGGCAATGGGTAGGTCTTTAATTAAGCCATTCTTGGGGCAGTGTTACGACAAAAAATTTGAAGAGCCATCTTCTCCAAGTCATTTCAAATTTAATGAGTCTAAGAGCCGAAGTGGACGACGTCAAAGTATCTCTTCTGGACAGATGCAGGAAAAGAAAAAAACTTTGATAGCCGCATCCATACTTTTTTTTTTCGAATTTTGAACTTAGAAGTAGGGGAACTATTATTAGGTATAAATTCGCTCTTATCGAAGTTGGAACGGAATGTCTGGTCTTTGAATTAGCCCACTCAATATTAGCGATCAGGGATGAGCTTCCATCAAATTCGTATGACCTACTAACTTCTCCTTCAGTTGAACTTCTTTAGCAGTCGAACTCCTACCCAATTTCTCCTTTGGTCAGACTACTTCATCAGTTAAACTCTTGTCGAACTTCTCCTTCAGCCAAACTTCTTTAGAGTCAAACTCCTACCGAACTTTTTTTTTAGTTGAACTTCTTCAACAGTCAAACTCCTGCCACACTTCTCCTTCGGTTGGACTACTTCATCAATCGAACTCTTGCCGAACTTCTCCTTCGATCGGGCTACTTTAGTAGTCGAACTCCTTCTGAATTTCTCCTCCTTCAAGTTGGGCTTCTCCCTCCAATTGCCTGAAGGGCTTCGCTCGATCAAGCTTCTCTTAGATGCTCCCAGCGAGATTCAGCCCAGACCCCTTCCAACAGCCCGAAAGGACCTCGACTCATGCCTCTGCTACCCCATTCGAACCTCAGCTGTCAGGTCCCAACAGGCTAGCATGTCGCGACAACAGACACTACCCTCTATAATGAACTTCACGTGGCTCCAAGCAGCCTACTACCAAATGGTTACGACTGTCACTATCAGTTTGTTACCAGCTCCGCCTATATAAGAGATCCTTTAAATATGCTTTCTTCTCTAAGCTCTGAGTTTTCTTCTAAAAACTCTGCTAAAATCTCTCCGAGCACTCCATTTCTGTTGGCCGAAAGAGCTGACTTGATCGTTGGAGGGTCTTGCCAGATCCACCACCTCCGACTTCGGACTAGACTTATTTTGTAGATCACCGACGGTGACCTCATCTTCTCCGACTCCAACCTCGATTTCGATGACAACCAAATTTCGCACCAACAATCATGTATATACTGTTGAATGTCACCATATTACTAAAGTATTGGTAAGATAATCTTAACCTTCCATCAATCCAAAAAATATTTTGGATAATATTCTCAGCATCTAATTAGATGGCATAAGAGAAAGCTAGATTCTTGACTTACCAAGTTCGGAAATGATTAACTAGTATTTGTAGATCAATATATATATTGAATAACTATTTTCAGAGGTTGCTTCTAAGATTGCTCAAATCCTTCCTAGTGAAGCTTACATTTTGTATACCTCCATGTAATTATGAAATGATACCTATGATTTATTGTGTTGAAATATTTTGATCATGTAAAAGTCACTATAAACTCCTTGTCTTTTGAGCTGATCTTTCTATGTGATCAAAAAAAGCAAGTTTTCGATGAGCTATAAATGAGCTCATGATTATGAATATCATGAAGCATTGTAACATTCCACTTACCAACTTTAGTCTTTCTAATGCATATTTTAACTTTACATCCAGTGCAAATGCTTTGTCCTTCCTTGCATGGCATTATAGCTACTACATGATTTTGCCTATCAACTATGATATTGATCTTAGGCTTATATAATCTTTCTTTATAATATGTAAATTCTTATATGCTAATCTCCTTACTTTTGGAGGATCGATAACATGATCCCTTCTGAATATCAAAATCTTTCTTATACCACTACTATAGAATAGGGCTACAGCAGCAGTTCGTAACCGCCATCGTAGTCTAAAAAATTACTGCTATAAGCTATGGCAGCGATTCTCTAATCGCTGCTACTGTAGTCATCGTCGTAGCTCTATGACAGTGATTGTTGTAATGGTTGTTTGAACTACTGCCATAGATAGCCTATTGCAGCGATTTATAAACTATTGCAATAGATCGATCTAAAGTAGCGGTTATGTAACCGCTGTCATAGATTATCTATAGTAGCGATTACATAACCGCTATCGTAGGTAATCTATAGCAGCAGTTTCTTAATCACTGCCATAGGTCTAATGCAGTGGTTGGCACCGTTTGCACCAAGGATCTATGACAGCGGTTATAAAACCTCTACCATAGATCTTGAATAATTAAAAAAATTAAAATTTTTATTTTTTTATATATTTTATCTGATAAATATAGATATATAACATAAAAAAATATAATAAATATAAAAATTATTCTAAAATGCTAAAATTTTATTACTAAATAAAATTTATTATAATATTTTTTAAAAAAATAAAATATATCAAAAATCTCCTAAATCTACATCATCATCATCATCATCACCGGGAGCCAGAGCTGGAGCCAAAGTTAGAGTTGGAGCTGGAGTTGGAGCTAAAACTAGAGCTGGAATGCAGGCCAACATATCCTCATAGCTTGTGACTCAAAAATGTGTGTTGAGCGTTGACATCATGTTTTTCATGATGCCCTTCAGATGAGATACGCGCTCCTCAGCCCAATCTACCCGGGTCATAGCATGATCTATCCGTACCAATGCCTCCTCAAGCTCCTCTTGGTTGACGACACCGAAAGTCTATGAGGAGATGCTCGCCTCGAATCAGTAGCTCATCGACATGTGTCTGGGCCTGCATTGGATCATCCCAAAGTGCTCAGGCCCTAAGACCTGGGATAGATGGTCATGGGGCCTAGAGGTATCCGGGCCCTTGCTCATAAGCGCATCTAACTAATCCTATAATTATAAATTAAAATAAAATTTTATAAGAAATGCTATAATACTAATCATATATACTAATATATTTAATACTTATAAAAATATGCTCGATCGCGGCATTCATTGGCCTGCCCGTCTTGTTCGTATGGTTGGATCAAAAGATCTCGCTATGGCTGAGCATCACTCCATCTCTCATCAGCTATAATAAAGAATAAATTTATCAGAAAGATGATAAAAAATATGAATTACATTCAGAAAATGTTATGCAATAAATTCTATAATATGAATTACGTTCATAAATAATTAAGGATGAGCAACAGTCTTAAATTCGATCTCTTACGCGAACCTTAGTGTTAATTTAGAAATCTGAAAGAAGAACAAAGTAGATGATGGTGGCATCTTAGGGCTTAGAGTTGAAACCTTAGAGAGACATATCAAATTCTATTCGCTCAGAAGTTGAGCTGGCTCCATGCTTGAGACAGCTGGCTCCATGCCCGAGACATCTAGCTCGAGTCCTCCCCCAACGGGCTTGATCACGACCCGAGCTAACTTGATTGGATATCTGAGCTAGCTCGACTGTGTGCCATCCCCTCGATCACTCTCTCTCTTCCTCTCTTGATCTCTCTCATCGACGATGATGGCGAGGCCAAACCCCTTCCTCACAATTTTTTCATCTCTCAATCTTCCTCTCTCCCTCTCTCGATCTTTCTCGTTGGCGAGGTCGGACCCCATCCCTTCCTCTCTCACTCTCTCGATCTTCCTCATCGGCAAGGCCGGACCCCATCCCTCCCAATGGTGCCGACGAGGTTGGACCCCCTCCCTCCCTCTCTCTCTCAATCTCCCACTCTCCTCTTCTCGATCTTCTAATGATGGTGGTGAGGCCGAACCTCCTCCCTCCTAATGATGGCGGTGAGGCCAGATCCCTCCCTTCCTCTCTCCCTCTCTCGATCTCCCTCATCGATGACGGCGGTGAGGTCGGACCCCCTCCCTCCCTCCCTCCCACTCTCGATCTCCCTTGTCGATGGTCGATGAGCGACCGGCCCTCCCTTTCTCAATCTGATAGTCTTTCTCTCAGTCTCACCATTTCTTAGTTTCAGATTTTGAAATTGGGTCCAACCTTCAGGGATCCATTAGGGTTTGGGTTTGGTACTTCAAGTACAGACCCATCAGATATTTAAGTTTGGATTCGATATCAGTAATTAAAATTGGATCTAAATCCGAATATCTAGGTTTCGATCTGAATTCAATCCATTGACAGATCTAGTCCACAACCACCGACATGACACAGCCCAAGGCTATCACCACAGCACGATCCAAAAACTATGGCATATAGATAATTATAATATTTATAATAAATATTTATAATTTTTATTATAAATATTCTATAAATTATTATAAATATATATGATTAATAAATAATACTATAAAATTAAAAAAATTATACCTATGGTTATAGAGAGTGGGTTGCACTGAAAGCTCCGAGGGTCGTCGGCGATGATGCTAGAGGAGGAGGACGGCACTAGAGGTAACCTATGAAACAAAAGTAAGATGATGAGATTGAGAAGAGAGAGAAAGAGGAAAGAGAGAGAGTAGGGGCGGCCGAGGATGGGGGCCAGGGGGAGGGGGCACAGTGATAAAAGAGGCCCGAAAGGCACAGTGATAGGAAGGGTTGGCGATCGGGAGGGGAGTGTGAGGGTGGGGGGGCGGGTGGGGGGTGGCGGGGAGTGGTGGTCAGGGATGGGGGGACTAGGGGTGGGGGATGGTAGGGTGGCGAGGAGGGCGGCCGGGGATGGGAGGGAAGGAGGAGCGACCGGGAGAGGGTGGAGATTGGGGGCTGGATGGGGGGTGGCGAGGAGGGGCGGTTGGAGATGGGGGGCTGGAGGGTGGCAGCGGTGGCGGAGAGAGGCGGTCAGGGATGGAGGGAAGGAGGGGCAGCCAGGGGAGGGTGGAAGGCCGGGTGGGGGTGGCGAGGAGGAGCGGTCAGAGAAGCGGGGTAATGAGGGGCGGTCGGGAGGAGGGTGGGGGGTGGGGGGCCGGATGGGGGTGGCAGGGAGGGCCGGCCGGGGATGGAGGGGCCGAAGGGAATGGGGAAGGAGGGGCGACACCGGTCGAGGGTTAAGGAGGGGGGTGACGTCGATCGGGGGGGGACAAGCCTCATCGACGATGGAGAAGAGGAGGAAGAGATAGAGAGAGATCGAGCGCGCACGGAAGGAAAGTAGAAAAAATTTTAAAAATTTTTAACCTAACCTACGGCAGCGGTTATCAAACCACTGCCATAGATCTATGATAAAGGTTACCCAAAACCACTACCATAGATCTACGGCAGCAGTTCTATAATCATTGCCATAGATCTATAGTAGCAATTTTTGATAACCATTGCCGTAGATTGAAAATAATTTTTTTTATTTTTTTTTTAAATATTATATAATTTTAAAATTTAATGCCCATCTTCACCATTCATTATCTAAATAATTATCATTAGAGTATCATCACAAAAGATCTCCTCGATCCGATGGCCCTAGCTTCATCGATCAGAAAAATTTGATTTTGATGATCATGAATGATGATGCGATGATATGATAGATAGAGACCTTCGATGGGTTTGAAAATCTATAATGATGATCTCGATGATGTTTGTAGCATACTATCAAAGTTTTACTCCAATTGGATATCGTTATCATGGTCAATTTAGTATGGAATTATTTCGATCGTTAAATTAAAATAAGCGATCAATGGGTTAAATGGCATTCGATTATGAGATAATTTTTTAGTTAAATAATCTTTATTATAATTTTAAATATTTTATATGATGATGATAGTAAAATTTAAATTATTTTTGTATAAACTGTTCATGTTAATTAAGCAGATATTGCAAAAGCTCGAGCATAACAATCAATGAAGTTTCAGAATGATTATCAGAAGATGTATAGTTTTAGATTGTTCTTCATCTCACGAGTTGAATTTTATAATCACCATCATAAAAAATAATTAAAGTAGTAGCCAAGATCATTTATAAAAAAAATTATCTCATAATTGGATATCGTTTGGTCCTTTGATCACTCATTTATCATTTAATGGTCGAAACCAATCTATACTAAATTGACCAAGATAATGATATCCAATTGAAGTAAAACTTTGATAGTATGCTACAAACATCACCAAAATCATCGTTGCAGGTTTTTGGATCCATCAAAGATCTTCATCTATCAGATCATCGCATCATCGTTCGTGGTCCTCGAAATCAAATTTTTTTGATTGAGGAAGCTAGGGCCATCGAATTGAGGCGATCTTTTGCGACGACACTCTAATGATAATGAATGATGAAGATGGATATTAAATTTTAAAATTATATATATATATATATATATATATATATATATATATATATATATATGGTAGTGGTTATAATTAACCGCTGCCATAAATAAGCTTATAGTAGCGGTTCCTACTAACCACTGCTATAGGTTCGACTTATGATAGCGATTTCACTAACTGCTGCTATAAGTCTGACCTATAGCAGCGATTAACGAAAACCGCTACCATGGAATGCGCTGTCATAGATTATTTTTGTAGTAGTGTATACATATTAGCTATAGGCTTCTATTGCTTCTTCTTGAGTATCAAAAATCATATCTTCATGAAATGCTAAATCTTCAGTATTTTCTAAGTTTGGACTCTAGTCAATATAATTTTGTCCCTTAGAAGCCCTCCTTATATGATTATTGTTGTCATTGAGTGAAACATAATTATGTATATTGCTTTCCCCACTTATAAAAGTAGTAGGTGTGCTAAAGATAGCTGTCATGTTGTCATCGTACATACTTCCAAATCCATGATATGTGTAATTCGATTTAATTACTAGTAATAAAATATAGTTAATATAAGTGGCATTCAAATGCATAACTCAATTTTATTGATGCATATCAAACTGAGACTGTGTTAAATATCAACTTCAAATTGATGCTATTCAGAAGCACTCTAGAAATAAAATCAGAGATATAACTAGACATCTCATGCTAAAAGTTAATTATTTATCATTCACGCAAGTATAAGCATTTAACATCTTTTAATTAGTAAGTCTCAAGTTCTAACTTGACTGATAATGTTTAATTTTAACATTATTAAAAACTTCACTTTCTTTTCGAGAACATTATTTTTTGGATAAATATTTTTTTATTCAAATAATTCATGAATAATGTTATTAGATATGACTATTTTCATAATAATAATTCTTATATAATGAATCAAAATTGAAAATATAACCATCTACCATCTGATTAAGCTATATATGGATTCTCGTAATTGAATAGTCTCTATGTTTTCATATTATGAATTTTTTTAAATGTCATATATATATTTCAAAAATCTTCTAAAATATTTAGAAGTAATAATAGTAAAAAGATATCTTACACTCAATTAGCATATCCTAAATAATTCTAACGAGATGTTTGCACCAGAAAGAAAGGCAGGGAGGGAGAGAAATGTTGGTGAAGGATTCTCACCAGATAGACAGTCTACAACTTGTTGGCACCAAAGAGAGAACCAGTGATATATTTGAGACAAAGAGAAAGAGCTGACGATGTATTTGTACTGAAGAGAGATTGCTGGCGATGTTTGCAATGGAAAGAGTTGGCAACATCATTGCATCGGAGAGAGAGAGCTGGCCACGTGACTATGATGGAAAGAGAGCCGTCAAGTGTTTATGTTGGAGAGAGATGAGAAAGAAGTTTCTTCCAAATAGAAATAGAGAGAGAGCGAGAAAGCCCAAAATAGAGGGAGAGAGAGAGAAAAAGAATGAAGTTTTGCCGACAAGAGAGAGGGAAAATTTTCATTTCAAACAGAAAGATCTACTCTCTCTCTCTCTCTCCTTTTCTTTCCCATCCTTATTAAAGTGGCATCATAGTCTTACTTTATCTTTCTATCAGGATGAGGTCCTCCTCCTCTTCCTAATGGGATTGGCCTTTATCTTCGTTAAGACGAGGTTCTCTTCCTGTCCCTAACAAGATCATAGGAGCACAAAAGGATCGTTGAAAGGGTCTCTTTTCTCTTCCTATCTTAAATAATTAAAGATCTTCATCCATGTTAGGATGAGATTCTCCTCCTATTTTTAACATCGTTGGCCTTTACTTTATCCTCCTATCAGGACGAGGTCCTCCTCCTATTTCTAATGGGGTTGGTCTTTACCTTTATTACGACGAGGTTCTCCTTCTGTTCTAACAAGGTCATAGGAGCACAAAAGGACCGTTCAAAGGGCCTCTCCCTTCCTCCTATCTTAAATAATTGGAGGCCTTCATCCATGTCAGAATGACGTTCTCCTCCTATTTCTGACATGGTTGGCTTTTACTTTATCCCCCTATCAAGACGAGATCCTCCTTCTATTCTTGATGGGATTGGTCTTTATCTTTGTTGGGACGAGGTTCTCCTTCTATCCCAAATAAGATTATAGGAGCACAAAAGGATCATTGAAAGAACCTTTTTCCTCCTCCTATCTTAAATAATCAGAAGACTTTATCCATGTTAGGATGAGGTTCTCCTCCTATTTCTAACATGATTGGCCTTTATTTTATCCTCCTATCAGAACGAGGTTCTCCTCCTGTTCCTGACGGGGTTGGCCTTTATCTTTGTTAGGATGAGGTTCTCCTCCTATCCCTAACAAGATCATAGGAATATAAAAGAGCTGTTGAAAAAGCCTCTCCCCTCCTATCTTAAATAACTAGAGGTCTTCATCCATGTCAAGACAAGATTCTCCTCCTATTCCTAACACTATTCTTTTTTGATTATTTCGAGGGATTATTTCCTATCGTCATAAATTTACACCGAGAATGAAGATATTAAAATATGAAAAATTTATTTGAAATAAAGTCATTGGTAGTACATTCATAAATTCTCTAAATTTCATGGACGTGGAAGATCTACCCCTTCGAGCTTCTTCAGATAATAAGTTTCAGGCTGGACGACCTCCTTGATTCTAGGCTGGACAACCTCCTTGATTTCATATAGGTCTTCTCAATTTGGGATGAGCTTTTCTTGATTCTGAGGTTGTGAAATAGCTACCCATCGGAGTACTAAGTCCCCCACTTTGAATACCTTGCTTCTGACTTTGGAGTTGTAGTAGCGAGCTACTTTCTGCTTATAGACCGCTATCCAAACTTGAGCTTCTTCCTATTTTTCCTTGAACAAATTGAGATTAGCCCTGAGATCCCACGAGTTGCGTTGCTCATTGAATGCCATGATCTGCACCGATGGAAGTTTGAGTTCTATTAGGATGATCGCTTCTATTCCGAAAGTTAAGGCAAATGGAGTCTCCCCAGTTGGCAGTCTTTGATAGTTCGGTATGCTCAGAGTATATGATAAAGTTCGTCCACCCAAGTCTCCTTTGCTTTTTTAAGTCTTGCTTTAATACTTTGTAGCAGGATTTGGTTAGTTACCTCTGCCTCGCCGTTTGTCTGTGGATGGACTATCGATGTAAAATTATGGATGATGTTCAAATCTTCACAGAACTTGGCAAATTTTGTCCCTGCAAACTAGCACCCATTATCTATTATAAGAGTTCAAGATAGGCCAAATCTATAAATAATCAACTTCTAAATGAAGTCTTGTATTTTAGCATTAGTAATTTTTGCCAGAGGTTCGGCTTCAACCCATTTTATGAAGTAATCAATTGCCATGAGTAGAAACTTCCATTATCTAGATGCCATAGGAAAGCATCCGAGTATATTCATTCCCCACCATGCAAACGGCCATGGAGCACTTAGGGTGGTAAGCTCAGAAGCTGACTATCTTTGGATATTTACATTTTTTTGACATCGATCACATTTTCTGACTTATTCTATGAAATCATGATACATTGTTGGCCAATAGTTGCCCTGCCAAAGCAGTTTATGAGATAAGAATCTAGCCCCTACATGACTTTCGTAGATTCCTACATGCACTTCTTATAATCCAAAATCAGTTTTAGAAGATCTGAGACATCTTAAGAGGGATAAAGAATACGATCTTTTATATAACTTGCCCTCATATAGAACATACTAGAAGGCCTGATTTCTTAATTTCTGAGCTTCCTTCGGATCATGAGGGAGAACCCCATTTTTGAGATAAGCAACTAGTGATCGATCCAGCTAGGCTCATGGTCAACCTACATTATAGATTGCTACTCCTCCAAGCTTGGGTGTTTCAAAACTTCAAAGAAGACCTCCTTAGGTAGTTCAGTTGGAGTCAATGTGACCAATTTAGAGAGAAGGTCAGTCCTGACATTTTCTACTCTTGGAATCTATCGAATGCTAAAATTATTGAAGGTTGGAGTCAAGTTCTTCACTTTTTCAAGATATTTTAGCATACTTTTCTTTCGAGCTTCATAGTTGCCACTAACTTACCCCACTACCAACTAAGAGTCACTGTAGACTTAGAGCCAATCTACTTCTAGTTTTCTATTTATTTTCAATCTCACAATCAGTGCTTCATACTCGACCACATTATTTATTGTAGAAAATTTGAAATGCAGCACATATTCGGCAATAACTCCCTTTGGGTTAACCAAGATCAGCCCTACACTCGTGCTTGAAGCATTGGATGAACCATCCATATACAGCACCTAAAAGCCTTTAGAAAGGTCTGCTCTTTCTTCAAGGGAGCTAGACTGCAATCATGGAATATTGATTTCATTTTGCTTAAGTTTTCTCTCATCTGGAATAGTATACTCCACTATGAAATCTATCAATATTTGGGCCTTGATCGATGGTCGAAGCTGAAAGTTGATATCTAACTTTATGAGCTTAATCATCCATTTTGCAATTCTTCCAGAGGCATCTATTTGATGAAGAACTATCTTGATTGGTTGATTAGTGAGGAGCATTATAGTGTGCCCCTAGAAGTATAATCGAAGCCTCTGGGATGCAATTAGCAAAGTATAAGTTAGCTTTTCTAATTTAGCATACCTGATCTCGGCATCTCTCAAGACTCGACTTATATAGTAGATCGGCCGCTGTACTTTCATCTCTTCTTTAACTAAGACCACCGCAAGGGCTGCTGGGGAGACCGCCAGGTATAGAAATAGTTCTTCTTTAGGTTTAGATTTTGCTAGCAAGGGAGGTGAGCCAAGGTAGTTCTTTAATTTTTCAAATATCTATTGATATTTGATGGTCCAGTAGAAGTTCTTTGGCTATTTAAGAACTTGAAAGAAGGGTATGCATTGCTTAGCCGACCTCAAGATGAAGCGATTAAAGGCCGCCATCTTTCCTGTCAGGCACTGAACTTCTTTTACTGATTTTGGGATAATCATTTCTTGTATGGCCCGAATCTTCTCCAAATTTATTTTGATTCCGCATCTCGATATCATGAACCCCAAAAATTTTTTTAAAGTTGTGCCAAAGGCACACTTGATCGGGTTCAACTTCATCTTGTATCTCCAAAGGATACTAAAGATCTCCTCAAGGTTGGCTATATGATTTGTTGAGGTTTGGCTTTTGATAAGCATGTCATCTACATAAACCTCCATGTTGTGATCGATCTGCTCCTTGAAGGTCTTATTCATCAGGCATTGGTAGGTTGCTTCTATATTTTTAAGCCCAAAGGACATAACCCTATAACAATAAAGATCATGATCAGTAATAAAGGCAATCTTCTCCTCATCTTCTGATCCCATCTGGATTTAGTTATAGCCAGAAAAGGCATCCATGAAAGTGAGAAGTTCATGGTCTAAAGTTGCATCTACTAGTTGATCAATTCTGGATAAGAAGTAACTATCTTTTGGGTAGGCTTTGTTCAACTTCTTGAAGTCTATGCACATTCTTCACTTGCCATCCGCCTTCTTGACAAGGACTACATTGGAGACCTAGTTCGAATAGAAGACTTCTCAGATGAATCCAGTCTTAAGGAGCTTATCAACTTCTTCTGCTATTGCCTTCTATCTCTTTGGGGCATAGCTGCACATCTTTTCTTTCACTTGCTGATATTTGGGATCAACGATCAAACGATATTCCATAACTTCAGCATCAATTTCGAGCATGTTTGTGGGGATCTAAGCAAAAACATCTACATCTCTCTACAAGAATCTGACGAGTTGCTCTCATACCTCTTCTCCCAGATTGGAGTCGATCTGTACTGTGTGTTCTTTATTTTCATCATTCAAAGGGATTGAGATAAGGTCTTCCATGGGTTCCTCCCATTCTTCAGTAAGGTTATCTTGGATATCTAGCCCATCAACTGGGCAAGGGTCTAATTGTGTGCCTCTTTGCAAAGCAATTGAGTAGCAGTGTCTTGTCAGAGCTTGATCTTTCCTGACTTCTCCAATCCCATAGCCTATTAAAAATTTTATTTTTAAATAATAAGTTAACACCACTGCCCAAAGTACATTGAGACCAGGTCGGCTAAGAATTGTATTATAAGTTGATGGAGCCTTTACCACCAAAAAATCCACCTATGCCTTAAACTGTCTTGGGTACCATCCTGCCGCCATAGTTAGCATTATTATCCCTTCAACTAGTACCGCATCATCGGTGAAGCCAACTAGTCGGGTACTTGTTGGTCCAAGTCGATCATTAGATATAGATATTTTGAAGAAAGTATCATAAAATAAGACATCGGCCAAACTTTCATTATCGATAAGGATGCGGCGTACATTATAGTTTGCAATATTTAAAGAAACTATAACTATGTCATTATGTGGGAACTAAACTTCTTACACATCTTCTTCAGTAAAAGCGATGGATTCTTCAATCCTCCATCTTTTAGTCGACCCCTCAGATCCACCGGCCTCTTCCCATTGAGGTCTCCTAGAGATAGTATTAATGATGCCTAGTGGGGGTTGATCTCCTTACTGTTTTTTCCTCCATAGTGGTTCTGATTGCGATAGTGCTCTTGGGCACTCTTTCCTCACCTCAGGTCGATGTCATAAAAATCGATCTTGCCGATCTTGTCTGATGAGCTCCTCGATCTCGTCTTGGATCTAAATACATTTTTCGGTATCATGACCATGGTCTCGATGGTAGAGGCAATATTTGTTTGGATTGTGCTTGCCAGGATGAGTGCACATCCTTTTTGGTCTCGACAGCTGCTCCTTGATTTCCATCAACACCTGAGTTTTTGGAGCATTAAGAGGGGCATAGTTATGGAATCTTCTGGGGGGAGAGTTTCGTCGTGCCCTTCGGTCAGGACTCTTTTATCGACGAGCTCAGAGAGGAGTTCGGGCTTGTCTACACTCAGGAGGGTTTGAAAGCATGACTGAGCTTCACTCAACTTTTCTTAAAGTATGTGCTTACTAGATTCACCCACTTGCCACTCTCTTGTGGCCTCGTCATCCTTCAGTTTGAAGGTCTCCTCTATTCGGGCATAACCTTTAGTCTGACCAACATATCAGCAAAATTTCTGAGGTACTTTCTTTTCAGAAAGGATAAAAGATTATTCTTCTGAAGACCGCTCTTTAGCACAGCCAAGGCTACAGACTGGTTCAAGTTTCGGACCTCCAATGTGGTAGCATTAAAGTGACTGATGTAAGCTCGAATGGACTCACCCTCCTTCTGCTTTATGTTGATGAGGGAGTCCAAATCTTGTCTTGGGCATCGGCTACTTATGAAGTGAGCCACAAATTGATGGCTCATTTGATCGAAATAGAAGATCATACCCAGCTTTAGTGTCGAGTATCAGTTCCTTGCTGCTCCCTTCAAGATGGATGGAAAAGATCAGCAAAGGATCACATCAGACATACCATGGAGCATAATCATCATTCAGAAAGCCTTGAAGTGGTCAATTGGATCTGAGGTCCCGTCGTAGCTCTCGAATTGAGGAAGCTTGAAGTTTCGCAGGATGGGCTTCTACATGTTCGAGCAGAGAAAGAGGGATCGATGCAGATGTCATCATGGTGGACTTGGATAGCATGATAGAGCTCCTCAATCCATCAATCCATGTCCTAGAGCTTCTGATTGAGAGCATCACCTCGATCATGGATCTTGGAGGGCTTTCAACTATAGATGGAGAAGATCTCTTTATTAGATATATGTGCCCTAGAAGCCAGAATTGGCTGACACTTGTAATACACTTCTAGGGGCAAAATTATAATTTTGACTATAATTAATAAAATAGGTTATTTTCTATCACACCTGTGTATTTAGTGTCTGTGATACATCCTTTGAGTTAATGGTAATGATAATTCATATTTTCAAGAGTTGAAAATTTAAGACATGAATAATCATTATTAACTCATAAACAGCTCCTGACCATAGGATCATCACGAGGATGGTGATTGATCCGGAAGGTTGGTGTACGATTGCTTCTCTTTAGTAGATGAGTCTTGAGTCTACGGTGTGGAGACACCGGAGCGAGAGTACAGGTACTCGTTAGAGAACGAGGGCACTGAGCGTGACCACCTCGAGTAGTCATTAGGGAGTCTACCTTCTCGTCAATGACTGACTCGATGCTGCAGTAGTGTGTCTGGTTCTTTGACCTGAGATGCATCGGCAGTTCACCTTGAGGGTGTTATAGTTTGACTACACCATTACTCGGTCTCCTAGCCATATGGAACCCTGAGGTGTATGTTGGCTATAGCATGTTCATTGTAGGAACTGGATTGCATCAAGATGGGATCTATCTACCTCGGTGGTAGAGAGGAGCAGCCCTATGATGATCATGAGAATCAAGTCCTGAAGCCCATGGCCATGGCAGAGTGAAATAATAGAAAGAGTTTCTATTTAGATTTTCACATTGGACTCGAATCGAATGATTACATCATATGACAGAGACTAGGGTTTGACGAGTTCACCTTAACCCTAATCTGATCGGGGCTCAAGATAGAAGAACTTAATCACACAGGTAGCTGCACCAAGAGGTTCGCATTCAGCTCTGATGGGTTGCCACCATATACTGCTAGGTGTCACTGGTGGATTTTGGGAGCAATTAGAATGATTTAGATGATCGATCATTCTAGCTGTTCGAATCAGAAGAGTTCTGATCCATCGAAAGGAGTTTCGATGATGTCGATGATAGAGATCATGACATATCCCATTACCATACAGAACTGAACCTAACTGGGTCACACAAACAAGGGTTTGAATCTGGTGATCATCAATTGAACTGATCTAGTTCAATTGATCTGAATGAGATTCAATTAGGTTCAAGGAAAATCGTGCTAGCACTCGATTGAACCTAACGTTCTTCTTTTACTATCATAAATAAGTTGTCCTGACTGAGCCAAAGGAGTTTGTGCTCAATCAGAGGCCTTCATATGGTCTGACTGGAGGTTGTCCAAGTCAGAAAAAGGTTGTCTTATTTGTAAGACATTACCTGCCATTTTTGGTCACCTGCCATTTCTTGTTCTTTGACTTTGGTCAAAAGTCTACCTTTGACTGGTCAAACGTTGACCATTGACACTTTGACTTTTGACCACATGTCATGCACCTATTGGAGAGCTGGTGGGGGCCTGTCCCCCTGCCAGAACCTGGCAAGGAGAAGGGCGCACGCCCAGGGTGGCGTGAGCCCAAGTTGGAGGCGCCTAGGAGTCCTTGTTGGACAAGGACTCCATCTCCTTTTGGATTCCAATTAGAGTTCTTCTAAGAAACCAACTTTGACTGGTCTTAGGCGCCCTCTAAGGAGGAATCCAGGGGTCTCTATTTCCACCAATCAGATTTAGATCTGATTTCACAAAGGGTTGTGATTGGTTGGGAGGAAGAGGAGTTGGATCACGCTTAGTCTATAAATAAGACCCTGCGCCCAACTCAGATTCTAAAGATGCAATTCAATTGAGAAATTCCCACGCCCCAAGGCTGCCTCTCCCCTCCTTCTCCATGCCATAGTCTCTTCTCCCCTTGCTCTCCACGTCCAAAAGGAGTTTTGGACCTTGGTTGGTGCGATTCAGATCAAAGAAAGGCGATCAAAAAGCAAGAAGGCTGCGCTGCTGCAAAGGACGACTGCAGATCTTCAAAAGAGTTTTGAAGATCCTCCAGATCAGATCCAGATCTGATTTTTGGAGGCATGATAGAGAAGAAGAGGATCTCCAGATCCAACCCGAGTGGATACCGGTAGAGGCCAGGCGCTTGCGTGGCTAGATCCAGAACCTTCCGCTGCAAACAGGATCATCTACAGGGTAATAGGATTACCCAAATCAGGTAAATTAAATTTGATTTAATTTATCTTTTTATTTTATTTTATTAAAATAATAAGAATCAGATCTAAAACATATCAAGATCTGATTGAGATCAAGAGAAAAATTTTTGAAATATATCTCTTGATCTGATCAGATCTGGACGAACCTGGACCGGGAAATCAGGATTTCCCTTCAACTGGTATCAGAGCCATGGTTCTAAAATTATTTAGATCTGATTTTAATTTATTTTAATTAAAAAATAAAGTGATTTCAGATGTCACATGAGATGTGATCAGATCTAAAATCAAAAAAATTAAAATTAAATGATTTGGATCTAAGAACATGAAGATATGCATGACTAGTTCTAGAATAGAATAGTTCTATAGAATAGTTTTGCATGTCTTTGATTTAATCTGATTAAATCATATTTTAGATCTTCTTATTTACTATTTTTCTGATATTATAAGTGTTATAATAACATCTGAAAAACAGCAAATAAAAATTATTTAATTTTAAATATCATATGAGATATGATTGATGCATGTCTAGACTAGTTGTAGAATAGTTCTACATAATTATCTAGATTAGAATTTATTTTGATTAGATCAATTTAAATCTAATTTTTTAGATTATTATGAGATAATTTAGATCTAAAAACATGCATGATTATGATACATGAGATGTATGCAAAATATGCCATGATTAGATCTAAATTTTATATATGAGATATATGATATAGATCTATAACTGTTTTGTAGATTTACATGTTCCTGATTAAGGCGTTCCTCTTGGCCGTCCGGATCATAAGAAATGAAGAAGGGTTTAAAGGCCCTCTCTTCCCATTCGATGGGGTGTTCTTATGATGTGTAGGGGTGCTGCGTGTTCGTCCTTAATCAGAAAACCCCAAAACTTACTTTCTGCAAAACCCTAGATCCTGAAACCCTAGGATTTATTGTGCATATTTTTGTTTATGAACCCAACTTAATTAAGAATTAAGTTTATGAAATATTAATTAGGTCTAAAATTGAGAATTTCAGATCTAAGACATATTCATAATACTGGGTTCGGGCTTGGGTAGCTCAATTAGGTCTAAGCGGTTGATCAAACCGAATCAAGAGTTGGTTAGATGGGATCAACAATGCTTAAATTGACCAGCCTAATAGGATTAAGTCTGGGTCAAGATCGAGTCACGATCAAGCAAGACCTAATTAGGCTCAGAGGTTAGAGTCTGGATTGTAGGCTAACCCAATTGGTTCTGACTCAATAATTTGGTGTCTAAGGTAAGTTTGGCACAGACGACCGACTGGTTTTTAATTGGAAGCTACTCGACCTGAATGCGTTCTTGTACGAGTTAATGGCATATTCCTTCCACCGGTCTCACTTACCTGGCCATATCTGTTGACACAGTTCTGATCTGAGGTGGTCAATAATCCGAGCTAACCCATGCCACTAGGTTAGTCATAATTGTTATGACTAAGCCAAGTCTAGTTTAATGAGACCTGAATCAATTCTCCCTAAGAAAAGATTAAGTCTGAGGTCTTCCACCATTGTAGATGTGCGGGCCCTTCCCGGGGTTGATTGTTCTCGGCTGGATACAGTGGCTCAGTTGCACCGGGAAGATGCAACCATGTCTATTAGGCATTGGATGCTATGGGCTGGAGGATGAGTTGGGCTCAATATTCTGGATACGGTGAGAGACTCAATTAGGAACCCAGTCTATGCAAATGGTGGGTCTGACTTAACTAAGGAGTGGATCAATATTTCGGATACGGTGAGATTCATGAATTAGAGACCAAGTTTGGGTGCACCATGATTAGAGAATCATTGAACAAGAGTTGTTCACTCATTGGCTAACCCATCACCAATAACTGTTAGGTGAGGTGATGAGTCAGTTGGTGAGACCGCACCACCCACTAGAAATCATCAATCATGGAGATTTTCGCATCTCTACAGAGGGAGTGTAGGGATCCGAGAAAATAGTGGGAGCTAATTTGTTTAAAAATAAAATTTCCCTAAACAAATTGGTCAAGTCAAAATTACAGTATCTAACTAGAATCTTTGACTCTCTACAGGGAAATATGTCTGCGTCCAAACCCATTGGCACGTATCCTGGACACACATAGACTGACTGGACCCAATTATAAAGATTGGCTCAGAAACTACAAAATTATTTTGGGTTCCGAGAAGTTAACCCATGTTTTGGACCAGGACCCTCCCACATTACCAGCCCGTCCATCCTGTTGAACAGAGAGCGTCTCTGGAAAAAATGGATTGACGAAGATAACAATAAGGCCAGATACTACATGTTGGGCTCGATGTCTGATGAGCTCCAGCGCCAACATGAAGATATCGGGACTGCTCGCCAAATGTTGGCTCACCTGCAGGAGATGTTTGGTGAACAGAGTCGCGCAGCCAAATATCAAGTCACGAAATGACTTTTTAAGGCTAAGATGCGTGATGGGCAGTCAGTCCAAGATCACTGTCTGACAATGATCAAGGACATGGAAGAGCTTGAGAAGCTCGGTGTGAAGTTGGACTTGGACCTGCAGAATGATATTATTCTGCAATCCTTGACTGATGCATATGGGCAATTCATCATGAATTACCACATGCATAAACTTCAAGAATTCCTTGGCCGAGTTAATGAATATGCTGGTTACCGCTGAGCTTTCTATGAAAGGTTCTAAAGGCTCAGTTCTTGCTATGGAACGGACTTCTTCCAAAAGAAAGTCTTATGGAAAGAAAAAGAAGTCTGTGAAAAAGCAAAAGGTGGAAGGATCAAAGAAGAAGAAGGCAGAACCGAAGAAAAAGGCCGATGGCAAAGGAAAGTATTTCCATTGCAACAGCGACGGCCATTGGAAGCGGAACTGCCCTACTTACCTGGCCACCCTAAAGAACAAGAAGGAAGGTCCTTCTGGAGGTATGCTCGTTATTGAGTCTAACCTTATGGTTTCTTCTGCATCCAGTTGGGTGCTTGACTCTGGTTCTAGTGCTCATCTATGCACTTCTATGCAGGGTCTTGAGGATAGCAGGAGGCTGAGGGATGGAGACATGATCCTACGCATCGGTAATGGAGCAAGAGTTGCTGCAGTAGCCGTGGGAACATACCCTCTTCGATTACCATCTGGTTTAGACTTAGTTTTAAAAGACTGTTATTATGTGCCTGCAGCTAGCAGGAATTTGATTTCTGTTTCATGCTTAGCACAAGAAGGTTATGTGATCACCTTCTTTAAGGACCATTGTAACATTCTTTATGAAAGAAATAAAATTGCAAATGGTTTCCTTATTAATGGTCTTTATCAGTTACATATTGATGTACCTGTTTTAACTATCGAGCAAAACGTGAATGCCAAACGACCTAGGGATAGTCCAAACGACAGATATATCTATGGCACCTGAGATTAGGTCATATAGCAGAAGATAGGATTAACAAATTGGAGAAAAATGGGCTATTGAGTCCATTGACTTTTGAGTCATATCCAACTTGCGAATCTTGTCTTCAAGGCAAAATGACTAAACTCCCTTTTGTTGGACATGGGGAGAGGGCCACAGATCTCCTTGCCCTAGTACATACTGATGTGTGCGGCCCATTTGATGTGCCGGCTAGAGGCAATTTTGTCTACTTCATTACCTTTACCGATGATCTGTCTAGGTATGGGTATGTGTATCTTATGAGACATACAAGTCTGAAGCTTTTGAAAAGTTCAAAGAATTCAGACATGAAGTAGAAAAACAAACTGGAAAACCCATTAAGGTTCTTCGATCAGATCGAGGAGGTGAATACCTTAGCCGGGAATTCCTAGACTATCTTAAGGAAAATGGCATAGTCTCTCAATGGACTCCACCAGGAACACCTCAACTCAACGGGTTTCAGAACGGAGAAATCGGACTCTATTGGATATGGTTCGATCCATGATGAGCTTCACAGACCTCCCTGATTTTCTTTGGGGACATTCATTGTTAACTTCAATTTATTCTACTGAATAGGGTTTCCTCTAAAAACCGTTCCTACCACACCGTATGAGATATGGCACGGTAAGAAACCAAGTCTGAGTCATCTCAGAATTTGGGGTTGTCCGGCTCATGTCAAAAGACAACAAGCGGACAAGTTAGAGTTTAGGTCCTTTAGAGCTCGATTCATAGGATATCCTAAAGAGTCATTAGGATACTATTTCTACATTCCAGAAGACCACAATGTGATTGTGAGTCGACATGCCATCTTTCTTGAAAAATAGTTTATTCAAGATAGTGGCATTGGAAAGCAGATTAAGCTTGATGAGAAAGTCTCACAAGAGCAAAGAGCTAAGGACCAATTGGAACCAAATCAGGTTGAGCCAATAAGAACACTACCTCCTCCACCTCGTAGATCGGAAAGAGTTTTCCCGTCCCCCTGAAAGATACTTAGGTATTATTTCAGAGGAGTAGAGGAAATGTTCCTCATAGGTAATGGTGCTCATGGTGATGATCCCAAAACCTACAAATGAGGCGATATCAGATATCGACTCCGAGAAATGGCTTGAGGCAATGAAGTCAGAAATTGACTCGATGCACTCAAACCAAGTCTGGACCTTGGTAGATCCACCAGAAGGTATAGTACCTATTGGGTGTAAATGGATCTTCAAGAGAAAGATTGGTGCAGATGGGAATGTGGAGACATTCAAGGCTAGACTAGTGGCAAAAGGTTATAGTCAACGCGAAGGCATTGACTATCAGGATACCTTTTCCCCAGTAGCTATGCTAAAATCCATCCGCACATTGCTTGCCGTTGCAGCCTATTTCGATTATGAAATATGGCAAATGGACGTGAAAATGGCATTCTTAAATGGATATCTTGAGGAAGATATCTATATGGAACAGCCGCTAGGTTTCACATCCAGTGATACTGATCACAAGGTTTGCAAGCTGCAAAGGTCCATATATGGACTTAAGCAAGCATCTCGGAGCTGGAACACTCGTTTCAATGATGTGATCAAAAAGTTTGGTTTCATCAAAAATGAAGAGGAACCATGTGTTTTCAAAAAGGTCAGTGGGAGCGCTGTTGTCTTCCTCGTATTGTACGTGGATGACATCCTCCTTATTGGGAATGATATTCCCATGTTGACATCAGTCAAAATGTGGTTGTCCAAAGGAATTCTCCATGAAAAGACCTAGGTGAAGCATCCTTTATTCTAGGAATTAAGGTCTATAGGAGATAGACCGAATAGGATGCTAGGACTTTCACAGAAGATGTACATAGAGGAAGTACTAAAGAGGTTTAGTATGGAAAACTCTAAGAGGGGATTAATACCCTTCAGACATGGTATTCATCTTTCCAAGAAGATGTGCCCCAGCACACCTGAGGAAATAGAACGCATGAGCAAGATCCCTTATGCTTCTGCAATAGGGAGCCTCATGTATGCCATGCTATGTACACGACCTGATATAGCCCATGCTGTGAGTGTCACAAGCAGATATCAGTCAAATCCAGGTGAAGAACACTGGACTTCTGTGAAATGTATCCTTAAGTACTTGAGAAGAACTAAGGATATGATGTTGGTCTTTGGTAATGGAGAACTCCAAGTCCAGGGATACACAGACTCGGATTTTCATGTCCGATATAGATGATCGAAAGTCGACATCTGGGAGTCTGTTTGTGTGCAATGGTGGTGCTGTCAGCTGGAAGAGTTCTAAGCAAACTAGTGATAGCAGATTCCACCATGGAAGCAGAATATATCGCTGCATCAGAAGCTGCGAAGGAAAGCATTCTGGTACAAGAAGTTTGCTGCAGAAATTCGGAGTAATGCCATCAGATGCCATTCCTCTATACTGCGACAATAATGGTGCCATAGCCCTTGCTAAGGAGCCTGAGGTCTCACCAGAAAAAATCCAAGCACATTGAGCGGCGATACCACCTCATCCGCGATTACCCTCGAGAAAGGGTTACGTCGAGGTCAAGAGAGTCAACTCCACAGATAATGTGGCAGACCCACTTACAAAGCCGTTGGGCCAGCAGAAGATCGAAGCCCACCTTGAGAAGATGGGACTTAGACTTGTAGCCAATTGGCTTTAGGACAAGTGGGAGATTGTTAGATATATGTGCCCTAGAAGCCAGAATTGGCTGACACTTGTAATACACTTCTAAGGGGCAAAATTATAATTTTGACTATAATTAATAAAATGGGTTATTTTCTATCACACATGTGTATTTAGTGTCTGTGATACATCCTTTGAGTTAATGGTAATGATAATTCATATTTTCAAGAGTTGAAAATTTAAGACATGAATAATCATTATTAACTCATAAACATGCTCCCGACCATAGGATCATCACGAGGATGGTGATTGATCCGGAAGGTTGGTGTACAATCGCTTCTCTTTAGTAGATGAGTCTTGAGTCTACGGTGTGGAGACACCGGAGCGAGAGTACAGGTACTCGTTAGAGAACGAGGGCACTGAGCGTGACCACCTCGAGTAGTCATTAGGGAGTCTACCTTCTCGTCAATGACTGACTCGATGCTGCAGTAGTGTGTCTGGTTCTTTGACCTGAGATGCATCGGCAGTTCACCTTGAGGGTGTTATAGTTTGACTACACCATTACTCGGTCTCCTAGCCATATGGAACCCTGAGGTGTATGTTGGCTATAGCATGTTCATTGTAGGAACTGGATTGCATCAAGATGGGATCTATCTACCTCGGTGGTAGAGGAGCAGCCCTATGATGATCATGAGAATCAAGTCCTGAAGCCCATGGCCATGGCAGAGTGAAATAATAGAAAGAGTTTCTATTTAGATTTTCACATTTGGACTCGAATCGAATGATTACATCATATGACAGAGACTAGGGTTTGACGAGTTCACCTTAACCCTAATCTGATCGGAGCTCAAGATAGAAGAACTTAATCACACAGGTAGCTGCACCAAGAGGTTCGCATTCAGCTCTGATGGGTTGCCACCATATACTGCTAGGTGTCACTGGTGGATTTTGGGAGCAATTAGAATGATTTAGATGATCGATCATTCTAGCTGTTCGAATCAGAAGAGTTCTGATCCATCGAAAGGAGTTTCGATGATGTCGATGATAGAGATCATGACATATTAGAAAAAGAACTAACTGGATTCCAATAGAGTTCTTCTAAGAACCAACTTTGACTGGTCTTAGGCGCCCTCTAAGGAGGAATCCAAGGGTCTTGAAGGAAAATCCTGATTTCCTCGGTCCAGGTTCGTCCAGATCTGATTAGATCAAGAGATATATTTCAAAAATTTTCTCTTGATCTCAATCAGATCTTGATATGTTTCAGATCTGATTCTTATTATTTTAATAAATAAAATAAAACAAGATAAATTAAATCAAATTCAATTTACCTGATTTGGGTAATCCTATTACCCTGTAGATGATCCTGATTGCAGCGGAAGGTTCTGGATCTTAGCCACGCAAGCGCCTGGCCTCTACCGGTATCCACTCGGGTTGGATCTGGAGATCCTCTTCTTCTCTATCGCACCTCCAAAAATCAGATCTGGATCTGATCTGGAGGATCTTCAAAACTCTTTTGAAGATCTGCAGTCGTCCTTTTGCAGCAGCGCAGCCTTCTTGCTTTTGATCGCCTTTCCTTGATCTGAATCGCACCAAACTAAGTCCAAAACACCTTTTGGACGTGGAGAGCAAGAGGAGAAGAGACTATGGCATGGAGAAGGAGGGGAGAGGCAGCCTTGGGGCGTATCTAATAGCATTGGAATTAGGGTTGGGCGCAGGATCTTATTTATAGACCTCTTATGATCCAACTCCTCTTCCTCTCAACCAATCACAACCCTTTGTGAAATCAGATCTAAATCTGATTGGTTGGAATAGAGACCCCTGGATTCCTCCTTAGAGGGCGCCTAAGACCAGTCAAACTGGATTCTTAGTAGAACTCTGATTGGAATCCAAAAGGGAGGTGGAGTCCTTGTCCAACAAGGACTCCTAGGCGCCTCCTACTTGGGCTCACGCCACCCTTGGCGTGCGCCCTTCTCCTTGCCAGGTTCTGGCAGGGGGACAGGCCCCCACCAGCTCTCCAATAGGTGCATGACATGTGGTCAAAAGTCAAAGGGTCAATGGTCAACGTTTGACCAGTCAAAGGTAGACTTTTGACCAAAGTCAAAGAACAAGAAATGGCAGGTGACCAAAAATGGCAGGTAATGTCTTACAAATAAGACAACCTTATTCTGACTTGGACAACCTCCAGTCAGACCATATGAAGGCCTCTGATTGAGCACAAACTCCTTTGGCTCAGTCAGGACAACTTATTTATGATAGTAAAAGAAGAACGTTAGGTTCAATCGAGTGCTAGCACGATTTCCTTGAACCTAATTGAATCTCATTCAGATCAATTGAACTAGATCAGTTCAATTGATGATCACCAGATTCAAACCCTTGTTTGTGTGACCCAGTTAGGTTCAGTTCTGTATGGTAATGGGATATGTCATGATCTCTATCATCGACATCATCGAAACTCCTTTCGATGGATCAGAACTCTTCTGATTCGAACAGCTAGAATGATCGATCATCTAAATCATTCTAATTGCTCCCAAAATCCACCAGTGACACCTAGCAGTATATGGTGGCAACCCATCAGAGCTGAATGCGAACCTCTTGGTGCAGCTACCTGTGTGATTAAGTTCTTCTATCTTGAGCCCCGATCAGATTAGGGTTAAGGTGAACTCGTCAAACCCTAGTCTCTGTCATATGATGTAATCATTCGATTCGAGTCCAATGTGAAAATCTAAATAGAAACTCTTTCTATTATTTCACTCTACCATGGCCATGGGATTTCTGGACTTGATTCTCATGATCATCATAGGGCTGCTCCTCTACCACCGAGGTAGATAGATTCCATCTTGATGCAATCCAGTTCCTACAATGAACATGCTATAGCCAACATACACCTCAGGGTTCCATATGGCTAGGAGACCGAGTAATGGTGTAGTCAAACTATAACACCCTCAAGGTGAACTGCCGATGCATCTCAGGTCAAAGAACCAGACACACCTACTGCAGCATCGAGTCAGTCATTGACGAGAAGGTAGACTTCCTAATGACTACTCGAGGTGGTCACGCTCAGTGCCCTCGTTCTCTAACGAGTACCTGTACTCTCGCTCCGGTGTCTCCACACCGTAGACTCAAGACTCATCTACTAAAGAGAAGCGATTCGTACACCAACCTTCCGGATCAATCACCATCCTCGTGATGATCCTATGGTCGGGAGCATTTTATGAGTTAATAATGATTATTCATGTCTTAAATTTTCAACTCTTGAAAATATGAATTATCATTACCATTAACTCAAAGGATGTATCACAGACACTAAATACACATATGTGATAGAAAATAACCCATTTTATTATTTATAGTCAAAATTATAATTTTGTCCCTTAGAAGTGTATTACAAGTGTCAGCCAATTCTGGCTTCTAGGGCACATATATCTAACAAATCTTCCACTTGTCCTAAAGCCAATTGGCTACAAGTCTAAGTCCCATCTTCTCAAGGTGGGCTTCGATCTTCTGCTGGCCCAACGGCTTTGTAAGTGGGTCTGCCACATTATCTGTGGAGTTGACTCTCTTGACCTCAACGTAACCTTTCTCAAGGTAATCGCGGAGATGATATCGCCGCTCAATGTGCTTGGACTTCTGGTGAGACCTCGGCTCCTTAGCAAGGGCTATGGTGCCATTGTTGTCGCAGTAAGAGGAATGGCATCTGATGGCATTACTCCAATTTCTGCAGCAAACTTCTTGTACCAGAATGCTTCCTTTGCAGCCTCTGATCCAGCTATATATTCTGCTTCCATGGTGGAATCTGCTATCACAGTTTGCTTGGAACTCTTCCAGCTGATAGCTCCACCATTGCACACAAACAGACTTCCAGATGTCGACTTTCGATCATCTATATCGGACATGAAAGTCCGAGTCTGTGTATCCCTGAACTTGGAGTTCTCCATTACCAAAGACCAACATCATATCCTTAGTTCTTCTCAAGTACTTAAGGATACATTTCACAGAAGTCCAGTGTTCTTCACCTGGATTTGACTGATATCTGCTTGTGACACTCACAGCATGGGCTATATCAGGTCGTGTACATAGCATGGCATACATGAGGCTCCCTATTGCAGAAGCATAAGGGATCTTGCTCATGCGTTCTATTTCCTCAGGTGTGCTGGGGCACATCTTCTTGGAAAGATGAATACCATGTCTGAAGGGTATTAATCCCCTCTTAGAGTTTTCCATACTAAACCTCTTTAGTACTTCCTCTATGTACATTTTCTGTGAAAGTCCTAGCATCCTATTCGGTCTATCCTCTATAGACCTTAATTCCTAGAATAAAGGATGCTTCACCTAGGTCTTTCATGGAGAATTCCTTGGACAACCACATCTTGACTGATGTCAACATGGGAATATCATTCCCAATAAGGAGGATGTCATCCACGTACAATACGAGGAAGACAACAGCGCTCCCACTGACCCTTTTGAAAAACACATGGTTCCTTCGTTTTTTGATGAAACCAAACTTTTTGATCACATCATTGAAATGAGTGTTCCAGCTCCGAGATGCTTGCTTAAGTCCATATATGGACCTTTGCAGCTTGCAAACCTTGTGATCAGTATCACTGGATGTGAAACCTAGCGGCTGTTCCATATAGATATCTTCCTCAAGATATCCATTTAGGAATGCCGTTTTCACGTCCATTTGCCATATTTCATAATCGAAATAGGCTGCAACAGCAAGCAATGTGCGGATGGATTTTAGCATAGCTACCGGGAAAAGGTATCCTGATAGTCAATGCCTTCGCACGTTGACTATAACCTTTTGCCACCAGTCTAGCCTTGAATGTCTCCACATTTCCATCTGCACCAATCTTTTTCTTGAAGA
>QRFJ01002741.1:191071-289824 GCA_006176705.1 Cocos nucifera
CTTGTGAGACTTTCTCATCAAGCTTAATCTGCTTTCCAATGCCACTATCTTGAATAAACTATTTTTCAAGAAATATGGCATGTCGACTCACAATCACATTGTGGTCTTCTGGAATGTAGAAATAGTATCCTAATGACTCTTTAGGATATCCTATGAATCGAGCTCTAAAGGACCTAAACTCTAACTTGTCCGCTTGTTGTCTTTTGACATAAGCCGGACAACCCCAAATTCTGAGATGACTCAGACTTGGTTTCTTACCGTGCCATATCTCATACGGTGTGGTAGGAACGGTTTTAGAGGGAACCCTATTCAGTAAATAGATTGAAGTTAATAATGAATGTCCCCAAAGAAAATCTGGGAGGTCTGTGAAGCTCATCATGGATCGAACCATATCCAATAGAGTCCGATTTCTCCGTTCTGAAACCCCGTTGAGTTGAGGTGTTCCTGGTGGAGTCCATTGAGAGACTATGCCATTTTCCTTAAGATAGTCTAGGAATTCCCGGCTAAGGTATTCACCTCCTCGATCTGATCGAAGAACCTTAATGGGTTTTCCAGTTTGTTTTTCTACTTCATGTCTGAATTCTTTGAACTTTTCAAAGGCTTCAGACTTGTGTCTCATAAGATACACATACCCATACCTAGACAGATCATCGGTAAAGGTAATGAAGTAGACAAAATTGCCTCTAGCCGGCACATCGAATGGGCCGCACACATCAGTATGTACTAGGGCAAGGAGATCTGTGGCCCTCTCCCCATGTCCAACAAAAGGGAGTTTAGTCATTTTGCCTTGAAGACAAGATTCACAAGTTGGATATGACTCAAAAGTCAATGGACTCAATAGCCCATTTTTCTCCAATTTGTTAATCCTATCTTCTGCTATATGACCTAATCTCAGGTGCCATAGATATCTGTCGTTTGGACTATCCCTAGGTCGTTTGGCATTCACGTTTTGCTCGATAGTTAAAATAGGTACATCAATATGCAACTGATAAAGACCATTAACAAGGAAACCATTTGCAATTTTATTTCTTTCATAAAGAATGTTACAATGGTCCTTAAAGAAGGTGATCACATAACCTTCTTGTGCTAAGCATGAAACAGAAATCAAATTCCTGCTAGCTGCAGGCACATAATAACAGTCTTTTAAAACTAAGTCTAAACCAGATGGTAATCGCAGAGGGTATGTTCCCACGGCTACTGCAGCAACTCTTGCTCCATTACCGACGCGTAGGATCATGTCTCCATCCCTCAGCCTCCTGCTATCCTCAAGACCCTGCATAGAAGTGCACAGATGAGCACTAGAACCAGAGTCAAGCACCCAACTGGATGCAGAAGAAACCGTAAGGTTAGACTCAATAACGAGCATACCTCCAGAAGGACCTTCCTTCTTGTTCTTCAGGGTGGCCAGGTAAGTAGGGCAGTTCCGCTTCCAATGGCCGTCGCTGTTGCAATGGAAACACTTTCCTTTGCCATCGACCTTCTTCTTCGGTTCTGCCTTCTTCTTCTTTGATCCTTCTACCTTTTGCTTTTTCACAGACTTCTTTTTCTTTCCATAAGACTTTCTTTTGGAAGAAGTCCGTTCCATAGCAAGAACTGAGCCTTTAGAACCTTTCATAGAAAGCTCAGCGGTAACCAGCATATTCATCAACTCGGCCAAGGAATTTTGAAGTTTATGCATGTGGTAATTCATGATGAATTGCCCATATGCATCAGTCAAGGATTGCAGAATAATATCGTTCTGCAAATCCAAGTCCAACTTCACACCGAGCTTCTCAAGCTCTTCCATGTCCTTGATCATTGTCAGACAGTGATCTTGGACTGACTGCCCATCACGCATCTTAGCCTTAAAAAGTCATTTCGTGACTTGATATTTGGCTGCGCGACTCTGTTCACCAAACATCTCCTGCAGGTGAGCCAACATTTGGCGAGCAGTCCCGATATCTTCATGTTGGCGCTGGAGCTCATCAGACATCGAGCCCAACATGTAGTATCTGGCCTTATTGTCTTCGTCAATCCATTTTTCCAGAGACGCTCTCTGTTCAGTGGATGGACGAGCTGGTAAGGTGGGAGGGTCCTGGTCCAAAACATGTGTTAACTTCTCTGAACCCAAAACAATTTTGTAGTTCCTGAGCCAATCTTTATAATTGGGTCCAGTCAGTCTATGTGTGTCTAGGATACGTGCCAGTGGGTTGGACGCAGACATTTTCCTGTAGAGAGTCAAAGATTCTAGTTAGATACTGTAATTTTGACTTGACCAATTTGTTTAGGGATTTTATTTTTAAACAAATTAGCTCCCACTATTTTCTCGGATCCCTACACTCCCTCTGTAGAGATGCGAAAATCTCCGCGATTGATGATTTCTAGTGGGTGGTGCGGTCTCACCAACTGACTCATCACCTCACCTAACAGTTATTGGTGATGGGTTAGCCAATGAGTGAACAACTCTTGTTCAATGATTCTCTAATCATGGTGCACCCAAACTTGGTCTCTAATTCATGAATCTCACCGTATCCGGAATATTGATCCACTCCTTAGTTAAGTCAGACCCACCATTTGCATAGACTGGGTTCCTAATTGGGTCTCTCACCGTATCCGAAATATTGAGCCCAACTCATCCTCCAGCCCATAGCATCCAATGCCTAATAGACATGGTTGCGTCTTCCCGGTGCAACTGAGCCACTGTATCCAGCCGAGAACAATCAACCCCGGGAAGGGCCCGCACGTCTACAATGGTGGAAGACCTCGGACTTAATCTTTTCTTAGGGAGAATTGATTCAGGTCTCATTAAACTAGACTTGGCTTAGTCATAACAATTATGACTAACCTAGTGGCATGGGTCAGCTCGGATTATTGACCACCTCAGATCAGAACTGTGTCAACAGATATGGCCAGGTAAGTGAGACCGGTGGAAGGAATATGCCGTTAACTCGCACAAGAACGCATTCAGGTCGAGTAGCTTCCAATTAAAAACCAGTCGGTCGTCTGTGCCAAACTTACCTTAGACACCAAATTGTTGAGTCAGAACCAATTGGGTTAGCCTACAATCCAGACTCTAACCTCTGAGCCTAATTAGGTCTTGCTTGATCGTGACTCGATCTTGACCCAGACTTAATCCTATTAGGCTGGTCAATTTAAGCATTGTTGATCCCATCTAACCAACTCTTGATTCGGTTTGATCAACCGCTTAGACCTAATTGAGCTACCCAAGCCCGAACCCAGTATTATGAATATGTCTTAGATCTGAAATTCTCAATTTTAGACCTAATTAATATTCCATAAACTTAATTCTTAATTAAGTTGGGTTCATAAACAAAATATGCACAATAAATCCTAGGGTTTCAGGATCTAGGGTTTTGCAGAAAGTAAGTTTTGGGTTTCTGATTAAGGACGAACACGCAGCACCCCTACACGTCATAAGAACACCCCATCGAATGGGAAGAGAGGGCCTTTAAACCCTTCTTCGTTCTTATGACCGGACGGCCAAGAGGAACGCCTTAATCAGGAACATGTAAATCTACAAAACAGTTATAGATCTATATCATATATCTCATATACAAATTTAGATCTAATCAAGGCATATTTTGCATACATCTCATGTATCAAATCATGCATGTTTTCAGATCTAAATTATCACATAATAATCTAAAAAATTAGATTTAAATTGATCTAATCAAAATAAATTCTAATCTAGACAATTATGTAGAACTATTCTACAACTAGTCTAGTCATGCATCTATCATATCTCATATGATATTTAAAATTAAATAATTTTTATTTGCTGTTTATCAGATGTTATTATAACACTTATAATATCAGAAAATAGTAAATAAGAAGATCTAAAATATGATTTAATCAGATTAAATCAAAGACATGCAAAACTATTCTATAGAACTATTCTATTCTAGAACTAGTCATGCATATCTTCATGTTCTTAGATCCAAATCATTTAATTTTAATTTTTCTGATTTCAGATCTGATCACATCTCATGTGACATCTGAAATCACTTTATTTTCTAATTAAAATAAAATTAAAATCAGATCTAAACAATTTAGAACCATGGCTCTGATACCAGTTGAAGGGAAATCCTGATTTCCCGGTCCAGGTTCGTCCAGATCTGATTAGATCAAGAGATATATTTCAAAAATTTTCTCTTGATCTCAATCAGATCTTGATATGTTTCAGATCTGATTCTTATTATTTTAATAAATAAAATAAAATAAGATAAATTAAATCAAATTTAATTTACCTGATTTGGGTAATCCTATTACCCTGTAGATGATCCTGATTGCAGCGGAAGGTTCTGGATCTTAGCCACGCAAGCGCCTGGCCTCTACCGGTATCCACTCGGGTTGGATCTGGAGATCCTCTTCTTCTCTATCACACCTCCAAAAATCAGATCTGGATCTGATCTGGAGGATCTTCAAAACTCTTTTGAAGATCTGCAGTCGTCCTTTTGCAGCAGCGCAGCCTTCTTGCTTTTGATCGCCTTTCCTTGATCTGAATCGCACCAAACTAAGTCCAAAACACCTTTTGGACGTGGAGAGCAAGGAGGAGAAGAGACTATGGCATGGAGAAGGAGGGGAGAGGCAGCCTTGGGGCGTATCTAATAGCATTGGAATTAGGGTTGGGCGCAGGGTCTTATTTATAGACCTCTTGTGATCCAACTCCTCTTCCTCTCAACCAATCACAACCCTTTGTGAAATCAGATCTAAATCTGATTGGTTGGAATAGAGACCCCTGGATTCCTCCTTAGAGGGCGCCTAAGACCAGTCAAACTGGATTCTTAGTAGAACTCTGATTGGAATCCAAAAGGGAGGTGGAGTCCTTGTCCAACAAGGACTCCTAGGCGCCTCCTACTTGGGCTCACGCCACCCTTGGCGTGCGCCCTTCTCCTTGCCAGGTTCTGGCAGGGGGACAGGCCCCCACCAGCTCTCCAATAGGTGCATGACATGTGGTCAAAAGTCAAAGGGTGAATGGTCAACGTTTGACCAGTCAAAGGTAGACTTTTGACCAAAGTCAAAGAACAAGAAATGGCAGGTGACCAAAAATGGCAGGTAATGTCTTACAAATAAGACAACCTATTCTGACTTGGACAACCTCCAGTCAGACCATATGAAGGCCTCTGATTGAGCACAAACTCCTTTGGCTCAGTCAGGACAACTTATTTATGATAGTAAAAGAAGAACGTTAGGTTCAATCGAGTGCTAGCACGATTTCCTTGAACCTAATTGAATCTCATTCAGATCAATTGAACTAGATCAGTTCAATTGATGATCACCAGATTCAAACCCTTGTTTGTGTGACCCAGTTAGGTTCAGTTCTGTATGGTAATGGGATATGTCATGATCTCTATCATAGACATCATCGAAACTCCTTTCGATGGATCAGAACTCTTCTGATTCGAACAGCTAGAATGATCGATCATCTAAATCATTCTAATTGCTCCCAAAATCCACCAGTGACACCTAGCAGTATATGGTGGCAACCCATCAGAGCTGAATGCGAACCTCTTGGTGCAGCTACCTGTGTGATTAAGTTCTTCTATCTTGAGCCCCGATCAGATTAGGGTTAAGGTGAACTCGTCAAACCCTAGTCTCTGTCATATGATGTAATCATTCGATTCGAGTCCAATGTGAAAATCTAAATAGAAACTCTTTCTATTATTTCACTCTACCATGGCCATGGGATTTCTGGACTTGATTCTCATGATCATCATAGGGCTACTCCTCTACCACCGAGGTAGATAGATCCCATCTTGATGCAATCCAGTTCCTACAATGAACATGCTATAGCCAACATACACCTCAGGGTTCCATATGGCTAGGAGACCGAGTAATGGTGTAGTCAAACTATAACACCCTCAAGGTGAACTGCCGATGCATCTCAGGTCAAAGAACCAGACACACTACTGCAGCATCGAGTCAGTCATTGACGAGAAGGTAGACTTCCTAATGACTACTCGAGGTGGTCACGCTCAGTGCCCTCGTTCTCTAACGAGTACCTGTACTCTCGCTCCGGTGTCTCCACACCGTAGACTCAAGACTCATCTACTAAAGAGAAGCGATTGTACACCAACCTTTCCGGATCAATCACCATCCTCGTGATGATCCTATGGTCGGGAGCTGTTTATGAGTTAATAATGATTATTCATGTCTTAAATTTTCAACTCTTGAAAATATGAATTATCATTACCATTAACTCAAAGGATGTATCACAGACACTAAATACACAGGTGTGATAGAAAATAACCCATTTTATTAATTATAGTCAAAATTATAATTTTGCCCCTAGAAGTGTATTACAAGTGTCAGCCAATTCTGGCTTCTAGGGCACATATATCTAACACTCTATTCCCACCAATCAGATTTAGATCTGATTTCACAAAGGGTTGTGATTGGTTGGGAGGAAGAGGAGTTGGATCACGCTTAGTCTATAAATAAGACCCTGCGCCCAACTCAGATTCTAAGAGATGCAATTCAATTGAGAAACCCCACGCCCCAAGGCTGCCTCTCCCCTCCTTCTCCATGCCATAGTCTCTTCTCTCCTTGCTCTCTACGTCCAAAAGGAGTTTTGGACCTTGGTTGGTGCGATTCAGATCAAAGAAAGGCGATCAAAAATAAGAAGGCTGCGCTGCTGCAAAGGACGACTGCTCATCTTCAAAAGAGTTTTGAAGATTCTTCAAATTAGATTCAGATCTAATTTTTGGAGACATGATAGAGAAGAAGAGGATCTCCAGATCCAACCCGAGTGGATACCGGTAGAGGCCAGGCGCTTGCGTGGCTAAGATCCAGAACCTTCCGCTGCAAATAGGATCATCAACAGGGTAATAGGATTACCCAGATTAGGTAAATTAAATTTGATTTAATTTATCTTTTAATTTTATTTTATTAAAATAATAAGAATCAGATCTGAAACATATCAAGATCTGATTGGGATCAAGAGAAAAATTTTTGAAATATATCTCTTGATCTGATCAGATCTGGATGAACCTGTAGAGGAGTCATGATCAGAATAGGGATCTTCTGCTATCCTTTTCTCCTTTCTAAGAGTAACGGATCTGCTGACTCAAGTATGCCTTCTTTAGATCGATTCTTAAAATTTCGATTAGAGGTTTTTTGGCTAGGCTATTGTCGGGGGTTGTTGCATGTCCTACACCATTTCGACAAGCCCTCAAACCTACTACATCAGTAGGTTGAACTGCTCTAGATCCACTATAGCCATCGGTGGTGGAGGTTGCAGTGCTGGCGATAGTGTTGGAGCAGATGGATCTGGCTCAGATCTGATGATGGAGATGGTGGATCATCGGGTGGTCATCTTTTTTGGAGGTATCCCTGAGATAGAAAAAGATCAAATGAAGATAGATCTTGAGAGATTAAAAAGAAGAGAGCAGATGAATCCAACTGAGCACTCCTTTTAGAACAAGGGCTCAAGGATCCTTCCTTTAGCATCAATCCTGTTAGTGTAGAATCTGGTTAATGCTGGACTAGGTTGGAGCTGGGGAAGACAAGGTTGCCATCGGTGACTTGCAAGGTAAGTCCGGATCGAAGATGGGGGTGGCTTCGGCAGGACCCTCCAACGATCAAGTCAGCTCTTCTGGCCAACAGAAATAAAATGCTCAGAAATGAAAGTGGTAGAGTAATGAGAAGAGAAAGAGAGCTTGGAGAGAAAACATATCTAGATGATTCCTTATATAGGAGAAGCTCATAACAAATTGATTGTGACAGCTGTAACTGCCTGGTAGTGGGCCATTTTGGGCCACGTGGAGTTTATTACAAGAAAGTAGTGTCTGTTGTCGTGACATACCAGTCTATTAGGATTCAATGGTTGAAGCTCGAATGGAGTGGCTATTGGCGATGAAGAGCTTTATGTCATAACAGTTCTGGAGAAGTTTGGACTTCTCTGAGGTTGTCCGCATATTGATTGGTTTGCCTTAAGCTAGGGGCTGAATTTGCTAGAGGATGAGGTCCTTTTGGATGATAGAAGAAAATTTGGCTGGAGGGAGCTTGCTTGAACGACTAGAAGGAGTTCGACTAGAAAAAGATTGGCTGAAAGAAGCTTGCCTACTGACTGAAGGAGATCGACTGGGAGGGAATCCTTTGGATGATTGCAAGGAGTCCGTACAAGGTTTCAAGCACCATGAAGTTAAGATCTGCCATCTACGGTAAAGCATTAAAGTTTGCTTAAAGAGTGGCTCTGCCAATCTGTGGCTCTTGCCATGAGATCTAGTCTATGATGAAGAAATTCAACCTTAGGGAGATTTGGTTAGATGGGGGTTCTACCTGCTTCAAGGTCGGCCAGGCCAGGTTATGCAAGAATTGAATATTTAGCTAGCTACTTAGGCGATTGACTTTACTATTCTAGTTCATCCAAAAAGAAGCATGATTGGAGCCAGCCACTTATAATGAAGAAACTCAGCTGCTCTCATAATCTGCCACCAAACTTATCTTGGACAAGGTCTGCAGCATGCTACGGGCTTAGGAGTTTACTCATGCAGCCTAGAAGATCGGTCGGTGGGTTGAAGATTGGCTGTCGTAGGACCATCTTAGGACTAGACTCCAAGTCTAACTTCAGCAGGAGCGAGTTCGATCCTAACAAGTAGAAATTAAATTAAAATTAAAAAAAGCATAAATTTAAAGTGCATAAAAATAAAATTTGCATTAATTTAAAGTTCAGAATTTGAATACATAGAATTAAAAAGATAGAAAAAAAAAGAAAAACTAAAAATAGATGATCTTGATCTTGGATTGACGTTGGCATGAAAATGGTGTAGAAGACAGCTATTCTTCGTAGCACCTATTGCCTTGAAGCATCCTCAACTCAAGCATGGCTCTATCCTATACCATCACCTATTTGTGATCGAAGATGACTTATTTTGGAGGTCGGGGTTCTTTTTATAGAGTATTGGAGAGGAGAGATCTTCTTTGTTTGGTAATATGGGACTAAAGGAGTGTTGATTGGCATTTTATAGAAGAAATCCAAGTGAAAATCAGACTAAAAGACTGTCTAGTGAAGCCTGGCCAAATTTTATTCTCCTGGATGAAATCTGGCAATCATATGGGGATCAAACAGTCCCAAAATTCTCAAAAAACCACATTTAAAAATCTAAATCTAGTTGGAATCAACATGGGCCATTCGATCGCACGTGATGGAAGGTTTTCGACCATCGGATTGTGCCTGGTGCCTTGATCACTACCAGGAGCTTCCAGGGCCATCTGATTAATGTCAGGAGCTTGCGTGGCCATCGGATGGCGCTGATCAGCTTCGAATCAGAGTAGGAAATGACCATGGCCATTGGATCTAAACCAGAATCAACCATAGTCGTAGGATGGCACAATTACTATTCATATGGACCATATAGATCGAGTGTACCATAGACCGTAATCAATCACCACATGCCTTGGCCTATGAAATTATCATTTTGCACCCATGAGCTGCATGAGAATTTTTGTAAATCCTTTAAAGGTCTTGGTCTACCACGTGTCGTGCTGTGATTCACTGCCTTTGATTGAGTTGGCAGTATACGCTTGGATTTATGAATCGGTGGCAGCCTTTTATGACTGAGCTGGCTAGAATGATGTGCCGGCTGAGCTAGTTTCGACGGCTTGGCTAGGCATGCTAGCTGAGCCGATTTAATTTTTTATTTTTTTTTCTTTAAAAATTTATATCGAATCCATTTTAACTCCAATTTGGTCCAAACTTATTTTGTTATGACCAAAAAAATAAACTTTTTCTATTGATAATATATTTTTTAAAATAAATAAATAAAAATATTTAATTTTTAAAAATAAAAATAAATTAATTATTAAATTAATATTTTTATTGATGAATTTATGGTACTTATCATCCCTACTAGATAAAAGATCATGTCTACCACTCCTCGAAACTAGCAACTTAGTGACCATATGGTGTAGGAGCCTTATTTCTACAGAGAGAAGTTTTGTCTCTAATTTGTTTAGGCTTTCTACAAATCCACTTCCTAACAAAACTCGAAGTCCATCTTCCTTATTTGCAAGTTCTATTCTAGTATATCCTTCACATGGTAAATGCAAAATCTTTCCTAAATAGACTAGATCAAGCATAATTTCAACACCCTTCACTACAGATTTTATTGTTCCATTGGAATAACCCAAATTCAAATAAAATTCCCTTACTAAATCAACATAGGTAGCCTCTTCTAACTGACAATAAAATTCCCAGCCCTGTTTCTTGATTTTTGAACCTACGGTGAATCCTTCTTTCTCAAAAAAATCTAAAATCAATTTTCTTACTGGGCTCTACCTTTCGGTTTGAGAGGGGTACCTTGCTCGAGTTGAGAGGAGAAGGTGAAGGGGTAGGAACTAGGCCAGGAGAAGGGGTTAGAGCCGGTGAAGATGCTAGAGCCACCCTTTTTCTTCTTTCTTCTTCCTCCAAGCTGTGGGTTGATTTTCTTCATTGTGAGAGATTCATTTTTGAGGCCATTCCGAGCGAGAGAGAGCTTTAATATGACAAAGAAGCTTGGGAGGATGTTGAATGGAAAGGATTTTGAGGGGTAGGAGGAAGATTTATGGAAGAGTGGCCGACGGTGGGAAGTGTCGGTTTCGAGGCTAGGGTTTGCTTGAAATCTAGAATCCACCCAAAAAAGAGAGAAAAAGGAGAGGATTCAAACTCTCTAAGAGGCGATTGAGGTAGGAGATCATGGATGAACGGAGGTATTTGGCAGGTTTTTGCAGTTGCGGGAAAGGAAGAATGGCACGGGTGAGATAGAAGGATGGGAAGAAGATGAGGGTCGGCCTCTTTCGATCGAAGAGATGAAGTTCTTTCCAAAATAAGGTTACCTGAAGGTTTTAATATAAAATTACCAAAATGCCCTAGGGTCGGCCCTAGGGATGACCCATGGCTCTGAAAAATTCAATAAAATAAGAAAAGAATTTGGGAAAAATTTGGGATTAAGAAGAAGGATTCCACTCATAAGATTGATCATAGGAAAAGTGGATTTGAGCTTTTAATGATAGAAAAATGAGATGTGAGCTCAAGGTTTAGTTTAAGGAAGTTTAGATAAAAAAAACTTGGAATCAAAATGATACTTAAGTTGATAGATCAAGGATTCCTAGTTCTCTCCTAATCTCATAAAGTTTATCATCACTTAAAGCCTTAGTAAAAATATCAACTAATTATTTTTTAATAGAAATATAATTAAGAATTACATCATTATTTTAAACATGTTCTCTTATAAAATGATATCTTATTTTTATATGTTTTGATCATGAGTTTTGTATAGGATTCTTTGTTAGATTTATGGCACTAGTATTATTACTTATGAAAATTTTGTTAAGTTTGATGCTAAAGTCCGCTAGTTATTGCTTAATTTGCAAGATTTATATATAGCAACTTTCAGCTGTAATGTATTCAGCCTCGGCCATAGACAATACTACTAAATCTTGCTTCTTGCTAAACCATAAGATTAAGTTAACTTCTAGGAATTGGCAAGTTTCACTAGTATTTTTTTTATCTAATCTACATCCAGCAAAGTCCATATCTGAGTATCCTATTAAGTCAATTGATGAGTTCTTAGAAAACCATAATCCTAAGGTTTGAGTTTCTTTTAGATATTTAAGTATTCTTTTAACAGCATTTAAATATGATTCTTTTGGATTGAATTGAAAACGAGTAGATAAACAAACACAAAATATGATATCTAATCTACTTACAGTAAGATATAATAAAGAACTAATCATGCCTCTATAAAGTTTTAAATTAATATTTTTATCTCCTTGATCCTTGTCAAGCTTATATGATAGGCTTTTGGGGGTACCAATAGCCTTGGAGGTCTCCATTCTAAAATTTTTTAGTAGCTCTCTTGTGTACTTGCTTTGGTTGATGGAGATTTCTTTCTTTGTTTGTTTGATTTGAAGTCTAAGAAAGAATATAAGTTCACCCATCATGCTCCTCTCGAACTCTTCTTGCATGAGCTTAGCAAAATCTTGATATAGAGTTTTATTAGTAGACCCAAATATGATATCATCAATATATATTTATATTACTAAAATATCATCATGATTCTTTTTAATGAAAAGAGTAGTGTCAATATTTTCTCTTAAACAAATATTATTAAGCAAAAACTTACTAAGTCTTTCATACTAAGCTCTAGGTGCTTGTTTTAAGCCATATCGTGCTTTGTTCAATTTGAAAACATGGTTAGAAAAGGCATAATTTTCAAAACCAGAAGGTTGTTCTATATACACTTCTTTAGCAATATATTCATTTAGAAAAATACTTTTGACATCCATTTAGAATAACTTAAAGTTCATAAAGTAAGCATAAGCAAGTAAAAGTCTAATTGCTTCTAATCTAGCAACTGGTGCAAAGATTTCATCAAAATCAATTTTTTCTTCTTGATTATATCCCTTTGCAACCAATCTTGCTTTATTCCTAACTATATTTTTATTTTCATCTAATTTATTTCTATATATCCATTTTGTACTAATTATAGGATAATTTTTAGGTCTTGATACTAAAGTCTATACATTATTTCTTTCAAATTGATTAAGCTCTTCTTGCATTGTATTAATCCAATTATAGTCTTATTAGCTTCATCTATGGTTTTAGGTTCAAAATGTGAAACAAATGCAAGATGATTGCATACATCTCTAAGTGAAGAATGAGTTCTTACCCCATGTGTAGGATCATTAATAATTAGTTCTTTGGAGTGATTATGGTCATACCTCCATTCTCTTGGAAGATCATTTGTACCTTGAGGTTATTCTTATTATTTTCCACCTTCATCTTCTTATTTCTTCTCATGTTCCTTTTCATTTTGAGTTGCTGAGTCCTTTAGAGTGAGTTCATTCATCCCTTCCACAAGCATACTTGCATCATCAATACCTTCACTCTTCCTTGATGGAAAATCATTAGTTTCATCAAATACAATATGTATTGATTCCTCTACTACTAAAATTCTTTTATTGAAAACTCTAAAAGTTTTACTAGAAGAGGAATAACCAAGAAAGATAGCTTCATCGAATTTTGCATCAAATTTTTCTAATCTTTCTTTATCATTGTTCAAAACAAAACAACATGAAAATATGCAATGTTTAGTTTTCTTTCTTTTCAAAGCTCATAAGGTATTTTCTTTAGAATTAGTCTAATTAGAGCATGGTTTAAAATGTTATATGCTGTGTTAATTGCTTCCACACAAAAGTATCTTGAAAGGTTGCTTTCACATAGCATGGTATGAGCCATTTCTTCTAGGATTTTATTTTTTCTTTTTACTATCCCATTTTGTTGGAGTGTCCTAGGTGCTGAAAAATTATAGTCTATGCCTTTTTCATCATAATTTTTTTAAAAAATTTTAATTTTCAAATTTGATTCCATGATTACTTTGAATACTATGAATTAAAAATCTTTTTTTTATTTGTAACTCTTCAATAAAACTTTGAGAAAACTCGAAAAGTTTCATCCTTATATGCCAAAAAGAAAATCCATGTGAAATATGAATAATCATCGATAATTATAAAGCCAAATCGTTTGCTATCCAAACTAGTAGTTCTAGTGGATCCAAATAAATCCATGTACAATAATTTCAATAGCCTAGAAGTTGAAACTATATTTTTAAACTTGAATGAAACTCTAGTTTGCTTACCTAGTTGACATGCATCATAAATTTTATCTTTTTCAAAATTTAATTTAGGTAAACTAGTAATTAATTTCTTTTTAATAAATTTAGAAAGAGAATGTATGCTTATATGTACAAGTTTATAGTGCCAAAGCCAACTGGTCTCATTAATTTTGGCATTCATGGCTACTAGACATTGCATGTTTATCATGGAAAGATTATTCAAATCTATCATATAAATATTACAATGTCTATGCCTAACAAATTTAATGCCATCATCATTGGGACTAGTTACAATATATAATGAAGATTCAAAGATGACTTTATACCCTTCATCACAAAATTGACTAATGCTTAAATGATTATATTTTAGGCCATCTACTAATAAAATATTTTTAATATATTTGGAGGGAGTGATACCAATGTTACCTATATCAATGATTTTTTTTTACCATTATCTCCAAAGATGATCATTCCTCCATTTTTTGCATCAAGTGTGATGAATTAAAATTCATCACTGATCATGTGTCTTGAGCATCTGCTATCAAGATACTATTTTTGATTTATTCCTTGGGATGCAACATATACCTGCACATAAAATCAAGTCTTCACTTTAGGTACCCAAGTTTTCTTGGATCCTTTAAGGTTAGTCATAATGATTCCTTTTGAAATCCATATCTTCTTCACATTTGAATTTTTAGATTTACTAATATGTATAGGATTTATATCCTGCTTTATCATATTTAAAGTAGGTAACATTTGGAAACTTATTGATCGATGAATTCACAAAGATGTTTTTCAAAAATTTTTATTTCTTTAAAGGATTGTAGGCAAGATCGACTTTATAATAAACAATCTTTTGATTTTCAAGAATCATTTATAGTTTGTTTGAGCTTAAAGTAAACTTTTCTACCATAGGTTTTACCTTAGCAATTTTATTTTTCAAGTTCAGATTTTCTTGAGTTAAAACCAATTTTTCATTTAAAATAATCTCATTTTCTTTTAGTAAGGATTGATTGTTTGATTTTAATTCTTTATTCTTTACTCCTAGCTTCTTTAGTCATCAACTAAATCATAAAATACTTTTTGGAGTTCTTCAAAAGTAAAGTCATTAGAAGTTTTAGCATTTACCTCATTTTTATGTACCATAAGGCACAAGTTGGCTTCTTCATGAGATTCTTCTTCGGAGCTCGAGTCATAGTTGTCACTCCATGTAGGCACCATAGCCTTTTTCTTGGATTTCTTAAGGGCCTTCTTAAGTTGGGGACATTCAAATCTAAAGTACCATGACTTCTTGCATTCATAGCATATAAGGGGCTGCTCCTTATCCTTCTCCTTACTATGCTCCTCTTATGTAGGTGGCCTTCTCCTCATTCCTTTTTTTTTTTTTTTCAAAAATCTCTTGAACTTGCTAGTGATGGGTGCTAACTCTTCATCTTATTCATCATCTTCTGTTTGATTTGATTCCTCCTCTTATTGAATAGTATACTTGAGTGTGATTATTTTCTTTTTTTGAAATCTTCTTCTTGATGTTGTTTCATGCTTAGCTCATGTGTCATAAGTAATCCTAGAAGCTCCTCCAAAGGCAAGACGTTCAAATCCTTGGCTTCTTAAATCATGGTCACTTTGTTTTTCCATGTCCTTGGTAAAGACTTAAGAATCTTTTTCATAAAGTCAATGTTAGAATTAGACTTGCAAGACTTTTAAGATCATTTATACTATCCATAAATCAAGTAAACATTTTAGTTATTGATTTATCATGCTCCATTTTAAAGAGTTCATTTTTATGTACAAGCATATTAATTTTTAACTCTTTAACTTGGTTGGTTCCTTCATGTATTACTTCTAATCTATCCCATATTTTCTTAGCTAATATGCATGTTGAAATATGATTAAATTCATTTGCATTTAAAGCATAATATAAAATATTTATGGCTTTAGCATTGAGTTGAAACATTTTTTTATTAACCTCATCCCATTCTCTTTCGGATTTGGTTGATTCAATATAATCAATCAATTTAGTAGGTATATGTGGTCAATTAACTATGATACTTCATATATCATAATCAAGTATTTGAATGAAAATTCTCATCTAAGCTTTTCAATTGGTATAGTTTGACTCAGTGAAAAGTGAAGGTCGGTTTCTACACTGTCCCTCGGCTAGTGAGATACTGACTTGGATTGCCATAGATCTTTGTCTTTTGATGATTAAATCAAGATGGGCTAGAGCACCAGGCTCTGATACCACTTGTTGCCCAACTATGCAATCCAAGAGGGAGAGGGGGTGAATTAAATTTTTAAAAATTTTAAAGCTAATTTAGAATTACAGATTATGTGATGATAAGCAAGTAATATGTAGTAGATGATTTAAGTGAAGTAAAGAGGTAAGTAGTAAGAAAGTAAGAAAATAAGAAAATGAAGATAGAAGCAAATAAGCACACTATAAACAAACAAGATTTATAGTAGTTCGGTACCGACCTTGCACCTACATTCACTATCAAGCTCTTACTTGAAAATTTAAATTCACTATCCATATTCAAACTAAATACAATATTGAAACCCTCCGACTCTAGCTATCCCAAGCTAGAATACTTATTTTTCGGATATAAGCCAATTCTATACAATCCGATTCAATGTTCGAATCAATCTTTGCAAGTTTTAGAATCCTCCAAAACTTAAATCAAAATAATAAAGCAAAGTATGAAATTTAATAATAATGAAATACAAGGTTAGCTCCTTTAATAAGCAAATAAAACTTTAAAAATATATTACAAAATTAAGGAAGAAGTTTTTCTAATTTTTGTCAAGATTGTTGAAGACTTGAATGAGCTTTTGAGGGATGGGTGAACTTGAAATGAATGCTTCTTTTACTTGAAGAGGGCTTTTGCTAGGGCTGAAGTGAATGCTTGATTTCTCTTATATTTTTTCTCCTTTTAAGAAACTTTATATCTTCAATGAGTGCTAGAGAGTAAACTGGAGAAGTTTTGGAGCCATTAGAGTCCCTTAAATGTGCATTAAATGCATCCAAAATGGATTGAAAACTAGCTGTTGCAGAGTTTTTTCATCACAAGAGTTGACCCTAGGGTCGTCCCTTGGCATAGGGGTCGACCTCTATAGCACAAAATAGAAAAATCAGCATTATGTATTTTTGACCTATAGAATAGCAGAGGTCGACCCTAGGGTCCACCTCTGGCATAGAGGACGACCCTGGCGTCAACCTCTGGCATAGAGGACGACCCTGAGGTCATCTCCTTTGAGCGTGCTAATCAACCCTTTTTGGCAGGAGTCAATCCTTTTGTTCAAATATATATTTTTTTCAATTCTTGCATCCAAAAATCATGAGACTGTCTCCAAAAGTTCAGAAATCTTTTATACTTGCTCTTGAGGCTTCCAAAATAAATTTTCTTGATTTTCAACTTTATGAAATTATAATTTTGCCTCTCTTTATCTTTCTTTAATAGACTTGAAATTTCTTATTAAATCTGAAAAACATAATTATTTTTTTTCCAAGCCAAAATCATTAGTATTCTCCTTAAATATTTTGTTATCATCAAAATCAATTCTTGAAGTAACAATATTAGGTTCCAACCTTGGCCATCTATTAAAGCTCAAATACTAGCCGACTTTATGGAAGAATGCACTATTCTAGATCTGGCAAAGTCTGAGCAACAGGAATTCGGTACTTCTAGTTTTCAACCAAACTTTTCTAGAGATAGAGAGCAGAGCTTCCTGAAGACTTTTGAGCCCTATATATTGATGGCTCATCCAATACCTTTGGAGCAAGCGCAGGCTTGATCCTTATCAATCCAGAAGGGGTTATTGCTGAATATGCACTATGCTTCGAATTTTTCGTAACTAACAATGGAGTAGAATATGAAACTCTAATTGCAGAATTGAAAATAACTAAGAAGTTAAGGGTAGATCATGTGAAAGCTTATAGTGACTCACAATTGATGGTAGGGCATACGAATGGTAGCTATGAAGCTTAGAAAGAAAGCATGAGAAAATATTTAGATAAAGTGAAAAGCTTGGTCTTGGTCTTTAAAAGTTTTAACATTCAATAGATTCCAAAGATAGAGAATTTTAGAGCTGACCTTTTATCCAAGTTGGCTATCCTAGCTCCGAATGAGTTGCCAAAGGAGATTTTCTTTGAAGTTCTTCAGTAGCCAAGCTCAGAGGAACCTTAGACGATAATGCAAGTAGAACATGGACTCAGCTAGATTGATCCTTTATTTTTATATCTTAAAGATGGCATCCTTCCTAAAGACCCCAAAGAAGTTTGGAAGTTGAGAAATCAGGCCTCTCTCTACATCTTATATAAAAATAAATTACATAAGAGATCTTATTCCTTGCCACTCCTCAAATGCCTTCGACCATTTAAAGTAGATTACGTCCTGAGAGAAGTTCATGAAGGAGTATGTGGTAATCACCCTGGAGCTAAAATCTTATCCTACAAGCTACTCCGGTAGGGATATTATTGGCCAACCATGCAACAAGATATAGTTGATTATGTAAGAAAGTATGATCGATGCCAAAGAAATGCCTGTATTCTATGATAGCCAGCCTCTTAGCTTACACCCTTAAGTGCTCCTTGGCCATTCGCACAATGGAGAATGAATATACTTGGACCATTTTCTATGGCATCTAGATAGTAAAAATTTTTCTTAGTGGCAGTGGACTACTTTACTAAGTGGATAGAGGCTGAACTCCTAGCAAAAATTATTGAAGCTAAAGTGTAAGACTTTGTATGAAGATTGATAGCATGCAGATTTGGTCTACCTTAGATGTTGATTACTGATAATAGATTATAATTTATAGGAGCAAAGTTTGTTGAATTTTGTAAGGACTTGAATATCTTCCATCATTTCATATCTATAACCCACCCTCAGGCAAATGGTAAAATTGAAGTAACTAATAGAATCCTATTGCAAGGAATAAAGGCAAGGCTTGAACAAGTAAAGGAAACATAGCTGGACGAGCTTTATCATGTACTCTGAGCCTATAGAACCACAAAGAGGTTATCGACTGGGGAGACCCCATTTGCTTTGGCCTTTGAAACTAAGACAGTCATTTCAGTCGAACTTGGACTTCTCTTGGTGCGAGTTAAAAGCTTCAATGAATAAAGTAATTCATAGGATCTCAGGAGAAATCTTGATTTACTAAAAGAAAAATGGGAGAAAGCATAAATTTGGATGGCAGCTTATAGACAAAAAATAGCCCGATACTATAATTCTAAAGCCAGGAGAAAAATATTTAAGGTTGGAGACCTAGTGCTATATCGAGTAGAGATTTCTCAATCCCAAAGTCAAGGAAGCTTGCTCTAAATTGGAAAGATCCTTATAAATTCGAAGAAGTCATCCAACCAGGAACTTACCACATAAAGAAGCTTGGAGGAGCCACACTATCCTGATCGAAGAATTCAAAAAATCTATGAATGTACTATCAATAATTCTATTTCAAAAAAAAATTATTATTTTAACACACTTGTCTTTTGTACAAGTTGAATTATTGCAGGAATTGATTAAGTCGAACTTCATTCTTAAATAGAGTAGAAAGCCTCCAGTTCTTAAACAAAAGGTTAACCTCTTCTTAATGAGGGTGAAGGCCTTTAGTTCTTAAACGGAAGATTAATCATGTAAGGAATAAGAGGAGAACCTCGTCCTAACATGGATGAAAACCCTTATGAGGGATATGAAGGCCTCCGATTCTTAAATAGGAGGTTAACCTCATCTTATTGAGGATAAAGGCTTCTGATTTTTAAACAAGATGTTAACCATATTAGGAACAGGAGAAAGATCTCATCCTAATATGGATGAAGATCCTTATGAGGAATATGAAGGCCACCAATTCTTAAATAGGAGATTAACTTCATTTTAATGAGGATGAAAGCCTTCGATTCTTAAATAGAAGGTTAACCATATTAGGAATAGAAGAAGGACCTCGTTCTAATATGGATGAAAATCCTTATGAGGGATATGAAGGATTTCGATTCTTAAACAAAAAGTTAACCTCATCTTAACAAGGGTAAAAGTCTCCGATTCTTAAATAGAAGGTTAGCTATGTTAGGAATAGGAGGAGGATCTCCTTTTAATATGGATGAAGATCCTTATGAGAGATATGAAGGTTTTTGATTTTTAAATAGGAGGTTAACCTTGTCTTAACGAGGATGAAGGCCTTCAATTCTTAAATAGGAGATTAACTATGCTAGAAATAGGAGGAGGATCTTGTTCTAATATAGATAAAGATCCTTATGAGGGAATGAAGGTCTCTAGTTCTTAAATAGGAGCTTAATCTCATCTTAATGAGGATGAAGGCCTCCGATTCTTAAATCAGAGGTTAACCATGTTAGGAACATGAGGAGGACCTCATCCTAACATGGGTGAAGATCCTTATGAGGAATATGAAGCTCTTCGATTCTTAAATAGGAGGTTAACCTCGTCTTAACGAGGATGAAGATCTTCAGTTCTTAAATAGGAGGTTAACCATGTTAGGAACAGGAGGAAGACCTCATCATAATATGGGTGAAGATCCTTACGAGGGATATAAAGGCCTTCGATTCTTAAACAAAAGGTTAACCTCATCTTAACAAGGGTGAAGACCTCTGATTCTTAAACAGGAGGTTAACGATGTTAGGAACAGGAGGAGAACCTCGTCCTAATATGAGTGAAGATCCTTATAAGAGATATAAAGACCTTCGATTCTTAAACAGAAGGTTAACCTCATTTTAACGAGAGTGAAGGCCTTTGGTTCTTAAACAAAAGGTTAATCATATTAGGAACAGGAGAAGGATCTCATCCTAACATGGATGAAGATCCTTACAAGGGATATGAAGGCCTTCAATTCTTAAACAAAAGGTTAACCTTATCTTAACAAGGGTGAAGGCCTTTGATTCTTAAATAGAAGGTTAATAATATTAATTAGAAATAGAAGGAGAACCTCATCCTAACATGGGTGAAGATTCTTATGAGGGATATGAAGGTCTTCGATTCTTAAATAAGAGATTAATCTAATTTTAATGAGAGTGAAGGCCTCCAATTCTTAAAAAGGAGGTTAACTATATTAGGAATAGGATGAGGATCTTATCCTAACATGGGTGAAGATCCTTATGAGAGATATGAAGAGATTCAGTTCTTAAATAGGAGGTTAATCTTATCTTAATGAGGATGAAGATCTCAAATTCTTAAATAAGAGGTTAACCATGTTTGGAATATGAGGACCTCATCCTAACATAGATGAAGATCTTTACAAGGGATATGAAGGTCTCTGGTTCTTAAATAGGAGGTTAATCATGTTAGAAATAGGAGGAGGATCTTATTCTAATATAGATAAAGATCCTTATGAGGGATGTGAAGACTCTTGATCCTCTAACGAGCGGATATGTTTATTCCTAAGCAAGTTTAGAGAATCCTTATTCATAAACAAGGGGGACAGATCTACAAGAGACTAATCGAAAATTATTGCTTCAAAAGAAAAAAATCTACTTCGGACATACAACAATCAACATCAAAATAAAGCACAATAACGAAGAATAATTGAAAGGAATATTATTTCATTAAAGTAAAGTTCATTTACAAAAGTTATCAAGATTGATTATAAAAAAGAAAGAAAAGAGAAAGAAAAAATGAAGTCCTACTCAAACTTCGAACTGCCAACCCCGACCATTATAAGAGAATGCTTCAAGTCATTCACCTTTTCTTCAAGTTTCCAATTTGCTGCCAAGCTCTCATCGAGCAGGTTCTGAGCTCTCCACAAGTCTTCCTTAGCCTCTCTTAGTCTTTTCTTAGAATAGCAAACTTAGCTTTGGCATCCTTCACAGCATTTTTCTGATAGGTCATTTGGATCCTTAGTTGAAGGAGCTTGGTCTTGTTCTTGTCGCACACCTCAATTAGATTTGTCAAGGTATTCTTCATTGAGGCGAGCTTGCTCAGATATCTACTCGAGCCAGCTTGGACATTATCCGCCAGTCGCTTTTGGAGCCAAGCTACTTCGTCATTGGCTATCCGAAGTTTTTATTTCAGATCCGCAATCTATTCATACTAGCTAATTCTATAAGTATTGTACGCATCCTCGGCCGCATGTAGCTGGTTCTAAAAATCGGAGAACTTCTTGGACCAATTCCAACCATACTCCTCCTGATTTTGAGTCTAGAGAGCCCTTCTCTAGTTGTTGAATTTTTCCTCTTGCTTCTTTGAGCTCAACTTCGAGGGAGTAGATCTTTGCGGTCAAGGTCCAGGACTTTTTGCTAGCGCACTTTGTTGTTCATTCAAGCTTTTTAGATAAATGATATTTCTTGGAAGTGTATTCCTTGAAGGCTTGCTTGGAAGCTTGGCGAAGATGGTTGATCTTAGTCAAGGCTATTGCATGATTGTTTTATGATTTCTAAAGTTCATCCTCTATTTTGTTTAGTTTCTTATTAACATGTCAAACTTCTTTTCTCAAACCTTGAATATGAGTCTTCACAGGGATGACCTGAGGTAGTGGCATAGCTTTGGCACATGACTATGCTCGATGGCAGTGTTTGTAAGCTGAACTCTGAATTATGAGCACATCACGATACACAAAGATATGAAAAAAGAAAGAAGTTCAATTTCATTACTTGAAGAGTTTAAGTATATAGAATGAAAAAGAAAAAAAAGTACAACTAGAAGATATCTCTGACCTCTAAAGGTGGGGTGGCAGAAGAACTCAGCATGGCCTCGGTGGGTGCTGGCTCCTTGGCAGGCATGGGTGCATCAGTAGGAGAGAGGTCAGCTCCAGCCATAGAAGGCTCGGCTTCATCATTGATGGAGTCTTCAAGACTGTCCAGCAGGAAGCTAAGGTTTAGTTCGAAAAACTTTTCGGCGACTTGCTACTGACAAAGGTCGAAGCCTTTACCGAAAGCTTCTTGAGCAAACTCTATTTTGATGCCTTCCAACTCTTTTGAATACTTAAAAGCCAAAATGGCCTGCTCCTCAACTTCAACAACCCACCTCCTTTCTTCGGCAACCTCGATCTTAGCTTTCATCCTTCTTTCCACCTCTAAAGCCACTATTTCCTTGGTCTCCATCGATGCCTGTTCAGCCCTTTTGAGCATCTCTTGGAGATGCCCAATCTCAATGGAGTTTTGTTCAAGTATCTCCTTAAGATGCTCAACCTCAACCTTGACTTCCTTGGCCTCTGTCTTGGCGGCTTCGGTCTCTCTTATGGCCTTTGAGACCTCAGCTTTATGAAGCCTGACCACCTCAACATTTGCAAAAAGATGGTGCCCAACTGCAAATAGCAAAATACATATTACTACTAGAAAATGTATATATCTAACTGAATATATAAGTAAAGAAGCAATTACCTCAAGGAAAGCAGCAAAAGAATCTCTCTTCCTCTTCTGAGTATCCATCTGAAGAATCTTTTCAATCACATTCGGCACCATGCAACCCTCCATAAGGGGTCAGATGAGTCTCTAACTATCGAAGAAAATCCAGTTAGGATCAGTGTTGTTGTCACTAGATTCACCAGAGTTCTTTTGCGATCAAACCTTCTTGGCGATCGATTTCTTCTTCCTCTTTTCCACCTCTTCTTTTCTTCAGGAGGTGTTGGAGTGACAACCATAGCGGGTAGGCTCAGGGTTGGCAGGGGTACTTCGGTCCCATAAGCAGATATCGTCGTGGTGGGGATGGTCGAGCTTGAGTTGCCGACCTTTACCCTTTTCGACATTTTCCCAAAGGTACTGGCCTTCCTCTTCTGGGCTTGGAGTTCCTTTGCCAACTACTTCAACTTGTCGAGGGTCATCTCTGTAAAAATGAATAGGCCAAAGTTAGAAAATGATGGAGAAACAGAAAAGAAAGTGCAAGTCAATACCTTCAGAATTGATAGGACTCAAGTCGAGCTTATATAAGATTTGGTCATCTATCAAATTAGATAGTAAAGGGGTTTTGTAATTCTTGAGGATGTTTGTAGAGTTGAGGTCTTTCCATTCCAACCCTGGGGTCCTATAGATAGAATCTCTAAGTTGACCCCAAGGGGGAAGTCTCAGTTTAACCAAAGGATATGATATGAAAAAGAATTTTTTCTTGCAATTATGGATGGAGGAAGGGGCACCTTTGAGTGGCTATTTCTTACCAAATTAGGGTGAGATATACCATTAATCCTTGGTGGAAGGATGACGCTTGAAGGTGAAAAAGATTTGAAATAAGAAAATTGAAGGTCAGACCTCAGTTAGAAGGCAGAGTGCCAGAAATCCTATGATGAAGCGAAAGAAGTTCGAGATGACTAAAGAAAGAGATATGTCTACAAAATGAAAAAGCTCGATGACAAAGAGGAGAATGGGAAGTCTTAACCCAACTCGAAGAGCCTTCATGTGTAAACTAAATCGACCCAAAGGAGGAGCACAAGCTCGGCCGTCTGATCCAAAAAATTTCAATTTATACTCAGAGGAGATCTTGTACTGAACTCTAACAAAGAAAAGGTCCTCGATAGTAAGTATGGAAGCAATTGTTCTAAGGACGAAGGTCAGGCATACTACTTCTCTAAGCTCGGGTTCATCCTTAGAACCGAGGTTAGAAGGGCCTGGACTGGATGAACTCTTGGAAGAAGTGGACCAAGAACATTCGGAGGCCATTTCGGATTGAAAAAAAATTAGAGAAAATTTGTCAAAAATTAGGAGAAACTAGTGGAAGAACTTGAAGAATAAAGGAAGAACAACCAACCCCCCTCCCCGCCTGAAACTCATAAGAACAGAAAAAGAAACAAAAAAATGTAAAAGAAAGGTTAGGATACTAATCTAAATTAGGCAAAGGACTCAGTGGTGCAGTCGGAATGGTGAAAGGAGAACGGAGGTAGGGCGTCGGAGATCGAAAAATGCATGGGATAGGATGGACAAGGTTGAGGAAGATGAAAATGAAGAAGGAATGGGAGAAGAAATAAGCCAAAGTAAGAAAGAAGGGGAAGATGGATGTTTAAATGTCGGTAGAGTTCTAGAGCTATTGTGATTACAGATCGACAATGCTGAATACCCTTTTTTCACATGTCAGCCACATTATGATAGTTGCAGATATTAGGAAAAACCATTATTGCACCATGCTATCGAGCTCCACGCCAGATGAATTTTAGAATTCGAGATCTTTTCAAGTCATTCAGCAATAAAGGGCTTTCGTGTCAGTTCAAATAGTCCAAAATTTTTGATCTCCAAAGATGAAAAATCAAAGAAGACTTCGACGATCTCAAGTACTCGTACTTTCTTCAACCGAACTTCGAACTCAGGAGCAAGGGGATAAGTATTGGGAGCAAAATGGCTCCTACCGAAGTCTGATAAAGTCCAATCTTGGTATAGTACCATTAATAGTTAGGACGATCGAGTCTGAACATCAATTAAGTAAATCCTCTGGTCTACATGAATTTTGAAAGATCGACCTTCAAGTTGATTGAACTTAGAGTTTCAACTAAAGGCAGCTTGTCCTGAAAATGATAATAACTTCTGCCAATGCTTGATTTTGTATGTTGGCGGAGCACCTTTACTTCAAGTCTTCAACTCAATTTTGTGAATGATAGATCTTATCAAGGCCGCACTACGGATCTCGGCTAGAGAAACTTGAGTCATCAAAAGAACCTTGTCACTAGCATGAAACCAATCTTCAACCTAGGATAAGTAGCAATCGCTTCACAAGCATTGAACCTTGGTACTCCCCCATCTTAACTTCATGACGACCTTGGATATCGGTTGAATTTCATCAAAATAGCTTGGTCATGGTCTTAGTTAAAAAACCCGCTATTCCTTTCTGACCTTAAGCTCTCCAGACCAAAGTATAGGTGCCGGTCCTCAACCAACCTCGAAGGTGACCAAACTTCCAAAGGCTATTAAAGCAATTCTACCAAGGTTCGAATTTGAAACCTAACCTATAAACTCGCCTTCCTTAACGAAAAGGCTGACCTTCAAGCTCAGTCAGTCCGACCTTAAGCTTCAACACTTAATCTCAGCATGAATGGCTAACAACCAAGCCTAGGAGCATCCGGCCCTCGTATGAACTCTAGCAAATAATTTTCAATGGCTAACAAGTTGCGACAATTGATAATCCACTCTCTGTAACAAACTCTAAGCAGCCTAAACAGCCTACTAATATTTTATTATGGCTGTCACTATGAATCTATTACAGGCTCCATCTATAAATAGAATCCTTTAGATACATCTTTCTCTTGAAACTCTTTTCTCTATTCTAATCTCCTATGTATTCCATTCTTGTTGTACAGAAAGCTAATTTGACCATTGGAAGGTTCACGCTAGAGCCAACTCTAACCAAGACTTTGTCTTGCAGGTTCCATCGATGAGACTCCAATTTTCACCTCTAGCAAACTCCGATGGTCGTCTATTTTCTGCACCAATAATTAGCGATGGCAAAAATATCATCACTAATGTCCATCACTAATACTCTATTTTCTTGTAGTGATTGTGGAGGTCTCACTTCAAAGCTAACATGGTGATAGCTTCATCCAGGCTACACATCTCCAATGTGGCTGCATTAAAGCGGGTCATATAGTCATGCAGGGATTCTCCCTCTTCTTGGTGGAAGGAGAAGAGACTATTCAAAGTCTTTGGCTAGACTCAGCTATTATCAAAGTGAACAATAAACTAGCATCCAAGTTACTTGAAAGAGGAGATAAACCCAAGCTGGGGTCAAAAATACCATGTCCACACTGCCTTCTTAAAAGTGGCTGGGAAGGCGAGGCAAAGGAGAGCTTTCAAGGCATTCTAGAGCATCATGAGGGCCCTCTAGTACTTCAGGTGATCTAGGAGATTAGCAGAGCCATCGTATGGCTCCACCACTGGTATCTTGAGCCAATTTGAAATTAGTTCCTAGAGAATTAAGCAAGTAAAGGGAGGCCAAGAACTGAAGCCAAAGGCTTCTTTATTCCCTCTATCGTCCACCTGAATCTTGCCCAGCCTACACTCAATCTTGTAGACCTTCTGCTCGAGGTCTTCTTCTAATGGGATCTCTTGGGCTGGGGGAAGTGGCCCTCCATCGAATCCCCATTAGAAGAATTGGGAGATCATTGATGCCATCTATCACGGGTAGACCCATGGTGGGATGGCTATCGTTGGTCCATCGAGACCGACCGATGTGCCCCAAGCAGTGGATTCTCTAGGTCCGAAGATTGATCTTGATGGCTATATTGAGATGGTGCCATTAAGGGATTGAGCTGAAGGGGTTGTCGCTGTTCCACAACCTATTGTAGGTACTAGATGATTTTGGTTAGCATCTGGACTTCGCGGATCAGGTCACTGAACTACTGGGTGTTCGCCACAAGGGGCAACTACATCTACTCTGCAAGTCCATGAGAGGTGGATGGATGGGTGACTTCACCTCGACTCCTCTGAGTTGACTGTTGGTGGAAGGCAATGAAGCGATTTTGATAAGGTATTCTTCTCTTTTTTTCTCAATAGATTGCTAACATGGCCCTTCCTCTAGTATCAGACTATTGCATCAAGGCTCCATGATGCTGATGTGGTTGCTGAGAAGATGGTGACTTCAGTAGGGGATGAGGCACCAAAAACCTACAAAAAAAAGTTCATACACTGGAGGTTCTTTAGCGCGAGACCCTTCGATAGCTAAGTTAGCTGAAGCTTGAGCACAATGGAGGAAAGAAGAGAAAGAGAGTGAGCTTTCAGTAGCTCGAGTGCCTTTTTTGGTTTACCTCTCGGGGTCCCCTTTTTTACCTTCTTATATAGAAGATGATTGGAGTTTGTTACGCTCTAGTCTATAGGCTACCATGCTAGAATGTCCAGTTTGTTGGATGTGAGCATCTGCTAGATTATTAGTCGTAGGTATCTACCAGACGGGTGTCTCAGAAGTTGTTAATCACGAGTGCCTATTAGGCCCATGTTTTGGGGTGTGTTAGAAGATTCGATGATTGCTCATCTGGCTGGACAGATGGGTTGAGATATGTGCATGGTTGAGGAGTCGTTGTGGATGTATTTGTCACAAGACTGATCATGAGGGTATGTGCATGGCTGAGGAGTTATTGTTGATGTATTTGTCGCAAGACTGATGCGGGAACTTATCCCCATCGTCGGTGAAGTCCTGACCCTGAAATCGGTTGGTGCTAGAGTGTAGAGTGGGACGAAGGCCAATAAGGGTTGTTTCATTCTTGCTCGAGGCACCGTTGTGGTTGTTGGGTGATGTGGTATCGCCGGTGAGGTGTGCATCGGAGGATGAGTCCTGAGGATCGTGGCCCAAATGGTTCGACCCCACAACAGAAAGTGCACCATATATCTTTGAAATATGCAATATCATTTGTTGGTTGGGAATTTTTAGGGATTTTTTACTTTGTTAAATAGATTCTTAATTAATAAAAACTTGTCGCACTTCTATTATATTGATCAGGGTTACATTACTTCCTACTATTTTAATAGATCTCTGTTTCATTACTGATCGTTGGATTCAGCATGAAAAATATTTGTTATCCTCATTTTATCCGACGCTCCAATAGTCTTGACTCCACTATGATCGCAAACTTGACAATTTTATCTGGTTCTCATCCTTTTGATTCTAAGTCATGTAAGATGGGGCCCATCCCATCCCTTTTGAAAACTGCCCCATTAGGAGGAACTCTAATTTTCTGAATGTGTCCAACTTTCTTATCAGAGATTTTATTTGTACTCGGTGGACCTTGAGGATGCTTCATAGGCAGGGCTGTGCAAGAGGTTCATTCACTAGCGGCCCAGATTTCCTTGTGTCCAAGCTTGCCCTGGTCCTCTTCTCTTCGTTGAGTAAGCAAGGGGACACCCTTGGACATGATTGAGACCAAAGAGAAAGAACCTGATGTTCATTCCCTCCTTTCACATTTCTTCTGTTCCCTTATTCTGCCCCTTGATACCAATGAACAATGTTCTAACATATAATTGGTATCAGAATATTGATCCTTCGTTCGGCTAATTTCGCAAGTTAATCTTATACATCGCTAACTCGTTTCTATAACTTTGAGGTAAAACACTTGCTTTAATTTTTACCACCAAGCATGGAAATTATTCATTGAAGGAATTCATGACATGATTAAGAAAGGCCTAAAGTTCATATTAGAGTTCCAATTCAAAGTAAAATCCAAACTTATGATAACCCCTCCCTTCTATAAATATTGTCAGGATCAAGAGATGCTTCTTTTGTTGGGGCGAGCAAGCTAAGTTTTATGCACTAGAATCAAGATGGTTGAATCAAAAGGGTGACCATCTTGAGTGAATAACAATATTATAGCCCCAATCATAGGAAGTTTTGGAGTGGGATGCGATGTTCTTGCTTCATGGCCACGGGCATATATGGGCTGAATTGGATTCTTGGACCACTGCTGGTCTTCTGTTGAATAACATAGATCTTTGTGCCCAAACAGGTTGACTTACAAATGGAGAAGGTGGTAACACTATTTATTCAATTTGAACTACACACGGATCTCGGTCATAAGGATCAAGATTTAGGCATTTAGCTAGGATGGTGTCATTCATGGAGGTCTCATATACAGTTCATTTTGACTTGGTGACACTGCTAAGTTGTCTTTCTACGATGCTAGAAATTGAACATGTCGAAGAAAATGTGTGTGAGCAGCTACTGAAAGTCCAAAAGGAATGTTGGATGTACACTTATATACGTAGGCAAAGAACAACAACACAAATTGTTTGCTCTATGAGCCCCATCTGATTCATTTTAAGTGTTTAGAAACGTTTAAGGAGATCTTTGCAGTCATGGCATTTGAAATTTCCCACCTAAAAGTGCATCTTCCGTCGAGCTCCGCTCAGAGATCATAACATGTCAGAAAGACTTCTGTTGCATGGAAGCCGAAGCTTAAATTTTGCAGTAAGTTTTATTTCGTGGCGAGATAAAAAGAGTGACTTTTAAAATTTAACATGTATTGGTAGTAAAAGTGTTCATCTTTTCTTCTGTAAGTAAACTGCTTTTCTAATTCTGTGAGCTATCGAGTTGTTGATGCCAAAACATGATTTATTACTAATATTTTTTTCTTGAGAAACAAATGCTTTACTACCATTGCTTTTAGGGTACAAAAGTGCTAAATTGTTGTATTCTTCCCTGTGGCGAACTTGGACCAGAGTTGATTGAAATATTTTATCTTCAAGTAATGCTACATGGAGGCGGTTATGATTCAAGCCTGGATTCCAGTTCTACAAAATCTGGTCCAAGCCTATCCAACCCCTCATGTGCATTATAAGAAGACATATTAGTATATTGCAAGTGGTTGCCACAAATTTAATCTTGAAACGCTTGTGTACATCACCAATCTTCATTTTCCTTGATGGAATATTCAAAAATCCAAGGTAATAAATGGTATAAGATCCCCCTACTTCTTATCTAACAGAAAGCTCATAGTCTAACTTTTTTTAAAAAATGATATCCTAAAAAATCCTTTTCTATATGGATTATATTTGATCATAGTGAGCATTAAATTGTTCAGTTTTAATGCAACTAGGCTTAAAAAAGAAGCCCCAATGAACTCCACATTATTAGTCATCAATATTATAATCACAATAATGTAAAGATACAGCGATATGTTTTGATAGCATCTACAAACATTGGTAGAGGGAACAGTTGTTAAACCACTAGACATAAAGGAGACATATACTCAACCTAAGATACACCACAATATTTAAATCATAGATAGAGGTTAGAATTTAAAGCCACGGAAAAGGAATATATCTCCTCTATTTCTTTATGACTATGGACAAACGCAGAGATCTATCCAGCCATGTGTTTAATAAAAAGTTGCATATGGATTGGCATTGGGCGAACGGGCTACCCAATCTAAGATTGCATATCTTAAGCAACTTGAGATTAACAAATCACAAAAAAAAAATCTCGAAATTATCACGAGAAACAAGTGTCTAATTGAAAAGGAAAAAGAAAAAGGACAAACTCCACCGAAGAATCTAATTTTGCCTGGGACCAACTAGTTTTGCTACTTGTTGAGGAATTTGGAAGGAGAGAAATGGGAGGGTCTTCTTACAAAAGATGAGCACCTAGAAGAGGGAATTGGGAACCTCTCACCGGGCTGAAATTGGTGGAAGTGTACACTTTTGTTTTGATACTTAAAGTACTTTTCTTCTTTGTTTTCTGAATTCTGTGTTAGAGAGGATTTTGTATCTCGTCCTCAATGAAATTTTGGTAGGGTCTCTCCTTCCATCTACTTCCAAAAAGAAAAACCTTTTCTTTTATTGTTGTTGTTGTTGAGGGAAAAGAGAGAAAAAGCTGCCGCCCAGCTTCCAAAATAGAACAACAAAGAATGAAAAGGTTAATTGAATCCCGTTTGCTATAAATGAAAGGCCTTGCACTTGAGCCGAATTAATGTTCCAAAGTTTAGTCGGATTTATGTTGCTTACTTCATGACTACAAATCGCATTGTCTTAGTTGTATTTTCTATTAAGTGTCAATCTTATTCCTCTGCATGGTACATTATACAAAAATCATGCACCAAAACCTGCATATGATCTTTGAATAGTCTCAACAAACATTCATGAATTCAAAATGATCAAAAACCTAGCTCTGGCTGCAAAATAAGAGAATTGTTGAAGCATGATCTAGATGAATCATCAAACTCAATGTAAACCATTTTAGCTACTATAGATAGGACCAGACAGGGTCTAGGAGCAAAAATCACCACATTAGGAAGCTAATTCGTAAGCCAAACTTCTAAAAGCCATAACTTAGTCATACGCCATCTGATTTTGATGATTTTTTTTTTGAAAATTAGATAGTTTTTTAAAACCTACGATATGATGTCATCCTGTTAAGGGGACAGCACCCCTTAGTGATTAGGGCAAAATTACTTTGTCTAGGCTCCGAAATGAGCTAATCAATCCTTTTTTTTTTGATAAAATTTTAACCGAGCATAGCGTCTAATCTAAGAAAAATTTGGCAAAGTGATAGCAGGTAGAGTTGATATAGAAGTCCCGATCTATCTCCTAAAGAATTTTAGTTTTTTCCAAACTGTTTCTACTAGATATATTTATTTTAGATAAAAGAGCCCCTTTATTGCTAGAAGAGAAATCCGACCCAATTTGTATTATGGTAGATCTTTTTATTAGAAATAGAGGGTATGCATCTTATTTTTAATCAATGAGAAAAAATAAAAGAGAAAGAAAAGTTGAAGAAAATCTTGTATCTTTTTTTTGAGAGACTCTAATGAGCGGATTAAAGAAAATCTTCATTCTCTCCAATCGAATCAAGTTAATATTAGAGCATCGGTCCTCTATATCTATGGAGAGATTTTAGTATATGGTCCAGACATATGTGCGGACAATATAAGTAATCAGGATAAGAGCTATCCATGCTTCAAGTACATCGAAGGACCAAGATGAGTATTATTGTTAGTTCTTCCTTGATGGATAATGAGATGAAGGGACATCTCATACAACCAGAGAAAAAGATTATCCAACTCACTGACAACTCCGCTTGCGAAACTATCTCCAACGTTTGAAGAAGAAAATCCTCCATTCAGTAAAGAAGATGAACAACCTAGAGGATTAAAAAATCTCTCTATTCAAACATTTAAAGTTGAAGCTTGAATTGATATTTTCGTGTACCATTAGATGTATGCCCTAGAAGCCAAATTAGTCGATACTTATAAAATATTCTTAGGATATATTTTACATTATTAACTTTTATATTAATAAAATTAGATCATTTTTATTCACATTGTGTTTTAATAGTATCTGTGAATCATACATTGAGTTAATGGATATGATAATATATATCCTTAAGAGTTGAGAATTTGAGACATGTGTTATTATAATTAACTCATACATTGCTCTCAATCGTAGGATCATCACAGAGATGGTGATCGATCTGAAAGATTAGTGTATAATCGCTTTCTTCGAATAAATAAGTCTTGAATCTATGGTATAAAGACATCAGAGCAAAAGTACAAGTGCTTGTTAAGAACAAGAATACTGAATATAACTAATCACGAATAATCATAAGAAAATCTATCTTGTCATTAGTGACATGCTCATAGCTACGGTTGTGTGTCTAGTTCTCTAATCTGAGATGCATCGGTAGTTCATCTTGAAGGTACTATAGTCTAACTACACCATAACTCGATCGCCTAGCCATATAGAGTCTTGAGGTCTATGTTGGCTGCAGTATATTCATTGTAGAAATTAGATTACATTAAGATGGAATCTATTGACTTCGATAGATAAGGAGTGGTCTAATGTAGATCATAAGATTAAGTCATGAAGCCCATGACTATGACAATATGAATAATGAAAAGAGATTTCACATCAAACTCGAATTGATTGACTCTAATATGTGATAAGTATGAGGTTTAATGAGTTATTCTTAACCTCCACCTTGTTGAAACTCATGATAGAAGAATTATATCATATGGTAACCGTACCTTGATATTCATCTCTTTAGTTATGCTACGTTACCACTATATATTGCTAAATATCACTGGTGGATTGTAAGGGCTCACTAGAATCATTTTGGATCGATGATTCTTGTTGGGTAGGAGTTGAAATTATTCCAACCCATTAAAAGAAATAAGTTTCAATGATATTATAATGGAGATTATGGTATATCTCACTGCCAAACATAATTGAACCTATGAAATCACATAATAAGGAATTTAATTTTGGATTGACCAATTGAACTTGTGAAGTCATAATTGGATTAGAATTTGATGAAATCTTATTGGATTTAGAAGCACCATACTAGCACATAGTAAAACCCAATTTTTTTCTTTGGATTTGAGTCCTTATTTGATAAGGATTAGATCAAGTCAGTAGCCTTAATCCTTAACTAATCCATTTGGATTTAATAGGCACCTATTTGGGCGACCAATAGGATTGGATCAAGTCAAGAGTTGACTCAATTTTTTTTCTCTTGAATTTTTATCTAGAACATGCGATTTTATGTAAAGGAAACATGCCACCTCTGGATGAGATCTAGAGGGGCACATGCTCTTGGCATGTTCCAGGTGCGCTCACCATTGGCATCCATAAAAATGAACAAGAGGAGCACACATCCCTCTCTGGTTTCAGCATGAGAAGGGAGAGAGGGCACACACCCTCTCTCTCTTGCTTGGATGAGGACAAGTGGCTGCCAAGTGTTAGTATCCACTTTTCTTACCTTTTTTAAAGAGATCATATACCATTTAAACATGATTTTCTTAGAAAAAAATTAGATTAAATGGAAGATGTTGTTATATGAGAACGACCAGCCATTTTATCCCATTTGATTTGAATTTTGATTTCAAATCAAGGATCTATAAAATGGGCAGCTTTTTAGGTTTGTGTAAGATAAAAATCAGTTTTTCATCACCCTTTCCTTATGTCTATACCTCATCTCTCCCTTTCCTCCCTATCCCATGCCCAAGTTTGTTGGGTGCCATATTTCCATAGGCCTAAAGGAGTTAGGCCAAGTTTCTTTTATGCCAAGAAAGAAAAATCAAATATCAAATGTTGAGATCTCAAGGAAGAAGATTAAGTGTTGATCAAGGATCCAAAAAGGCAAAAGAAGGACGATCTAAGCTTGATTTCAGTGGATACCTATAGAGGACAGGCATTCACGGCCCAACAGCAAGCGAACCTTCTCAAATCCATGGAATTAGTTACGATGTTCATCTACCCACACAAGGTGATAAAAGTTATTATATTTTTCTTTTAATATGCTGATTGCTTATGATCATTTTTGATTTAGATCTATGCATCACGTGCCGAGTTGGTTAAAAGTTTTGAAATCCGATGTATCAGACTTTGATCGATACGAAATATTACCCATTCCTTTAACCGATATCAAAGCCTCGTTGTTGGAATCATAGATCTAATTTAGACTAAATTTAGATGAGATCAAAAAAAATTTATAGATCTAAAAAGGTTTTAGATTGAATCAACATGTTTAAGATTAGATCTTGATTTGTATATTAGATATGTAGTTTAAATCTTTCACATAAACTATGTAGATTTAATATCCTAGTAACATAGTACTCGAAATAAGTGCATCACCATGGCCATCCGATCATAAGAGAAAGAAGGGATTAAAGTCCCTCTCTTGACCAATCGATGGGTTTGCTCTTATGGCATATAGGGGTGCTGCTTGTGATGTCTTAGGAAGAAGAACCGTGAAAGAAAAAACTTATTTTTATACAAAATCTTAGATCCTAAAATTCTAGAATTTTTTATGTTTTTGATGTATATGAAAATTATTTAGATTAAAAAAATATTTTCACATCTAAACTAGAATTTTTATGATGAAAAAAAAATCTAAAAAAATTTTAGTACCTATTGCTATCTCGCCTGTAGGAGTCGACTTGGTTCTTGTTTGAGTCGACTCCAAGCCCTGGTGGGTCGACTTGAAGTTGTTGGAGTCAACTCGAGACCCCATGGAGTTGGCTCGATTTTGCTGACGAGCTAACTCAAATATGCATCCCAAGCGACAAGTTTTTTGCTCAACTTAAGGGTGTGTAGAAAATTTATTATATATGATACAATATAATTTAGACTATATGGACATCTAAATCAGACCCATAGACTTAATTAAAAATTAAGTTATGAAATTAAACATATCTAAAAATTGAGATTTGAAGATCTAAGAAAATTTCATAAAACATGGATTTAGGATGTGGGTAGCTCAATTAGATTTAGTTTGAGCTGTTGATCAAACCAAATCAAATGTTGGTTAGGATGAGATCAAGTGTGCTCTTGACTAAACCCAATAGTTGTAATATAGTCAAATTGATCAACAACCATATGTTGTCAATCGGGTTAAGACCTAATTTAGCTCAGTGGTTCGGGCTAGAATCTAAGCTAACCTATTTGATTCTTATTGACCAAATAGTGTCTAAGGCTTGTCTGGATCATGATTTTTAATTGGGATCATGCTTATTTGGCCATGCACAAGTGGTGTCTAAGGAAAGCATCTATAACCCTCGAATGATCGACTTACCTGGCCAACTTGATCGATTAAGTTTTAAATTGAGTCGCTTATGATTCAAGCTAGCCCATGCCACTAGGTTAGTTATAATCGTTGACTAATTAAGGATGAGACATAAATCCAAATCTTCCTTTGAAATATTAAGTCTAGCGGTCTTCCACCATTGTGTTGTGTAGGTCCTTTCCAAAGTTAATTATTCTCGGTTAGATACAGTGGTTCAATTGCACTGAAAAGATGCAATCATACTATTAGGCATAAGATGCTATGGGATGGAGATGGGGTTGGGCTCAATATTCTAAATATAATGAGAGTCCCAATGATAGCTCCATTTCATGTAAATAATGGATCTAACTTAACTAAAAAATGGGCTAATATTTTGGATACGGTGAGCCTTCATGACCTAGAGATCAAAGTTGGCTGCAATATGTTTGGAGAAATATTGAACAAGAGTTGTCCACTCATCGATTGGCCTATCACCAATAGCTATTAGGTGAGATGGTGAGTCAATTGATGGGACCGTAGCACCCACTAAAAATTCTTAATCATGGAGGTTTTCATTTCTCTTCCAAGAGAGTGTGGAGATCTGAGAAAATAGTGAGAGCCCTTAATTTATTTTTAAAATAAAATTTTTAAAATAAATTGATTATGTCAATTATAAAATTTAACTAGAAATTTTGACTCTTTGTAGGAAATGGCTACTTCAAACCCCTTTATCCAAATCCTTAAGACCAATAGGTTAACTAGATCTAACTTTAAGGATTGACTCTGGAACTTAAAGATTATCTTGAGTTTCGAAAAGATAGGGTATGTTCTTGACCAGGACCTTCTCCCTCTTCCAGCCCATCTAACTGCTGATCAGAGAGCATCTCATAAGAACCGATTGGATGATGACAACAAGATTAGGTACTATGTATTGGCCTCAACGTCAAATAAATTACAGCACCAACATGAAGATATGAAGATTGCCAGGCAAATTCTGGTTTATCTGCAAGAATTGTATAGTGAACAGAGCCGTATAGCTCACTATGAAGTATCCAAGCGACTTTTCAAGGCTAAGATACGTGATGGGTAGTCTGTTCACGATCATTGTTTGACTATGATCAAGGATCTAAAGGAGCTTGAGAAGCTCAAAATGTCTATGAACAAGAAATTGTGAATTAATCTCATTCTGCAGTCCTTAAAGGATTCATATATATAGTTTATTGTAAACTTTCATTTGAATAAGATCCTACGCACCATGGATGAGCTATTAAATATGCTGGTTACTATTAAGGAAACCTTGAAGAGTTCAAGAGTCTCTATACTTGTTGTAGAATAGACTTCTTCCAAGAGAAAGTTTACTAGTAAGAAGAAAAAGTTTACGAAGAAACAAAAGATGGAGAGCAAGAAAAAAGGAAAAAAAGGTGGTTCTAAATAAGGAGGCCATAGAGAAAGAAAAATATTTTCACTATAGTTCCGATGGCCACTAGAAGCAGAATTGCCTAGCTTATCTGGCAAGCCTGAAGAAGAAGAAATATGGACCTTCTAAAGGGATGCTTGTTATAAAAACAAACATAATAATTTTTTTTGCATCCAGTTAGGTGCTTGACTCTGGATCTAGTGCTCATCTTTGCACTTTTTTGTAGGATTTTGAGGATAGCAAGAGACTGAGGAATGGTGAAATGATCCTATGCATCAGGAATGAAGCAAAGATTGCTATCATGGATGTGGGGACATATTCTCTTCGACTACCATCTGAGAATATTTTGTTCTTAATGGACTGTTATTTTGTACCTACTATGAGCAGGAATCTAATTTTTGTCTCTTACTTAATGCAAGAAGATTATATAATAAAATTAGAAGTAGTTTCCTTATCAATGATCTCTTTTGGTTATATGTTGATGTATTTGTGAACCATATCAAGCAAAATGTGAATACCATAGGATCTAAACGATCTAGAGATAACATAAACCAAAAGTATTTATGGGACCTAAGGTTAGGTCATATTAGAGAAGACAGAATTAATAGATTGGAGAAATCAAACTATTGGATCCATTGTCTTCCAAGTCATATCCGATCAGTGATCATCCCTTCAAGAAAAAATAATCAAGCCGCTCTTTGTAGGATATGAAAAAAAAGACCACAAAGTTACTTGCTCTAGTACATTCAGATGTGCATAGCCCATTTGATGTATTGATCAGAGAAGATTTTTTCTACTTCATTATCTTTATTGATGATATTTCTTGATATGGGTATGTATATCTTATGCATCATAAGTCTGAGATCTTTGAAATGTTCAAAGAATTCAAACATGAAGTAGAAAAATAAATCAGAAAGTTTCTTAAGATTTTTTTATCAAATCGAGGAGTTGAATACCTTAGTAAAAAATTTTTAGATTATCTCAAAGAGTATGGCATAGTCTCATGATAGAGTCTTCCTGGAATGCCTCAACTTAATGAAATTTTAGAATGAAGAAATCGAATCTTATTAGATATGGTTTGTTCCATGATGAGCTTCATAGACCTTCTTATTTTTCTTTAGGGATATAGCCTTTTGACTACTATCTATATGCTGAATAGGGTTGCATCTAAAATCATTGCTACCACACCATATGAGATATGATATTGTAAGAAATCAAGTCTGAGTTATCTCAAGATTTGGAGTTGTCTGATCCATATCAAATGACAACAGATGAATAAGTTAGAGTCTAGGTTTCTTAGAGCTCATTTTATTGGATATCCTAAGAAATCTTTAGGATATTATTTCTATCTTTTAGAAGATCATAATGTGATTGTAAGTCAACATGTAGTCTTTCTTGAAAAATAGTTTATTCAAGATGGAGGCATGAGAAGATAAATTAGGCTTGAGGAAAAAGTCTCTGAAGAGCCACGAGCCATGGAACTTAAGGAACTAGTTCAGTTTGAACCGATCCACATACTTCCTCCTCCACCTCTTAAATTTAGTAGGATTTTTCATCTTCTTGAGAGATATTTAGGTATTATCTCAAAGGATGTAGAGAAAATATTCTTCATAGAAAATGGGATACATTGAGATAACCCTAAAACCTATAATAAGATGATATCAGATATCGACTTTGAGAAATGGTTAGAGTTAATAAAGTCAGAAATTGACTCGATACACTCAAATCAAGTCTGGACCTTGGTAGATCTATCTAAAGATATTGTACCTATTGGATATAAATAGATTTTTAAGAGAAAGATAGGTGTAGAAGAAAAGATAAAGATTTTCAAAACTAGGCTTATGGCAAAAGGGTATAGTCAGCATAAAGGCATTGACTATTAGGATACCTTCTCATCTATGGCTATGCTTAAATCCATCCGCATACTACTTATCGTTGCACCATATTTTGACTACGAAATATAGCAAATAGATGTAAAAATAATATTTTTGAATGGATATCTTGAGAAAGATATCTATATAGAATAGCTGCTTGATTTCACTTTCATTGATAATGATCATAAAATTTGCAAACTACAAAGATTCATTTATGGACTCAAGCAAGCATCTTAGAGTTGGAATGCTTGTTTTAACGATGTAATCAAATTATTTGACTTCATCAAGAATGAGAAGGAGGTGTGTGTCTTCAAAAAGATCAGTGGGAGTGCTATTATTTTTTTTATATTTTATGTGGATGACATCCTCTTAATTGAAAATGATATTTCCATGTTAACCCATATCAAAGTTTGGTTGTCCAAGGAGTTTTCCATGAAAGACTTAGGTGAGGCATCCTTTATTTTGGGCATCAAGATCTATAAAGATGGACTTAGGAGAATGCTGGGATTGTCACAGAAGATGTACATTGAGAAGGTGCTGAAGAGGTTCAAGATCGAGAACTCCAAGAAGGGCCTTGTACCATTGAGACATGGTTTTCATCTTTCCAAGAAAATATGCTCCAACACATCGGATAAGATTGAACACATGAACAAGATCCCTTATGCTTCAACCACAGGGAGACTCATGTATGCCATGCTTTGTACATGATTTGATATCGTCCATTGTATGAATATCATAAGTAAATATCAATCGAATCCAGAGGAAGAATACTAAACTTCTGTAAAATGTATTCTTAAGTACTTGAGAAGGACTAATAATATATTTTTAGTCACTTGAGAAGGACTAATAATATATTTTTAGTCCTTGGGAATGGAGAACCCAAAGTGCATGGATATACAAATTCAGACATCATGTCTGGTATTGATGATCGAAAGTTGATATCAGAAAGTATCTTCTTATGCAATGGTAGCACTATAAGTTGGAAAAGTTTCAAGCAGAATGTGATTGCAAATTCCACCATGGAAATAGAATACATTACCATATTGGAAGCTACGAAGGAGGCATTTTAATGTTAAAAAATTTATTATGGAGCTAGAAGTGATACCATCAGATGTCATCCCTCTCTACTATAATAACAATGGCACCATAGCCCTAGCCAAGAAGCTGTGGTCTCATTAAAAATTCAAGCACATCGAGTGATGGTTCCACCTCATCCACGATTATCTCGAGAAAGAATATGTTAAGGTGAAGAGAGTCGATATTGCGGACAACGTGCCTAACCTACTAACGAAGCAATTGAGCCAGCAAAAGATTAAAGCCCATCTTAAAAAGATGGAACTTAGATTTGTAACTAATTAGCTTTAGTATAAGTGAGAGTTTGTTAGATGTATGCCCTAAAAGCCAAATTGGTCAGTACTTGAAAAATATTTTTAGATCATATTTTGTATTATTGACTTTTATATTAATAAAATTAAATTATTTTCATTCATATTATATTTTAATAGTATTTATGAATCATCCATTGGATTAATGGGTATGATAACATATATTCTCAAGAGTTTAGAATTTGAGACATGTATTATTATAATTAACTCATAAATTACTTATAATCGTAGGATCATCATGGAGATGGTGATCAATCCAGAAGATTAGTGTATGAACACTTTCATCGGATAGATAAATCTTGAATCTATGGTATAGAGATATCAGAGCGAAAGTATAGGTACTTGTTAAGAACAAAGGTACTGAGCATGACTAATCACGAGTAATCATAAGAAAGTCTATCTTCTCATTAGTGACATGCTCATAGCTGTAGTTGTATGTCTAGTTCTCTAACCTGACGTGCATCGATAGTTCACCTTGAGAGTGCTGTAGTTTGACTATACCATAACTCGATCTCCTAACCATATGGAGCCTAGAGATATATATTGACTGCAGTATGTTCATTGTAGAAATTAGATTGCTCCAAGATGAAATCTATCGACCTCGGTAGATGATGAGTGGTCCTATGTAGATCATGAGATTGAGTCCTAAAACTCATGACCATGGTTGTGTGAATAATGAAAAGATATTTTTATAAGATTTTACATCAGACTTGAATCAATTGATTCTAACATATGATAAATATGAGGTTTGACAAGTAATCCTTAATCTCCATCTTGTAGAACTCACGATAGAAAAATTGTATCACATGATAACCGTACCTTAAGGTTTATCTCTTTAGTTATTTTGGGCTGCCACTACATATTGTTAGATATCACTGGTGGATTGTGAGAGCTTACTAGGATCGTTCTGAATCGATGATTCTTATTGGACGTGAGTTGGAATTATTCTAACCCATTTAATTTTAATGATGCTATGATGGAGATCATGGTATATCTTACCATCACACATAATGGAACCTATGGGGTCACATAATAAGAGATTTAATCTTGGATTGACCAATTAGACTTATAAAATCATAATTAGATTAGGATTTGATAAAATTCTATTGGGTTTAGGAGCACCATGCATGCTAGCACATGGTCAAACCCAATTTCTTTTTTGGACTTGAGTTTTTATTTGATAAGGATTAGATCAAGTCAATAGCCTTAATCCTTAACTAATCCACTTGGATTTAGTGGGCACCTATTTGGGTGTCTAATAAGAATGGATCAAGTCAAGAGTTGACTCGATCTTTTCTTCCTTAAATTTCTACTTGGAACATGGGATTTTATGGAAAGAGCGCATGCTACCTCCGGATGAGATCAAGAGGAGCACACGCCTTGGTATGTTTCAAGTGTGCTCACCATTAGCATCCATGTGGAGGAATGAGAGGAGCACATGCCCCTGTTTGGTTTCAGCATAAGGAGAAGGGAGAGAGGGCACACACTCTCTCTCTTGCTTGGATGAGGATAAGTGGCTGCCAAGTGTTAGCGCCCACTTTTCTTACCTTTTTAAGAAGGATCACATAACATTTAAACATGATTTTATTAGGAAAAAAATCAGATTAAATGGAAGATGTTATATGATAACAACCAGTCATTTCATCCCATTTGATTTGAATTTTGAATTCAAATCAAGGGTCTATAAAAAGAGCAACCTTTTAAAATTTGTGTAAAATGAAAATCAAATTTTCATAATCCTTCTCTTATGTCCACACCTCATCTCTCCCTTTCCTCCATATCCCATGCCCAAGTTTGTTGGGTGCCATATTTCCATATGCCTAAAGGAGTTAGGCCAAGTTTCTTTCGTGCCAAGAAAAAAAAATCAGATCTCAAGTGTTGAGATCTCGAGAAAGAAGATTAAGTGCTGATCAAGGATCCAGAAAAGCAAAAGAAGGACGGTCCAAGCTTAATCTCGATGGATATCTATAGAGGTCGGACACTTGCATGGCTCAACGACAAGCGAACCTCCTCATATCCATTGAATCAATTGTGGTGTTCATCTATCCGCACAAGATGATAAAAGTTATCATGATCTCCTTTTAATTTGCTAATTTCTTATAATCATTTCTGATTTAGATCTATGTATCACATCCTGGGTCGATTAAAAGTTTTGAAATCCACTGTATTAGACACTGATTGATCTAGAATATTACCCGTTCCTTCATGTACGATAGGATTGTTGACACAAAAAAGCTAGATAATTGGCTAGACTAGTTAGAGACCTACTTTACTATCTATGAATACTCTAGTATCTAGAAAGTAGCTTTTGTTCATCTCAAGCTTTCTAGCAATGCTCTCATATGGTGGAATTCATACATGAAAAATAATGATATTTCTAATTTGATATGGAGCAAAATTTAAAGACCTGATCAAGAAGTAGTTTTATCTAATTGGCTACAAGGAGGATCAATGGATTAAGTGGCAGTACCTACAACAGAAGTATGATTAATCTACCTAGAACTACATCATTGAGTTCCACAAGCAAGCAATCTCCCTCGAAAACTCCACCAATGATCACACACTTTTCATGAAGTACATTAGAGGTCTACATAAGAGCATCCAAAAGGAGTTGAAGCTCTTCAAAGTTGAAAGAGTTAGCGAAGTTAGCATGAGAGCCATGGGAATCAAGGAGAAGAATTGACCTAGGGAAGGCAAAAAAGGCTACAAATCCAAGAAAGGTAGTGATAAATCAAGCCAAAAGAGGGAGCCAGGCAAGAAGTAGGCCAACACAACTCAAAAAAATTGTTGTGATCATTGCCATCTTCATGCACACATTATGTGTTGGAAGCTCCATGCCAAATTGAAGTTGAAGGGAAAGAATCTAAAGGATGATGATTATAAGAAGAAGGGAAAGGTGGTCCGAAATATTGTGGAGGTTGAGGAGCAATCCAAATTTGAGCATGTAGACTTTAAATTGAGCTTGATGATAAGAAATATTTAGACAACAACTAAGATAGATTGAGAGGTGTATAAGGAACTCATTGATCATTTGAAGATCTAGATGAAGTAGAGCATCATCAAGGCTATTATGGATCTCAAAAACCCAAATAATCTTATCTCCAAAAATGTAGTTCAGATGTTGGGATTGTTGACCAAGCCTCATCCATGTCCTTACTCTCTTGGCTAGATTCAAAAGGATGTCAAGTTGAAGATCATCAAGCAGTGTATCTTTAAGTATACCATAATTGGGAGGTATGTTGATAAGATAACTGATGAACTAGTTCCTTTGAATGTTTGTCAGATTATCTTAGGAGGCTCGTATCTTTAGGATCGAGATGCAATCTTCTATAGATGATAGAGAAAGTATCGTCTTGTCAAGGATCGAAAATAATTCATCATGATCAATGCTTTCAAGCCACAAGAAAACTAGACCTTACGAATATTGTCTAGATGAAGTGTCTTGTTAATGCTTACAGCAAGCTTGTGATGATGATCCAAGAAGCCAGTACTACTTATGATTAGCCAAGCTCTCATTCTATGGTTCCATCAGCTGATCAAGAGAGATTGAGACCCAAAAAGAGTCACTGTAGACATCATCGATAGCAAGGAAAGATAGTAAGAAGTATCCTTACCCACAAAGTCGAGGTTCGGAAGCAAACCAAGTGGTTCACCAAAACTCAAGAGAAAAGAAGGCTAAGGTCGGAAATCATCTTTGGGTAAAACCAAGTGGTTCAATTATGAGATGGAAAAGCAAGCATTTTCCCACCTTTAGTTATGATTTAGCAGGAGCTAAATCCCTTAAACAGAAGGAGCCCTAATCCAAGAAGATCACTGAACTTGATGTAGACCACTTTGGCTACTATTGATACTATTAATAGGATGAACTAGACAAGATTTAGAAGCAAGATCTGCTACATCAGGAAGCCAATTTGCAAGCCAAACTTTTAGAAGCCTTGGTCATATGCCATTTGATTTCGATGATTTTTTTTTTGATTCTGGATAATTTTTTAAGATCTATGACTTGATGCCTCCCCATCAAGGAGGTAGCACCCCTAGCAATGAGGAAGAAATTTTTTCATCTAGGCTCCAAAATAGGTCAATTAATCAAAAAGTTTTTCTTTTAGATAAGACTTTGATCGAGTGTAGCATCCAATTCAAGAAAAATTTAACAGAGTGACAGAAGATAGAGTTGATGTAGAAGTTGAGATCTACCTTCTAAAAAATTTTAATTTTTTTTAGATTATTTCTACTAGATATGTTTACTTCAGGTAAAAGAGTTTCTTTAGAACTAGAATAGGAATCTGACCCAATTTACATTAGGATGGATCTTCTTATTATAAATAGAGGATATGTATCTTATTTTTAATTAATGAAAAAAATAAAAAAGAAAGAAAAGTGATTTGATCCCTACTTTAGAAAATTCTTCTCTTCTATAATTTTCTTTGAGAGATCTGAGTTGAATAGATTGAAGAAAATCTTTCTTCTCTCTGATTGAATCAAAGCATAAGAAAAATTCTAGAATAAAGTTAAACTACTTGATATGTAACTTTCTTGTTGTTCTCTTGGACTAACATCATATAAGATGTTAGATTGGGGAGTGTCAAGAGGCTATCAAAATTAGTTTGTAGCATGTTCATAAAATGTCTTTGAAAGATGCATGTTTAGAAAATTATTTGTATTAGAATAGCACCTTGCTACAATGCCCTTTGTTAGTCACTAAAATGATAAAATGATTTGATACAATGAGATACAAGCATTATTAGTTCTATTAAAACATTATTTTATTCAAAAAGTCTTGCCTCATAATTAATTTTTATATTTAAAAATTAATAAAAAATAATGAAAATATTGAATTATAATAGTTGGGGCATAAATGGAACACTTGTTATTATTATATTTGTTAGGTACGGACAATCACCACTAGCCACGTAACACTATTAGAGAGGCCATCGTTATAGAAGATTGCTGAAAGCAAATATCAGTCTCAGGTCGGTAAAATACCAACCTAGAGTTCAGTCTAATCCATACTGTGATCAGATGAAATATCAACTTGACTAAGACAGATCGACAATATACCGAGGATCGTGTCATCCAGATCGGTAAATCATCACCTTCAAATGATGCCCTAACTTATTATAAATCAAGATCGGTATTAAACCGACCTCAAAATTATCATATAGAACTAGACCAGTACTTCATCATTCTAAAAGTGGGCTACAGTCTTCCTTCCATGTAAGATCAGATTTATATCGACCTCAACGGTAGTAACCCATTTACATGATTACAAGATCAGTCTGTCACCAGCTTCTTCACCTCGAGATTGGTAAAATACCAACCTATCCTTCTGCAAGAGGCCATCTAAACTTTATCATACCAAGATCGATAGTGCACCGACCTTGCCACACTGCGAGATTGGTAAAACACTGATCTTGACATGACCCAGAAAACTGATTGAGCCCCAATCGCTCTACAATCAAGTCATGGCTTTCCTCCAGCTGCATTATAGCTAATCGCCACCAAGCCAAGTGACCAATAGCTGCAATCTAGCTGGTCATTCTGTTATAACTAACTAACAGTCTAACAAATTCTCTTTAAAATCTAAGCAAACCTCTCTATAAATAGGGGATAGGGTATCCTTCCGAAGGTAAGCTCAAGCATAGGATTCATAGAGCCCAGACTCTGCTGAAATCTACTCTCGACTTTTTCACTGAAGGAAGATCAAACTTTCTCTCCACTCATACCCTCTCATACTGCCTTTCAATCTTTCATTTCTACTATCTATTGATAGGGCTTCGACTGACTTAAGCATTGGAGGATCCTAAATTGGAGGGTATCTTACCGGTTCTTAAACTTTTTCTTACAGGTTGGTCCATGATCCAACTTGACTCAATCCTAGATCAACTCTCCAGCATGAATCTTCTCCAAGAATCTAAAGCCCTGCTACAATAGATTGATGCTAGAAGGAGGGCATTACCCAAAATTTTGTGAAAATAATAAAGTGCAAAATCCAACTCCATCTTCTCCAGAAGCCCCTCCAGAGATGATCCAATTCTATCCTCCAGCAATAATTGATCCACAGCAATTTAATCTCTTGGTACAGTAGGTCCAGACCCTCACCAATATCGTGCAACAGCTCCAATAAATAATAAAGTGATGGTAAGAATCTATCCCTCAAGAGGCTGCATCATGAATCAGCCATCTTCCAATCCTTCAAGAATTCCATCGGGAGCACCTTCTTGATCAAGAAGAATACTTCTACGAAACTAAATCGATCCTCTACAGTAAGAAACTATCATGAGAGGCATATCTGAAGCAGAAGCTTCAGGATCTTGAAAAAAAGGCTAAAGGAGGTGTAGCTCGAAAGATCTTCTTAGAGTAAGAAGGATTTTTATCTCATGTTCCCATTTTCTCCCAAAATTCTGAATGAATTGATCCCATCTTGGTTCAAGATGCCCATGTTGGAGCCTTTCGATGGTTCCATGGACCCTCATGATCATGTTGAGGGATACAAAGAAGTAATGAGGCTCCAAGATACATCTAACGCCCTTCTCTCCATGGCCTTTTCCATCATCCTCAAAAAATCTGTAAGAGTATGATTCTCTAGACTCCATCCAGGGTCCATCTCATCTTTCAACCAGTTGAGCAGACTCTTCATGGCCTATTTTGGAAGCAATCGTCTGTATCTGAAGCACTCGGAAAATCTCTTTTCAATAGTATAGCCAAAGAGCAAATCCCTCTGTGAGTACATGGCTCATTTTAATTTGGCCATTCTTGAAGTAAAAGACTTCAATAAGTTTGTCGCCATGTCAGTCCTAAAGCACTGACTCAGGAGCCACCATCTGATATTCTCTCTCAATAAGAACTTTTTGAAAAACTATTAGAAAATGTTATTTCGAATCCATAAGTTTGCCCATGTTGAACAAAAGGAGAAGTTGAGCAAAAAGAAGAAAAAGAATAAAGAGGGAAAGAAATGGTCCCGTGAGGAAGAACATGGGAATCGGGGGAGTGCTAGTGAGCCACCTCAAAAAAATCTGAGGTCCTAAAGACCTCCTCGAAAGTTTGACAGCTATGCTTTCCTATCCATCCCTCGATCATAGATCCTAATGAAGATAAAGAATCAAAGATATCTTTGCCACCCTAATCCTATGAAGGCCCCTGCTACTAAACGGGATAAGAATAAATTCTACTACTTTCATAGGGACCACGGGCATGATACTAAAGAATGTCATCAACTCAAGGATGAGATTAAGTTATTAATTCATCGAGGTTATCTCAGCAAATATATCTGAGATCTGACAAATCAAACCTTGGAGAGCTGCCAGAAGTCGAATGATGCTGCTGAGCACAACCGGCTAACTACAAGAGTCATAAACATGATCTCACAAAGTAGGAAATCTCGGGGGGCATCCAGGAGTCCCTCTCTAAAAAGGCAGCACCTCGAAAATGTCATTTTTTTTTCTGATGAAGATGTCCAAGAGGTCCAAATGCCCCATAATGATGTTGTCATCATGTCCATGACAATAACAAATTATGATATAAAAAAAATTTTAGTAGACAATGAAAGCTCAGCGAACGTGTTATTCTATGATGCTTTCTTAAAATTGAATGTGCTAAGTAAATTAAGACAAGTTGAAGGCCCACTGATTGAATTTTCAAGCAACTCAATGGCGGTTGAAGGAGATATCATGCTACTAGTCACTGTTGGAAGAGAACCATGTCAGTCGACCATGCAACTTATATTTTTGATCAGTAGAATACCTTCCACATATAATGCCATCCTTGGCTGACCTAGGCTCAACACTCTTTAGGTGGTTGTCTTAGCTTACCACCTGCTGGTCTGATATCCGACCAGATCTAGCATCAGAGAAATGCGAGAAGATCATATGTTGGTTAGACAATGTTTTCTAATAGCTTGGCAAATGAAAGAGCCAGCCCAAACCACCAATTGAAATTTTCGAACAAGAGCTTGAAAGTGAGGATGAAAAAGTTGAGGTGAGTCTATTGAATCACTTATTACCATTCTCTTGGAAAAAAATTTGAAGAAAACTATCCAGATAGGAGCTTAGTTAATACCAACCTCAAAGAAAAATTGATCTCCTTCCTTTGGCAAAATGCTGATATATTTTCTTGGTCAACCTCAGATATACCAAGAATACCTGCTGATGTCATCATACATAAGCTGAATATTGATCCTAAACACAAGCCCGTAAAACAAAAGAAAAGAAATTTTGCTTTGGAAAGGCAAAAGGCAATAGATGAGGAAGTTGACAAGCTTCTGAAAGCTAGATTTATCAGAAAAGCACAATATCCAAATTGGATAGCTAATGTTGTGATGGTTAAGAAGGCAAGCGGAAAATAAAGGATCTGCATTGATTTTACAGACCCAATAAAACTTTCCCCAAGGATAGCTTCTCTCTTCCAAAAATCGACCAATTGATTGATGTGACCTCAGGACACAAACTGTTAAGCTTCATGAATACCTTTTCTGGCTATAATCAAATCAAAATGGCACTAGAAGATGAGGAAAATACAGCATTTATCACCAACAAAGATTTGTATTATTATAAAATGATGCATTTTGGTTTGAAAAATGCAGGTTCCACCTACCAGCATCTAGTCAACAAAGTTTTTAAGCACCAAATTGATCGCAATATGAAAGTTAATATCGATGACATGCTTGTTAAGAGTACGGAGAAAGATTGGTACATTATCGATCTGAAAAAGGCATTCAGGGAGCTCCGCAAGTACCACATAAAGCTTAACCCCAACAAATGTGCTTCTGGAGTCACAACTAGCAAATTCTTTGGTTTTCTTGTAACTCAAAGTGGAATAGAAGCTAACCCTAGAAAAATCCAAGTGCTACTTGAGATGAAACCTTCGAGCTTCCTAAAAGAGGTACAATGGCTTACGGGATGAGTGGCATCTCTCAGTAGATTCATATCTAGGTCAACTAAAAAATATCTTTCATTCTTTAAAATCTTGAAATAGATCAAAGATTTTAGGTGGTCAGAGGAATGTCAATCTGCCTTTAACAAACTCAAGACATACCTTGGCTCAGTCCCACTACTATCAAAACTGGTCGAAGATGAGGATTTATTCATATATTTATCCATTTCACCTAATGCTATCAGCTTGATTCTAGTCCGAGATAATGCAGGGATGCATAGATCCATCTATTATACTAGCAAATTATTATGAGATGCAGAAATTTGGTACTCCAGAATCAAGAAAATGATTTATTCTCTAGTTACAACAGCCAAGCAGCTTCGATCATATTTTTAGGCTCACTCTATCATTATCTTGATAGATCAACCATTGAGATCGATCATTCAATAACCTAACACATCTGGTCGATTGGCCAAATGGGCCATCAAACTCAGTGAGTTTGATATTCGTTATGGGCTCAAACCTTTTATAAAAGCTTAGATGCTGGCTGACTTTATGATAGAATGCTCAATACCTGAAGAAAATTTGATCCCAAAAATCTAGAAAGAAACTACCAGAGAATCTTACATGTGGACGGAGCTTCGAACACCCAAGGGAGTGGTGCCGATTTAATTTTGGCTAATCCAGATGGGGCTATCATTGAACACGCTCTGAGATTCAATTTTAAAACTTTAAATAATAGGGCCGAATATGAAGCCCTCATTGCGGAACTCAGAATGGCAAAAGAGCTAAACATCAAGAAGCTCAAGGTCTTCACTAACTCCCAACTTATCATTTGATAGGTACGAGATCAATACGAAGTCAAAGATTCTGTTATGTCCTAATATTTACATAATGCAAGAAAATTATCAAAAAATTTTGATGACCTAAAAATCATTCAAATACCGAGATAAAAAAATGTCCAAGTTGATGCACTTTCACATTTGGCCACGTTGGGATTTTCTGACTTCAACCAGAAAGTATTTATTGATGTTCTCAAGAAATCCAGCACGAAAATCCTAATGATCGCTTAAATAAATCATGAACTGAGTTGGATAGATCCTTTAATGGATTATTTGGATAGAGGAATACTACCCAATGCTCCTACTAAGGAAAGGAAGATTAAGAAGCAAGCTTTCTGGTACGTCATTCTGGATGGAAGACTCTATAAAAGGTCATTTTCTTTTCTACTGCTTCGATGCCTAAGGCCCTCGAAAGCTGACTATGTTCTTCAAGAGGTTCATAAAGAAATCTATGGAAATTACTTGGGGGGTAGGTTCTTAGCATATAAGATAATCTAATAGGATTATTATTGATTGACCATACAAAAGGACACTGTTGACCTCATCAATAAATGTGATCAGTACCAAAAGTATGCAAATATTCAGCACCAATTAGTTACGGAACTCATATCGATTACTGTTCCTTGGCCTTTTGCCATCTGGGGGATGGATATACTCAGGCCATTCTCCATAGCAATAGGACAAAGAAAATTTCTGATGGTCATTATTGATTACTTAACTAAGTGGATCAAAGCTGAACCACTCACACAAATCACTGAGAAAAAGATGCAAGACTTTATCTAAAAGTCAATTATCTACTATTTCGATCTCTGTCGGATGATTATTACTGATAATGAAAAGTAATTTGATAATGCAAAATTCAAATAATTCTATTTTGATTTGCACATTAACCATAGATTAACCTCAATAGGATATCTGCAATCCAATGGAGAAGCTGAGGTCACAAATCGGACAATTCTCCAAGGCTTGAAAATCAAGCTCATTGAAGCCAAAGATCTCTGGATTGATGAACTGTACAATATCCTTTAGGCTTATAGAACCACTCTCAGATGACTGATTGGAAAAATGCCTTTCAAACTTATGTTTGGATCAAAGATAGTGATATCTATAGAAATTGGCCTCCCAATACCAAGAGTGAAAAACTTTCATGAGGAAAGCAACTCACATCAATTGAAAATCGATCTCGACCTGCTAGAGGAAATTAGAGAAAGAGCTCAAATTCGAATGGCAACCTACAAACAAAAAATGGCCAAATATTATAATGCTATGGTAAAACCAAAATTCTTTCATAAAAGTGATTTGGTCCTTCACCAAGTTGAAGTTTTGAAACTCCTGAAATAAGAAAAGCTCATCCTGAATTGAGAAGGACCATATCGAATCACCGAAGTAATCGATTGGGGGCATACATAATTAAAAATTTAGATGGTTCAAGTGTAACACCCCACCCCTAACTAAATCGAATGATAGTGCCATACCCCATCCTTATCTAAAGGTTAAGAAGATTTCTAAACTATAACTATGCTAAACTATACATCAGTTAATAACCTACTTTCAATTTAGCTGAACCATCCATTCATTTTCATCACAAGCATTTCAATTACATTCTCTTGACTTGCTAATAACCATTATCTCCACTCATAACTTATCAAATCACATAAACAAACTCAGAGTTTCAATAACAACACCATACTTCATACATCCATTCTAGTCATTAATCATCTTTTTAATACATACCTTTCTAGAACAAACTATAATATATACCAATTTTTTATTTAACTATCTTAGCTATATCTCAAAATATATTTTCTTTACAAGCCAATATTACACAATACTTCCACTAAAGGTGCTGATACACAAGCTGAAACATATCTCCAAATCCAGCTATTCTCGAAACTGCGAATGAAAAGAGTGATGGGTGAGACTTGAAAAGTCTCAGTGAGTGAATAATCAATCTAACAAATGAAAATAAAAATGCTTAACTTATAATTCAACATAACAATAACAACTAAAATGTAAGAACTACTTTTTATGCTTCATAAAGCTAAAATATACACAATAAAAATTGATATATAAGAACTTCTTTTTGGAGCTTTATAAAGGTGAAATATACCTCATCGGATTAAGCAAAATACCAAAAAATTTCATAAAGCTGAAATAGACCGCACTGGGTTAAAGCAAAATACCAAATCATGCCATGCAAATGCATGCTTCTTTCTTAGCTACCATTGACTAAATCCCAAAGCACTCCTTTTAAGACAGTCGATAAGTAATATGTCATGATGCCATATGATGTAAATGAGCCCCACTAGGCATTCTGATACACTGCCAAATATCTATCAAGTTTCATTGGACATTCTGATGCACTATCAAGCCCCACTGAATATTCACAAATGCAGACTGTGGAGGTGCCAACTCATGCCAATGCAAATGCTTATGCAAGGATGCACTCCATAGGTTGATCACTCTTATGGATAATCTTTTTCAAAAATCAAACAAACTAAAATTTTCCAAAGCTGAATAGTAAAAGCCAATAATTTCAATCCCTACTTTCATGTTTGCACAGGTACATATATAAGCTAAAGGATACCAAAGCTAATTACTTTCCAAAGTAAGTTATTTTTATAACGAAAGACAACAAGTAAAATACTAAGGCTAGATATGAAAACCACTCACCTCAACTGGTTATTAGTTAATTAGCTTATTCAAAGCACCTTTCCAACCCTTTCCTTTTCCTATATCATTGATAAACACCAATTATTATCATACCATATGATTCATGAACATAATCGTGCATGCTTTGCTTTCATTCTTGTTCTTTAGCTCTTCTAACTCTTACTTTTGTTTTACCTTGTTTGCTTCAGCTTATATTTAACTAAAACTTCACATAATTATCAAAAATTCCAATCATTTAACTATATTTCTATTCTTACAATTGGTTTCAAACTTAGCTAGCATCATTTCAATTCATAATCAGGCTATTTATCCAATTTCAGCATCATGATAACATACTTCAACTTCAACCTCAAATTTAAATTGAATTGCTTACTTTACTATAACTTAGAATCTGCTATAATACTTAAAAGATCAATTAAATTTAGTTTAAAATGAAGAAGCCTTACCTCGAGTAATTAAAATACTATTGCCATCCAAAACAAATTTTCTATTTTCTCAAATTCAACAACCTCCCCCTTCTCAATCCAATTTATCACTTAATCCTCTCTTCTTTATTTGAATTTCTCTTGCTTTTCTATGGAGAACATGACCTTTTCTAAACCTTTTTTTGTCCTCTAACTCATCTATTAAATTTCAGAATCTAAAATCACCCAAAGACAATCAGTTAGTTTTATACTGGAAAAAGAATAGCTCAAGAGAAGGAGCTGCTAGGTGTCAAACCAAGAAATTTTCATTAAATTCTAATCTACTGAGATGTTGACACAAGGATTTTCTACCTGTTAATTAAGTTCTTAAGCTACTCATTCATCCCTTCAAGAATGAATTTAAAAACATAACTCAAAATCCTCTCGATTAAAACCTACTCCCAGAAACTTCCACGATTGGGGTTGACACTTTTGAAATAAGTATCGACACTCACACATAGGTCAGCCCCTAGATCATCCCTTAGGTCGTCTCATGGGTCGCCCCCTTAAGAAAAGTATCGACACCTCATCAAAATAGGTCGACCCCAAGGTATACCACCACAGATCTCCCCAAAACTCTCTTTATTTTCCTCAGACAATGTTAACACCTCATGGAGAAATGTTGACCCCTCCTCCTAAATTTTAAAAATTTTAGTTTCATACTCTGGTCATAGCTTTACTCAATACTCTACTTATTTATATTATTTTTTTAAGTTAATATTATTAACTTTAAAATATAAATATAAATAAGAAATATCTTCCTATTTGAAACCAATAAAAATATCAAAAAAATCAAAATCCTCAAAAATAAGATATCAAAAGTTGGGTTCTAGCTCAAATTTCTCTAAATTTGAAACTTTTAAAACTTTTCTTCTTCAGAACAGATAAGTTCAAGGGTCTCAAAATTCACTAAAATTTATCTTATGACTCACCAACACTTAAGGATCAATTACCGTCAATTTTGATCTTAAAAAATTTTATATTTTATATAGATTTTTAGATATGTACTACTTTCAAACTTAGAAAATTTTTAGAACTCGAAATGATATATAGTCATAATTTATGCTCAAATAGCTCAAATATACCAAAAATAAATTACTATGCCATACATACCTGAACATAAATCTTTTAATCTATTATTTTGTTGGTCCAAGATGTTACATCAAGTATTCCGAGAATATAAAATGCTGAAAATCTAAGAGTGTATTATCAATGATTTCTAATAAAAATCTTGAAAATCTTGTCTCACTAAAGACTTTTCTCCAAAATGTCAAATCCTAACCATCCCGATAAAAAACTAAGCTAAATCAAAAGAAGTTTACGCTCTGACCAGGAGATAAGATCTTTCCTATCCTTAAAATCAATTTTTAGATCGATAAAGCCCTGAAGGGCCCCAGAAGGAGATAAAATCTCTCATATCCTTAAAATCGATTTTTAGATCGGTAAAGCCCCGAAGGGCTCCTGAAGGAGATAAGATCTCTCTTATCCTTAAAACTGATTTTTAGATCGATGAAGCCCCAAAGAGCCCCAAAAGGAGATAAGATTTTTCCTATCCTTAAAATCAATTTCTAGATCGGTAAAGCCCTAAAGAACCCAAGAAGAAGATAAGATCTTCCCTATCGTTAAGATCTCTCCTATCCTTAAAATCAATTTTTAGATCAATGAAGCCCCAAAGGGCCCCAAAAGGAGATAAGATCTTTCATATCCTTAAAATTGATTTTTAGATCGATAAAGTCTCGAAGGACCCTAGAAGGAGATAAGATCTTTTCTATCCTTAAAAACTAATTTCTAGATCGGTAAAGCCCCGAAGGATATAGAAGATAAGATCTTCCTATCCTTAAAAACCAATCTTTGAATCGAGTTATCCTGGATTACTATTAAAGGCCTCTTCAAATTGATGTTATCTTAGAATTTTGATAAACACCGATCTCCAGATCGAGTTATCCTGGATTTCTATTAAAGGTCGATCTTCAAATCGATGTTATCTTGGACTTTCAATATATACCAATCTTCGAATCGAGTTATCCTAGATTTCTATTAAAGGCCGATCTCTAAATCAATGTTATCCTGGACCTTTGGTAAATATCTATCTTTGGATCAATGTTATTTTGAATCTTCGTCAAAATATCGATCTCCATATCGATACTATCTGAGATCATAAACTTCCGACCTCCAGGTTGGGGTTATCATGAATCATTATGAATATTAAAATGAAAAAATAGAAAGGCAATCAATTGGACTCCTGCCAATTCTGAACTCAAGTAGAGGTACCCCTAAACTTCTACTCAGTTTGTTTAAAAAGTTCAACTAGTTGGAGGGTATGATTTTCTATATATATACCTGCTATGATAATCTACATCAAGACTTTACCGAGGTCAATTGATAGAGGTTAGTTGTTATGACTTAGAAAAATTTCTGGATAGAAACTACAATGTCTCATGACAAGCCATACTAGATCAAAAAGATCCAATGTCTCACATAGAGTTATATGAAAAAAAATTCTTATTTCATTAAAAAGGAACCTTTTACAAAAAGCCCAAGCTAGGCTAATACAAAAAGATACATAAAACAAAAATAAAGTACATAAATTAGGTATTTGCCTGAGGAGTTTCGCAGGAGCAGCCGCCTAGTCATCCTCTAATGATATGACCTCGATGGCTGAGGCCTCAGCAGAGCAACTATAGGAGCAGGTGCAGCAGTATGAACCTCAGTAGGGACTAGTGCTTCGATAGAAGGACATGGCTGATCAGCAATCACTTCGAGAATAGACGGGCGCATCTGCAAGAGAACCCATATTCGATGCCACCTCAGCATTTGCCTTTAACGCTAAAGCAAGACCGGCCTCCTAGGTAACGCCGCTCAAATCTAAGTTGAAAAAGAGTTTTCCAACCAGATTCTTGCAATTGTTAAACCTGCTGTCAAAGGCCTTCCTTAAAGCCTTTGTGACCTACTCTTCAAAAGCTTCAGAGGATTTGTACTCTTTCATGGCCCAAGCAGCAGCAGCCTTCCAATGCTCTAGGTCCCTCTGGTACATTAGGAGGGCCTTGCCACGGGCGGCCAGTGTATCATTCCAAGAGGACACCATGTCCTCTAGCTCCTTCACCTTGCTCTCTAAATCAGGAATCTTGGAGACCTCCTACTGTAGCTCCAGCAGCCTCTTTTCTTCCTTGTTGGCCTTCTTTTAGTGATCCATCAAGGCTTTATTCTTTTTCTTTATTTCATTAAATTTATCCTGGAGCTGCTTCTTCAGACCCTTGGTGACCTTTGCCTCCTTGGCAGCTTTCTCCTCCGCTACCTTCTGGCAGTCCTTCGCGGACTGTAGTCTCTCTTCCAAGGACTTCTTATTCTCGGCCAGCCACTCCATATGTTCAACAAACAACCTAAAATACAAGGTGGCCTAACAACAGAAAGAAAGAAAAGTGATGTTAGGTTGGTAAACTACCAACATCAAAGAAGAAGAAGAAGAAGAAGAGAGAAGAATTTTCTTACATCCAGAATACTATTGAAGCATTGATTGAGTAGCTCATCCAGCCTGAGATCCCTTCTGCGGGTATGCAGGTCCCGGTAGGGCATCATGGCATACAGCAAATCCTTGTCGAGTGTCGTCGTGTCCTACATGGAGGCTTGGGTGATGTCAACATGATCGAAAGAGGTTGATGGTGGGTCAACCATAGATGTCTTCGACCCTTTGAAAGGCCAAGTTAGGTGAACGAGTGTCGAGGTTGGTGCAGTTAGCAGACTAGACCTCGATGGTGCAATACTTGAGCCTAACCTCTAATGAGTTGATTGCTCCTTTGGAGGTGGACAGGCCACCTCGATAGATTGCCGATGTCTCCGCGACATCGAAGATGATGCTGGTGAAGGTAGCATGCTGACAAGCACCGCATTGATCACTAATGCCCCCATGGCAGAAGACAGCACAGATCATGAGGATGTCGAGGAAGAGATAACAACATCTTTTCCCTTTTTCTTCTTCACTGGTGGAGGGTCGGAAGATTCCGGCTTCCTCTTCCTCTGCTCCACCAGCCTCCGGAGATCAAACCTCATAAGTGTTGCTAAAATAAAAAAGAAATGTGATGGTCAGACAAATATCAAGTATATTAAAATTCAGGAAAAACTTAGATGCTAGACTCATCCTGAGGGGAGACGTGATTGATGCTGAAGTCGAATAATAATTGGTCCATCATCAATTGGCTGAGCTTGGGCACCTTTATACCTAGTTGCTTCTTGAAGGCCTCCTTGTCCCTAGGTAGAACAACCTTATGGGAATTCCAATTAAGCTGGGGTCTATCCCAGCTAGTTCTAAAATCCTAAGGAATATCAAAAAAAATTTAAAACAATGACTTTTCCAATTAGGAATGGAGGAAGGAAGGGAAAGACCAAACTTACAGTTAGATCAGGATGAGAAGTACCACCAATCTTTTTTTATGGAATATTTCTTCAAAATAAAAAATGCCATAAAAAGAGAAATCCTAAGCTCTATAGTGGCAAAACTGCAATAGATAACAAAAACTAGGATGATTCTAATGGCATTTGGGGTAACTTGGGTTGGCTGTAAGTCATAGAAATCTAAGATGTTGCAAATGAAGGGGTGCAAAGAAAAGCATAGCTCGGATCGAAGTGACTCATCATAGAAGGCCATACAACCTTCAGGAGGTAGTATAATCTGGTCACTTGGACTGGGAGCTATGAGCTAGAAATTCTCAGGGATAAAGTACTTCTCCTTGAGATTTTTCATATCAACATTTATCAAGATTGAAGGCTTAGTACCCGGACAGAAATAGTCCAAAATTTTCCTCATCAGAGACTCTGAACCGTCATGGCTAGAGGTGCTGGCCTCGGTGGCTATCTGAGATGGATTATCTGCCTCAATGGCCAGTCGAGATTGGGTTGTCCAGATGTCATGATTATCCGAGATTATCTCCTCCCTCCTGCCACCACTAAGAGAGGTACTCTCTTGGAAAGACATGATTGAGATGAAAGAAAGACAAGGAAAACAAAGGGAGACTGAGGAAAGAAAGAATGGTGAGAGAAAGAAGGAAACCCAAAGAAGAAGGGACCTTGAACCTAAAACGTAGGGGAAGAGATCTACCTAAGGGAAAGGAAAGCCGTCTTCATGAACTCTAGTGGCTCTCCTCAAACTCTGGCAATCACCGAAACCGCCTTGTCCTCTGATTATCTGGGTATAGTGAAACTTTCAGAACTCTAGCAGCAAAACCTCCACACGAGAAGAGAAATAGTAAAATAACAGTGAAGCAGACAATGCCCTATATATAAGGGTAGGCAAAGGTCTAGATTAATCTACTCACCGTTGGATTTGATCCACCTGTTAGTCATCCAAAAATACTATAGAGAGACCATTTCAGCACATCCGCTCTGATTGAACCACATAGACTTGATCTTGGTAGCGGTTTAGCCAGTCAATGAAAGATGGACACGTGCTCCATGTTGCCTGGATCGTGGTGGAACAGCCAATGATGATTTCATGCTCTTCCATGCTTCCTTAAATGCCATGTATGGTGGACACAATGAAATTTCGTCAAACAAGGCACTATGTCACTTCAAATAATTTAAAATTAATTTCGACAACTGCACGACATGATTCTCGATGGAAAAAATTAATTAATGTCTTTCGTAAAATAACTTTCCATACTTGTTGCAGAAAAGTTCTACTACGAGTCTGAAAAGTGGGGGATAACTGTTAGGTACGAACAATCACCACTAGCCATGTGGCATCATCAGAGAGGCTGTCATTCCAGAAGACTGCTAAAAGCAAATATCAATCTCAAAAGGTTAAAATTCTAACTTGAAGTTCAGTCTAATCCATACCATGATCAGATAAAATATCAACTTGACCAAGCCAGATCGGCAATATACCGATGATCGTATCATCCAGATCGATAAATCATCACCCTCAAATAATATCCTAATTTATTATGAATCGAGATCGGTATTAAACCGACCTCAGAATTATCGTACAGAACTAGACCAGTACTTCACCATTCTAAAAGTGGGCTATAGTCTTCTTTCCACGTAAGATCGGGTTTATATCAACCTTAATGGCAGTAACCCACTTACATGATTACAAGATTAGTCTGTCACCGATCTCTTCACCTTGAGATCCGTAAAACACCGACCTATCCTTCTATGGGAGGTTGTCTAAACTTTATCGTACCAAGATTGGTAGTGTACCAACCTCGCCACACTGCAAGATCGATAAAATTCCAACCTCAACATGATCAAAAAAATTGATTGAGTCCTAGTCACTCTACAATCAAGTCATGGCTCTCCTCTAGCCACATTACAGCTAATCACTACCAAGACAAGCGTCCAACAACTACAATCTAGTTGGTTATTCTGTTATAACTAATTAACTAATGGCCTAACAAATTCTCCTTAAGGCCTAAGCAAACCCTCCTATAAATAGGAGGCAAAGTATCCTTCTAAAGGTAAACTCAAGCATAGAATTTGCAAAGCCCAAACTCTACTAAAATTTACTCTTGACTTTCCCACTAAAGGAAGATTGAACTTCCTCTCCACTCAAACCTTCTCATACTATATTTTAATCTTTCATTTTTACTATCTGTTGATAAAGCTTCGGCTGACTTAAGCATCGAAAGATTTTAAATCGGAGGGTATCACACCGGTTCTTAATTTTTTTCTTACAGGTTAGTCCACGATCCAAATCAACCCAACTCCAAACTAGCTCTCTAGCATGAATCTTCTTCGAGAATCTTAAGCCCTGCTGCAATGATATTCATAGAATAGCCATTATAGAGTCGATATTAAAAATAAAATATTTTTGGTTAATATTGAAAAATGACATGTTATCTAGAATATATAGATCGATCGTGCTAATTCAAGATTATCATACCAGTTTTTAATTTTTTTCTTGCAGGTTAGTCCGCGATCCAAGTCGATTCAACTCCAGACTAGCTCTCCAGCCTGAATCTTCTTCGAGAATCTTAAGCCCTACTGCAATGATATTCATAGAATAGCCATTATAGAGTCAATATTAAAAATAAAATATTTTTGATTAATATTGAAGAATGACATGTTATCTAGAATATATAGATCGATCGTGCTAATTGAAGATATAGAACAAACATCAAACATGGATAAAATATTTATAGAGAATTGCATGGAAAAAATAATAGTGGATGAAAAAAATTTTGGGAGAACAAATTTTTTTAAAAAATATAAAAACTAAAATAATGAGTTTGACTATCTTTTACAAAGATGCCTCACTAAAGATACTCTATATACAAAAAAAAATTTCTCTCCAACTATTCAAGATAAATCTCTTTCCCTAATTATGAAATCATATCCTATCTCTCATTATAAGATAAAAACATCAATATCCTACTCTAATTAAAAAATAAACTTAAATATATTAGGCTTAACATTCTATCTAACTAATGTGGACTAGCATTAACAAAAAATAAAGCTATTCCAACTAGTATTAGAATATAAAATGTCAATAAATTAGAAATAAAATTCTAGTATCAATAGGATGAGCAATGAATTTTCAACAAATATTATATTCCTCTATCATCTGTTGAAGCTTTGTCCACCCGCCCGCCCCCCCACCCCCCACCCCACCCCCACCCCCACCCCGAAAAACAACACTCACCAAAAAAAAAACAAAAAAGAAAAAAGAAAAACAAAAGAGAAGGAAAAAATCTGCGGTGGAGGATGTGACACTAGTTGTGTGCAGGGCTTGACTGTGCTCTCTATCATCAAGTTGTGACAGTACAGATGTTCCAAGATTAGTCTTAAGTATCCTACCAAAAAAAAATCAGTCTTAAGTATAATTAACAATACCTTTTTTTTAATTTCCCAGAAGAGTGGATGAGGGAGTGAGAAAAGGCCTTCTGTATAAATGTGGATAATGATTGAGAATGGTTTGGATTGAATGTATCAATCCAATCTCTTCATGCTTTGGTTGGTGTTAAGGATCATATGTAAGGTTTAGTCTCCTATCATATGGTTAACAAGCTACAGTATGGTTGACAAAGATGATTGGATCTAAAACCTTATGACTTAGGCTTTTTGGTTGAATTGGGTTCCAACTTGTAAATTAACTTTTAGGATTTGACTCGTCATCTCCCCAACAAGTAATATTAGGGCCATCAAATAACTTTTGAATTTGTAAAGGCACTTGGCTAGTAGAGTCATGGTAAAAGTTGACTCAATGAAGCATGATGTTTGGTTTGAGCACAAGCTTGGGCATGGTTCTTGAAATAAACTGGTACAGATGAGGTGAAATATTATGCCCCTAACTCTAGATTGTGAGCTGGGAGTCAAGTAACTACTGCATGCTCACGAGAAAATTCTTTTCATAAGCATACAAAATATTTCAAATATGATATTAATGCATCATAGAAAAATTAATTTAAATAATTTAAAATAAAAATTTAATTAATCAATCAATCTAATAATAACTCGATTTAAAAGTCTTATATAAAATAAATCTTAACTAAAAATTTAAAATTTATAATAATAGATTTCAATCAAACTATTTTAATACTATCCAATCTTGTTTTTAATCTCACTTCCAAACAATATCCACGTCCATAATTAAGTATTTGAATCTATAAAGAAAGGAGAGATAATAAACTTGATAGCCTAGTAAGTAATGAATATTCTTATTAAATATTTTAAATATTATCATAAGATATTATCACATCCTAAATTTAGGACATAATACGGCCATACTACCAAGGGATGCTATCCTCGATAACATGAAGCCAAATGATCATAATCATCTAAAATTCATCATAATTAAAATACAATAGAAGATTCAATTCCATTATTCATTAAATAGTTAAAACAAAATTGGTTTAGAACATCTAAATCTAATATCAAATATCAAATCTATATGTTAAAATTTAATTAGAAATAATTTACTACTATTCCATGATCATCAAATAAACTAACTTTCAATTACAAAATTTTCAAGCTTATTATGTAGATCTCCAAGCCTGGATCTTTTGTCAGTCCTAACCTTATTCCTCTGTAAAAAATAAAAAGATATGAGCTACACTAGCTCAGTAAGTAAAATCTACACTTTCTTACCAGATTAAGCATAAGATTTTGTATGATAATATAATTTTTAAAAAATAATAGATAATGCAAAATAAAACATTTCATAGAGCATATAACAAAATAATTCATAAAAATAATCGTGCATGCATAAATCATAAAATTTCAGAAACATGATTCATAAATTATTATTATCAGATATTCATGTCATATTTAAATCATTGCTTATAGATATTTATGCTATGGTCACTTTATATCCATGATAGGGCCATCATCGTAATCAATAAGATTTCATAATTCATATTCGTTACCAACTTTATACCTATTGGTAAAGGGATGTTTGTCAATTGACCTCATTTTCATAAAACTATCATAGCTATCTAAGAGTCTTTAAAACTTTTATTCTTTTTCTTAAAATATACATATACATAAGTAGAAAAATAATAAAATTCATACTTTATAAATATATCATTTTCATAAAATATATTTATAAAATTAATGCTCATAATAAAATATATTTTTTTATATCTCATATGCTGATCCTTATTTTATGAAAAATATGATTTCATCAACAACAGATCATTTGTATGAAAAATATAATAATTTAGAAATAAATAAGAAGCATAAGATTTTACTTACCTCGATCGTCCTAGATCTTCAAACTTCGTTAGATGAATCATATAATTATATTTTAAATATTAATTTATAAGTAATTTTTATTATTAAATTTAATAAAATAAAATAATAATAAAAGTAATGATTGATCAGATGATCAATTCGATAGGCCATCCGAATATCAAATCGATTGGAGGTCATCTTATCGAAGTCAACATGTGCCTTCAGACGAGGAAGATATGGCTTGATATTAGAGTCCCTAGGTTTTCTTAAAGAGAGAAAGAGAGGAAAAAAGTAGAGAGAGAATCTTCATATCCTTTAAAAGAGACAATCATCGATCAAGATTATCAAAGAATATGTCAGGATGACTCGATAGGGGTTAACATTAATTAGATGCTATAAATTTCTAACAAGGGCCAAACTGGGATCTAATAAACTACATGGATATCAAAGCGATCTTCGGTTATTTTATTTTCATCTCAAGTCCATACTAGAGATCATAGGTCAGATAGAGAGAGAAATTCTAGAGAAGAAAGGATAGAGAGGAGAGAAAAAAAATCATTTTCTCTATTCTTTTCTTTTCCTTTCTTTTTTTTCTTTTCTTTTCTTTTCTTCTTTCTGGCCGAACAAGGGAGAGTGTTAGGATGGTGGTTCTTGGCCAAAAGATTGGCAGTAGGCTGTGGCAGTAGGCGACCGATAGTGGTGAAGCAAGGGACGATCAACAATAGGACCGATGAACGAAAAATCAAAGAAAAGGGTAGAGAAATAGAAAAAAGAGTTTTACATAAAAATTTGATGGGATTTCAATAAATCCAGTGGCTGATGGGACTGCTTAAGGTCATGGGGAGTAGGTAAGAAAGAGGGGAGGTGAGGCCGAGCCTATACCTCAACTTCGATGGTGCTAGTGGCCTGAAAAAGGAAGAAAATTTGGCCAAAAAATAAGGAAAAATAGGGCATCATCTTTGGTTGCTTTTCCATGATCCATACAGCTAGTAATTGCATGTAATAATGTGGGAAGAAGGGGGAAGAAGAGAGAAAATAGTCTAGGGCTTACCTCGAGCTCTAGCAGCATCGTCGGCTCCAATTTTCAGCAAGCACAAGTAAAGGAGGCCGCGGCTTCAATGGAACAAAAGATGGAGAAGAGTGCTAGTGGAGGGTTGGCTTCATCATGGCTTACCTAGAATGGGGGAGGAATAGTTTTATAGAGTGAAGAAGAGGCCAAATCCTCCCCGAATTTGACTTCTTCTCCGATGTTTTTGCATGGAAGAAGACTCCCAATGGGAGTCTTCTTCGTTCTCTCTTTTTTATTTTTTCAAATTTTTTTCATGCCCTAAGATCCATGCCAGAGGATTTAGGACTGCATTATTACATTTTATCCTCCTTAAAAAAAAGTTTCATCCTTAAAACTTAGCATATTTTCATTTTTAAATAAGTGAGAATACTTTGTCTTTATATTATCATTACTATACTTTGAACTGATTTCCATCAACCTTAGCTTTCTCATAAAAAATGAGACAAATATTTTTTTAAATAAGGCATCAGTGAGAATAACTTTCTTAAGAGAAAAGATAACATATAATAGCTTATTCAATTCTTCAAATATGTAGTTAAACTTAGAAGATGCAGGGAAATGAGAAGAATCATAATCAAATAGTATATGAGCATTTATAGAATTGATTTGAATATTATCTGTTACTACTTGATCACTTGCACCAGCATCCTGCTTAGTCAAAGCAAACACTCATGCATTCCTTTTTTGGTTCTGATCACCTGGTTTGGTTGACTTTAAATTATCTTTTTTCTTATTTGGACAATCTCTTGCTAGATATCCTACTTGATTGCACTCATAGCATGCCCAGGGCCCATCTTCTTAAGACAAGACCCATAATGATACCTGCCATAATAGCTACAAGTTTTCATTCCTTTTCTTTATTAGAATTATTTTTTTAAGTTTTCATGCTGATCACTCAAAGTTTCTATTGGTCTAGATCTCTTTCCACTACTACAGAAAAGAACTATGGTAGCGGTTTGTAACCTAATAAATGCATAGATATAAATAACACAACAAAAAATATTAAAAAAAATTATAAATATAAGAATATTTTTAAAATACTTAAATTTTATTATCAAATAAAATTTATTATAATATTTTTTAAAAAAAATATATCAGAAGTTCTCTAAATCTACATCGTCATCGTCACCGAGAGATGGAGCACAAGCTAAAGAAGCTGGAGCTGGAACCAGAGCCAAAGCTGGAGGAGTTAGAGCTGGAACATTAGCCAACGTGTTCCCAAGGCCCGCAAAGTCTGCTCCAAAACACGCACTGAGCCTCGTCACCATAGCGCTCAGGATGCCCTCCAGATGAAATGTGCGCTTCTTAGCATGAGTAGCCCGCGTCGTAGCCTAATCTGCCTATGCCATAGCCTGAGCTGTCTGTGCCAACATCTCCTCAAGCTGCTCCCGACAGATGATATCGGAAGCATGTGAAGAGACGTTCTTCTCAGACCAGTAGCTCGTCGGTGTATGTCCGGGCCTGCATAAAATCCTTCTAGAGTGCTTAAGCTCCAAGACCTAAGACAGATGGTCATGGAGCCCAGAGCTGTCCGGGCCCTCACTCACGAGTGCATCTAACTACTCCTATAATTATAAATTTAAATAATTTTTTTTAAAAAATGCTATAATACTGATAATATATACTAATAATTTATTACTTACAAAAATTCTTTCGATCGTGGCATTCATCAACCTGTCCTTCTTGTCCGTATGACTGGATCAAAAGATCTTGCTATAACTGGACATCACTCCATCTCTCATCAGCTATAATAATGGATCATGTTGTCTAGCTATGCAATTTAAGAGAGAGGATGAATTAGATTTTTAAAATTTTAAAGCTAATTTAAAGATATCATAATTGAATGATGATATGCAAGTCGTGTGTGTAAAGCAATTTAGATTAGATAAAAATATAAAATATTTAAGAGGAAGAATTTAATAAACTAAGAAAAGAAAGATAGCAAGCACACCACAAACAAGCAAGATTTATAGTGGTTCGGTACTTTTTTTGCACCTACATCCACTTTTCAAGCTTCTACTTGGGAATTCAAAACCACTATACATATTCAACAAGAATACAATGTTGGTACCTCTAATCCTAGCTATCCCAATCTAACATACTTATTTTTTGGATACAAGCCAATCCTACACACTCTAATTTAAGGTTTGAATCAATCCTCCCAAATTTTGGAACCTTTCCAAAACTTGAAACAAAATAATGACGTAGAGTATAAGAGTTAATGACAATCAAATACAAATTTAGCTCCCTTAATGGGCAAATAAAATCTTAAGAATGCTTTTCACAATAATGGAGGAAGCTTTTCTAATTTTTCTTAAGATTATTGAAGACTTGAATGAGCTCTTGAAAGGTTGGTAAACTTGAAACGAAAGCTTCTATGCTTGAAGATGACTTTTGCTTATGGCTGAATTAAATTCATTAAAATCTCTGATGTTTTTCTCCTTTTTATAGCCTTTTAAATCTTTAATGGATAGAGGAGAGAATCCTAGACAAGATTTGTAGCTATTGAAGATCTTAAAGAAATCATTAAAAGCTACCAAAATTGGATAAAACTAGTCGTTGCAAAAAATTTTCGTCATAGGGGTCGACTCATGGGTCAACCTTTGGCACAGAGGTCAACCTCAAGCTTGACCTCTAAGATAGAATTCAGAAAATCAATCATTCTATATTTTTAGCCTTCAGAATAGTAGAGGTCGACCCTTGGCATAGAAACAGCATGCCAAATAGCCCGTTTCAGTAGGGGTTGACCTAGGGGTCAATCCTTTTACTTTAATCTTAATTTTCTCCCAAAATATATGTCCAAAAATCATGGGACTACCTCCAAAGGATCAAAAATCTTCTATACTTTGTCTTGAGGCTCTCAAATCAAAATCTGATAAAATTATGAATTTGCTTCTGAAATACAAAAAATCTTTTTCAAGCTAAATTTATTAATAATCTTCTTAAAAGCTTTGTAATCATCAAAATCAATTCTTGGAGCAATAATCTTCTCCTTTGTGATGATGATAAAATATTTGAGCATAAGTAAAAAATAAAGCATATAGAAGCCACATCACTTACTAGAGTATCATATTCAGTTATTTGACAAATATTGCATAAAGAATAATTTAAAAATTACTTATGGTTAGACATTCAAATTATTTATAAAAGTGTTTGACTTACTTATTTCTTTTGTCAATTTTACTTTAATTTTGCTTATAGTCTAATTTTATTTACTCTACTCCATGTTTTTGACATCATCAAGTAAGATCTTAAGGAATTTTAAAATTCAAAAAGAAAAAATCTTCCTCTTAAATTATTCCATATGTTTTTCTATTAGAATAAGAGTTTATAATAAAACTTTCAATTAACTTATATACAATACAGTGTTTATAGCATATTATAATAGAATTTTAGCCAAATTTATAGAGGTTACATTTCACATCATTCAAATGACATCATCATATTTATATACACATATTTACATCCAAATGAATATCATTTCATACACAATAAATCATAACATCAAATCATCAAAACATATAAATGCTAAAAATATCAAAAAGCATTCATGAGAGTTAGGCCATGCAAATTTCATGGATACAACTATCTATGACCCAAGCAGCCAATAGTACCAATGCCATAAGTTAGATCCAATAAAAAATATAACCAATAACCAACCATGACTTGATCAACAACTTATAGAAATAACTAACAGATATTAGATCATAATCAAATACAAAGATAACTAAACTAAATCTAGTAGAGATCATAGCTGGAAGCATCTAAATCAGATAAGAAATCAGAGATGTGATGGGGTGTATCAAATGATAGATGTATCAAATTTAAAAAATTAAATTAAATCAAATAAATTAGCTCCCCTTTAAAAGCATATCATTTAAAATTTTTTTCTTTACAAAAAATTAGCTTAAACTCAAATATCAAAGGCTCTCTCCCTTTTTGAATGAATATAATCCTTTGAACAGATTTTAAAGTATATACTTTTAAGCTTTAAGAGGATTAGAGCTTTCCAAAGATTTGAATAGTGAAATCAAGCATAACATTTAATTCATTATTCATTCTTTCCTTTTCTTAAATAAATTTCAGTCAATTAAGCTTAAAAAAGATATATATCAGAAATGTATCGAGCAAAATAAAGATAGTATCAAAGCAAAAATAATTTTATAAAAATTTTTAAAGGCACATTAAAAATTTTATATTATATTCATATTTTTAAATAAATTTTAAAATTAAAAATATGTATTAAAATTAATTTATTTAGAGTGAGAATATATTTTAAATTAGTTTTAACTTTAATTAGTTATCAAAAATGATTTGGCAATCAAGTCAATTGAATTTAAACTGAATAATCACATGAAGGCTTAAGTTAAAAGGATTATAAAATAATCAAAGTTCATTGTCCATAATTAGAATGTTCAGTCAAGGCTAACTAGATAATAATTAATAAACAACCATCTTTTTTTTTTATTTTTTAAAAGTAAATATTAGAAAATTCATCACATAATATTTTCTCTCCCTTTTTTTCATAATTATTGTTGGATAAATATACCTTTTAGCTTTTCTTCCCCATTTCGAAAGAATACAACAAATTTAGAAAGAATATTTTTTTCTTTTTTTTTAAATTTTATTTATGAATAATATGAATTAAAAACACATCTCCCTCTTTTTGAATAAAATAAATATATTAAATAAAATTATTTTAAACTTCAAAGATTCAAGAGAGATGGAACATTTTAAAGACTAAAGATTTTAAATAAATCATTCAAAGCAAATTATAAGATATATTCAATTTTTCAGGGATCATCTCTTCTTCTTTTTTATTATTATATATATTTTAAGATCAACAAAATATAAGATAAATATTAAGCTATCTGATATCAATTGATTAAAAATTAAAGTTTTCTTTGAATATTTGGTTTTAATAACTTTTTTAAAATATTTTGCTTGACATCAATATCAAAAGACTTAAAAAAGTATTTTTCTTAAATTTATTCTTTTAAATTAATCAATCTGAACAAGGCATTAATATTCATCAATAATCCTCTTTTAAGATCAAAAATAATTTCTTGATACTAATTAATTTTTAAAAAGAATAATAATATGATCAAAATATGTAAAATATAAATAGTTGCTTAAAATGAATCAAATGATCAAAATTATTAAAATGCTCAAATAAATCCATGAGATAAGTAAAATATAATTACTTATCCATGATTTATCTTATTAAGTTTAAAAATAATTTTTCTTCTTATAGTCAAGAAAAAAAAAGATGGATAATTTTTAACTTAAAGTAATAAAATTAAGTCTCAAAGATTGATCCAAAAATATTAGTAGAGGATAAGTTAGGATCAAAAGAAGGATATTTAAGCAAAAGAATCTAAAATTTTTAATTCTCTTCTAATTTCATAAAATTTATCTTCACTCAAGACCTTAGTAAAAATATCAGTCAATTATTTTTTAGTACAAACTTAACTAAAAATTATGTCACTATTTTGAGCATACTCTCTTATGAAATGATATCTTATTTCATTGTGTTTTGACCTAGAGTGTTGGATTGGATTCTTAGGTAGATTTATGGCACTAGTATTATCACATCTTATGGGAGTTTTGCTTAGTTTGATGCCAAAGTTCTCAAGTTGTTTCTTAATCTATAAGATTTGTGCACAGTAACTTCCAACTGCAATGTATTCGGCCTCGACCGCAGATAATGCTACCAAATTTTGTTTCTTGCTAAACCAAGAGATTAAGTTAACTCCTAAATATTGGCAAGTTTCACTAGTACTTTTTTTATCTAATCTACATCCAACAAAGTCTGCATCTAAACATCCAATTAAATCGATTGATGAATTCTTAGAGTATCATAAACCTATGGATTGAGTTTTTTTTAGATATTTAAATATTTTTTTATAGTATTTAAATATGTTTCTTTTGGATTAGATTGAAATCGTGCACATAAATAAATATTAAACATGATATCTAGTCTATCAATAGTTAAATACAATAATAAACCTATCATATCTCTATAGACTTTTGTATCGATACTTTTACCTCCTTCATCCTTATCAAGCTTACATGATAGACTCATGGGTGTACCAATGGCTTTGGAACTCTCCATCCTAAATTTTTTAAGTAGCTCTCTTGTGTACTTGCTTTGGATGATGGAGATCCCTTTCTTTGTTTGATTGATTTGAAGTCCGAGAAAGAACGTTAGTTCACCCATCATGCTCATCTCGAACTCTCCCTGCATAAGCTTAGCAAAATCTTGATATAAAAATTCATTAATAGACCCAAATATAATATCATCAATATATATTTGCATTACTAATATGTCATTATGATCTCTTTTAGTGAAAAGGGTTGTATCTATGTTTTCTCTTAAAAATCCATTATTAAGCAAGAATTCACTTAATCTTTCATACCAAGCCCTAGATGCTTGTTTTAAACCATATAATATTTTATTTAATTTGAAAATATGATTTGGAAAAGCATGATTTTCAAAATTGAAAGGTTGTTCTACATAAATTTCTTCGACAATATATTCATTTAGAAAAGTACTTTTAACATCCATTTGAAATAACTTGAAATTCATAAAGCATGCATAAGCGAGTAAAAGTCTAATTGCTTCTAGTCAAGCAACAGGTGTAAAGATCTCATCAAAATTAATTTTTTTTTTTAATTATAATTTTTTATAACTAATCTTGCTTTATTCCTAATTATATTTTTGTTTTCATCTAATTTATTTCTATATACCCATTTTGTGCTAATTATTGGATGATTTTTAGGTCTTGATACTAAGGTCCATACATTATTTCTTTTGAATTGATTAAGTTTTTCTTGCATTACATTTATCCAATTATAATCTTTTTCGACTTCATCTATGATTTTAGATTCAAAATAAGAAACAAAAGCAAAATAATTATATGCATCTCTAAATGAAGAACGTGTTCTTACCCATGTGTAGGATCACCAATAATTAGTTCTTTGGGGTGATTGTAAACATACCTCCATTTTTTTGAAAGATCATTTGTACCTTGAGGTTGTTCTCATTATCCTTCACTTTCATTTTCTTGCTTGTCTTCATGATCTTCTTCATTTTGAATTATTAAATCCTTTAGGATGATCTCCTTCATTCCTTCTATAAAAAGATCTGCATCATCAATACCCTCACTCTTTCTTGATGGAAGATCATTAGTCTCATAAAAAATAACATGTATTGACTCCTCTACTATTAAGATTCTTTTGTTAAATACTCTAAAAGCTTTACTAGAAGAGGAATAACCAAGAAAAATAGCTTCATTAGATTTTGCATCAAATTTACCTAGTTTTTTTACCATTGTTCAAAACAAAACATCAATAACCAAAAACATAAAAATATGCAATATTAGATTTTCTTCCTTTACAAAGCTCATAAGATATTTTCTTTAAAATTGGTCTAATTAGGATATAGTTTAAGATATAATATGCCATATTAATTGCTTCCATCCAAAAGTATCTTGGGAGGTTGCTTTCACATAACATGGTATGGGCTATTTCTTCTAGAATCCTATTTTTTTCTTTATACCATCCCATTTTGTTGGAATATCTTAGGTGCTGAAAAATTATGGCTTATTTTTTTTTCATCACAAAATTTTTCAAAGTCTTAATTTTTAAATTCGATTCCATGATCACTTCGAATGCTTTGAATTGAAAACCCTTTTTTATTTATAATTTTTCGATAAAACTTTGAGAAAACATAAAAAGTTTCATCTTTATGTGCCAAAAAAAAAATCCATATAAAACATGAGTAGTCATCAATAATTACAAAATCATAATATTTTTCACCTTTGCTTGTTGTTCTTGTAGGACCAAATAAATTCATGTGCAATAGTTTCAATGGCCTTGAAGTTGGAATAATGTTCTTAGATTTGAATAAAATTCTAGTTTGTTTATCTAGTTGGCATGCATCATAAATTTTATCTTTTTCAAAGTTCAATTTTTGTAAATTGATAACTAATACCTTTTTGATAAGCTTTAAAAGTGAATGCATACTAATGTGTGCAAGCCTACGGTGCCAAAGCCAACTAGTCTCGTTAATTTTGGCATTCATAGCTACTAGACATTGCATGTTTATCATAAAAAGATCATTCAAATATACCATATAAATATTACCATATCTATGTCCAACAAACTTAATGCCATCATCATTGAGACTAGTTATAATGCATAATAAAGATTCAAAAATAATTTTGTAACCCTTATCACAAAGTTGACTAATGCTTAAGAGATTATATTTCAAACCATCTACTAATAAAATATTTTCAATATACTTGGAGAGAGTGATACCAATGTTACCTATATCGATAATCTTTTCTTTGTCATTGTCTCCAAAGGTGACCATTTCTCCATTTTTAGCATCAAGCAGATGAATTGGGATACATCATCGATCATGTGTCTTGAGCATCCACTATCAAGATACTATCTTCGATTTTCTTCTTTGGATGTAAGACACACCTACATGCAAAATCAAGTCCTTACTCTAGGTACTTAAGTTTTCTTGGATCCTTTAAAGTTAGTCACAATGGTTTCTTTTGGAACCCATATTTTCTTTTCATTTAAATTGTTAGAGAAATATGTATAAGATTTGTGTCCTAGTTTACCATATTTGAAGCAAGTAACATTTAAAAATTTATTTCTTGGTGAATCTACAAAAATATTTTTCAAAAAATTTTATTTTCTTAGGAGGTTATAACCTAGACAAGCCTTATCATAAATGGCCTTTTAATTTTCAAGAATCATATAAAGTTTATTTAAACTTAAAGTAAATTTTTCAACTATCGATTTTAGATTGTCGATTTTATTTTTCAAATTTAGGTTCTCTTGAGTTAAAACTAGTTTTTCACTTAGGATAATTTTATTTTCTTTTAGCAAGACTTGATTCTTAAATTTTAGATCTTTATTTTTAGTTTCTAATTTTTTTAAATCATCTACCAAATCATAGAAGGCTTTTTGAAGTTCTTCGAATATAAATTCATTTGAGATTTCAGCATTTACCTCATTTTCATATACCATAAGGCACAGGTTGGCTTGTTCATGAGCTTCTTTCTCTTTGAAACTTGAGTCATCACTGTCACTCCATGTAGCCACCATAGCCTTTTTCTTATATTTCTTGAGAACCTTTTGAAGTTGAGGACATTCAAACCTAAAGTGCTCGAGCTTCTTACATTCATAGCAAATAAGGGGCTACTCCCTATTCTTTTCCTTGCTATGCTCTCCTTGGGTAGGTACCCTCTTGCTCATCCCTTATTTTCTCTTCAAAAATCTCTTGAACTTTCTTATGATGAGGGCTATTTCTTCTTCTTGTTCTTTATCTTCTATTTCATCAATTTCTCATCTTGTTGAGTGGTGGATTTGAGGGCTATTATCTTCTTCTTCTTGACATCTTCTTCTTAATGTTATTTTATGCTTAGCTCATGCATCATTAGTGATCCGTGAAGCTCCTCTAAGGATAAAATATTCAGACTTTGGCTTCTTGAATTGCAGTCACTTTGGCCTCCCATGTCCTTGGCAAGGATCTAAGAATCGTCCTCACAAGATCACTGTTAGAATAAGACTTACCAAGACTTTTAAGATCATTTATAATATCCATAAATCTAGTAAATATTTTAGTTATTAACTCATCATATTCCATTTTGAAAAGTTTATATTCGTATACAAGCATGTTAATTTTTGACTCCTTAACTTGATTAGTGCCTTCATGAGTTACTTCTAACCTATCCCATATTTTCTTAGTCGATATGCATGTTAAAATGCGATTAAATTCATTAGCATCTAAAGCACAGTATAAAATATTCATGGCTCTTGCATTGAGTTGAATCATTTTCTTATCAACCTCATTCCATTCCTTTTCGAATTTGATTGATTCCACATCATCAATTATCTTAGTGGGTGTGTATGGTCCATTAACTATGATACTCTACATATCATAGTCACGTGCTTGTATAAATATTCTCATCTAAGCTTTCCAATAGGTATAGTTTGATCCATTGAAAAGTGGAGGTTGGTTTGTGGACTACCCCTCGGCTAGAGAAATACTAACTTAGGTTGCTATAGATCTTTGACTCTTTGATGGTTAAATCAAAGAAGGGCTAGAGCATCAGATTCTGATACCACTTATTACCCAGCTATGCAATCCAAGAGGGGGGTGAATTGGATTTTTAAAATTTTAAAGCTAATTTAAAGATATCAAGATTGATTGATGATATGGAAGTCGTGTGTGTGAAGTGATTTAGGTTAGATAAAAATATAAAAGATTTAAGAAAAAAAATTTAATAAACTAATGAAAGAAAGATAGCAAGCACACCATAAACAAGCAAGATTTATAGTGATTCAGTGCTTTTCTTGCACCTACATCCACTCCTCAAGCTTTTACTTGAGAATTCAAAATTATTAAACATATTCAATCAGAATACAACGTCGGTACCTCCGACCCTAGCTATCCCAAGCTAGTATACTTATTTTTCGAATACAAGCCAATCCTATACACTCTGATTTAAGGTTCGGATCAATCTGCCCAAGTTTTAGAATCCTCCCAAAACTTGAAACAAAATAATAAAGCAGAGTATAAGAGTTAATGACAATCAAATACAAATTTATCTCTCTTAAGGAGCAAATAAAATCTTAAGAACGCTTTTCACAATCATGAAGAAAGCTTTTCTGATTTTTCTTAAGGTTGTTGGAGACTTGAATGAGCTCTTGAGAGGTTGGTGAACTTGAAACGAAAGCTTCTTTGCTTGAAGATAACTTTTGCTTAGGACTGAATTGAATTCATTAAAATCTCTTATATTTTTTTCTTTTTATAGCCTTTTAAATCTTCAATGTATGGATGAGAGAATCTTGGGCAAGATTTGTAGCTATTAAAGACCTTAAAGAAATTATTAAAAGCTGCCAAAACTGAATAAAACTAGCCATTGTAGAAAATTTTCATCACAGGGGTCGACTCATAGGTTGACCTCTAGCACAGGGGTCAACCTCTGAGATAAAATCGAGAAAATCAATCATTCTATATTTTTGACCTTCGAAATAGAAGAGGTCGACCTTACATTCGACCCTTCAAACAACCCGTTTTAGTAGGGGTCGATCCTTTTACTTCAAACTTAATTTTCTTTCAAAATATACGTTCAAAAATCATGGGACTACCTCCAAAGAATCAAAAATCTTCTATACTTGCTCTTGAGGCTCTCAGATCAAAATTTGATAAAATTATGATTTCGCCCCTAAAATACAAAAATCTTTTCTAAGCCAAATTCATTAGTAATCTCCTTAAATACTTTGTAATTATCAAAATCAATTCTTACAGCAATAAATCAATTTATTATAAATATAAAAAAAATTAATTTAATTTATCTAGTAAAATTTAGAATTCATTATCTTTCTATATATACGACTGGCCATAGACTCACAGTCTAGAGTGTGTGTACTCCTGGGCTATCCGATTCTTCCAATTCTGATGGAAGATAGCTTAACAAGTATTCAAATAAATAACATATATTTAAAAAATATTTAAAAATTTTAAAAATTTTGGATTTAGATAATTTAAATTAGAACCCAAATTTTAGTTTTTTATTCTTAAGAATTTTGATTTTTTTGATATTTTTATTAGTTCCAAGTAGGAGGATGTTCCTTATTTATATTTATATTTTAAAGTTAATGAAGAGTAAAATAAATAAGGATATTAACTTAAAAAATATATATAAATAAATTAAGATTTGAGTAAAGTTATGAATAGAGTTTGAAGAGTAAAATTTCCAAAACTCTGAAATTCAAGCTGATCTGAATAGAAATCAAGCCGGTCCGAGTCTTAGGCTACAAAATGAGTTTTCTATTTTTCTAAGAGAGCCAGCTCGATTTGACATCGAGCTAACCCGATTGACATTCGAGCTAGCCCGATTTAGAGCCGAGCCAGCTCTATCAATGGAAACAAAAGAGTGGTGTAGATTGAGAGGCTTTAAAAGTGGTGTTTTAATTAGATTTTTAGAAAAATAACTTAATAGCTGGCTTCCTTAAGTTGTGCCACATAATTAGAAGAGAGAGGAAGAGGTGTGTTGGCTTCTTGTTGGGGTGACACCTAGCAAATTCTATTATTTCTTCTAAAATAAAGGCCATCGGTTCCTTTGCTGTTTGGAGAGTTTTTTGAAGTTCTATAGAGAGAACAGAGGAAGGAAGAGAGTTGGAAAAAGGTTATACTTGGTCTATTCATTAATTATTATTTAAAAGATTATTATAATTTTTATAATAAATATTTATAATATTTATTATAAAAATTATAATTAAATATTAATATAAATATTATAAATGATAAATAAATAATACTATAAATTTTTTTAAAAAATCATACCTGTGGCTATAGAGAAGGGTCACACAAAGAGCTCTGAGGGTCGCCGACAGCAGCACTAGAGGAAGATGATGGCGCTAGAGATCACCTGCAAAATGATCATAGTGAGTTAGAAAGAGAGAAGAGAGAGAAAGAGAAAGAGGAGAGAGAAAGAAAGAGGGAAGAGAGAGATATAGCAGGGAGGGGGGTCGAGCCAAGAAAAAAGAGGAGGTGGCAAAGCCGGCAGCCGAACCGACTGGGGAAGAAAGGGGAGGAGGGGGGCTCAGGCCAAGGGAAGAGAGAAGAGAGAGAGAGCAGGAAGGGATCGAGGTCAATGGTCGAGCCGAGGGAAGCGAGGAGAGAAAGAGAGGTGATCATAGCCAGCGACCAAGGAGGAGGGGGAGGAAGGAGGAGGAGGGGGGTGGCACGGACGGGGAGGCCACAGGGGTGGGCTACAGGCGAAGCTAGGAGGGGGGAGGGGGGTGGGTTGCGGGCAGTAGCCCAAGGAGGAGCCACGGGCCTAGATCGGGAAGAAGGGAAAGGGGGTGGCATAGTGACGGAGAGGCCCGGGGGTGGGCTGCAGGTAGAGCCGGGGGGCGAGGGTTGGGTTGCGGGAGGCAGCCCGACGGAGGAGCCACGGGCCTAGGTCGGGGAAGAAGGGAAAGAAAAGGGAGGAGGGGGAGGTGGCGGCACCAACTGGGGAAGAAGGGGGAGGCATAGGTGGAGGCAGCGCTGGGCAAGGAGCCAATAGGTGGTGAAGGAGGAGGCGGCATCGACCGAGGAAGGAAAGGGAGGGATGAGGTATCACCAACGATGGAGAGGAGGAAGACAGAGAAAGCAATCAATGAAGAGAAAAAATAATTTAGAGGCGGGCAGCTTGAAATAACCTAACTTATGGCAGTAATTTTAGAACCGCTGCCATAGGTATCAGAATTCAAGCTAATTCGAATTGAAATCAAGTCGGCCTGAGTCTCAGGCTACAGAAATGAATATTCTATTTTTCTGAGTGAGCCAGCCCGATTTAGAGTCGAGCTGATCCAGCTGACAATCGAGCTGATTCGATTTAGATCCGAGCCAGCTCGATCAACGAGAATAGATCTATGGTAGTGATTTTCATTAACCACTGTCGTAGATTAAACTATGGTAGCGATTGTTTGTATTCGCTGCCATAGGCTCAACCTATTATAGGAGTTAGTCATAATCACTACGATATATTTTTTCATATTTTTACTCTAAATATTATATAATTTTAAAATTTAATATCCATCTTCACTATATTTTTTCATATTTTTACTCTAAATATTATATAATTTTAAAATTTAATATCCATCTTCACTGTTCATTATCTAAATAATTATTATTAGAGTGTCATCACAAAAGACCACCTCAATTTGAAGGCCCTAGCTTCATCGATCATAAAAATTTGATTTCGATGATCATGAACGATAATGTGGTGATCTGATAGATGGAGACCTTCGATGTATCCAACGATGATCTTGGTGATGTTTATAGCATACTATCAAAGTTTTACTTCAATCGGATATTGTTATCATGATCAATTTAGTATGAAATTATTTTGACCGTCAAATGAGAAACGAGTGATCAAAGAACTAGACAGCATCCATAAGATAATTTTTTAGATAAATGATCTTGATTACTATTTTAATCATTTTTATAGTGGTGATCATAAAATTTAAATAATAAATCTAAGAATAATCTAAAACTATACATCACTCAATACCCATTCTTAAACTCCATTGATAATTATGCTCGTGCTTTTGCAAGATCTATTTAATTTGAATGATTTTTATAAAAATAATTTAAATTTAATGATCACCATCATAAAAATTATTAAAATAGTAATCAAGATCATTTATCTAAAAAATTATCTCATAATCGAATGCCATCTGGTATTTTAATCACTCATTTCTCATTTAACGGTCGAAATCATTCCATGCTAATTGATCATGATAACGATATCCGATTGAAGTAAAACTTTGATAGTGTGCTACAAACATCATCGAAATCATCATTGTAGATTTTTGGATACATCAAAGGTCTCCATCTATCAGATCATCCATCATCGTTCGTGATCATCAAAATTAAATTTTTTTTATCGATAAAGCTAGGACCATCGGATCAAGATGGCCTTTAATGATGATACTCTAATGATAATTATTTAGATAATGAATAGTGAAGATGGATATTAAATTTTAAAATTATATAATATTTAAAGTAAAAATATGAAAAAAATATATTGCAATAGTTATGACTAATTGCTGTAATAGGTTGAGCCTACGATAGCGGTTACAATGAACTACTGACATAGTTTAATCTACGGCAGTGGTTAACCCTAACCACTATCATAGGTCGGATGTATGATAGTGGTTAACCCTAACCGCTGCCATAGGTCCGACCTATGATAGCGGTTAGGATTAACTACTGCCGTAGATTCTATTACAGCAGTTTTGAAAACTGCTATCATAGTATGTACTGCCATAGCCCTTTTCTGTAGTAGTGTCCTATCCTCTCTTTCCTATTTTGATCATTTCATATATGATTCAACTTTCAAAGCTCATTCTAGCACATTCTTATAGTTGTTAAAAAGATGAGAGAATAAATGAGATCGAATTTTATGTCCTAGACCATGCTCAAATTTATTTGCTTTGCTTCTTTTAGACTCCATCAGCTGGAGGCAAAATTGACCTAACTCATTAAATTTATTTGCATACTCTAGTACTATCATATCATTATTCTTTTTCGAAGCCAAGAACTCATTCTTTTCTACTAATCTCATTGACTCAAAAAAATATTGATCATAAAATATTTTTTTGAATTTCTTCCATGTCAGCTGGTTATCATAATTTTCATATACAGCTTTTATTATAGTCTACCAAAACTCAGCATTTTCTTTTAGTATGGGAATGGCTAGCCTAACCTTTACATCCTTGGGATATTGTAATGCATCAAATATTATTTCTATTTCCCAAATCCAAGTCATTGCAACTAGAGGGTCAGGTCTACCATCAAATAGTAGTGAGTTGAGCCTTCTAAACCTTTCATAATATGACTCTAAAGATAGTGTTGATCGAGGAGTAGCTTGTATCTGTTGTTGTTACTAAATAAGTTGAGCCACTGCTTTATAAACTCCAGCAGTGTCTGCCGAGTAGCTAGCACATTAGGAGCCTACTCAATCATCTGGTTGGCATCTCTCGTCATAGTCCTTCTTGCTTCATTCCTCCTAGTGGCAAAGTTTGCCAACACTTTATTTTCACTCACTCATCATCACCTATCAAAAATACTAGTATTAATCAGTTTTTTTAAATGAGTAACAAAAACTCTAATCAAACTTATCTACTCTTATTCAATCAAATATAATCTAACTAAATGAGATCTATTTATCTATTACTAGACTTTTAAGGTCTACCAATGATCAAATCTATTGCATTAATACCATAAAATGTCATCTTCAAATCTGGAACATAACATGGCCATGCTATCGAGGGATGCCGCCCTCGATAACATGAAGCAAAAAGATCATAATCATCTAAAATTCATCATAATTAAAGTATAATAGAAGATTCAATTCCATTATTTATCAAATAGTTAAACCAAAATTGGTTCAAAGCATCTAGATCCAATATCAAATATCAAACCTATTGGGGATAAACCCCACTCCTGCCTAAGTCCTGTCTGATGCTTAGCCTAATGTAACTGCTAATCATGGAAGAGCTTCGATCAAAAATTCTTCCTCTAGCGGTCGAACTTCTTCAGCAGCCGAACTCCTCAAGCGGACGAACCCCAGTCGAACTCCTTCAGTGGTCGAACCCCTCCCGGACTTCTCCAGCGATCGAACTCCTTCCGGACTTTTTCTTTAATCAGATTTCTATAGGAGCCAAACTCCTTCTGGATCTCTTCTTCAGTCAGATTCCTACAGGAGCCGAACTCCTTCTGAACCACTCCTTCAGTTGGATTCTTTCAGGAGCCGAACTCCTTCCAGACCTCTCCTTCAGTCAGATTCCTACAGAAGCCAAACTTCTTTCGGAACTCTCCTTCAGTCGGATTCCTATAGAAAGTCGAACTTTTTTTAGATCTCTTCTTCAGTCAGATTTCTTCAGAAGCCGAACTCCTTTCGGACCTCTCCTTCAGTCAGATTTTTATAGGAGCCAAACTCCTTCTGGATCTCTCCTTCAGTTGGATTCCTCTAGGAGTCAAACTTCTTTTGAACCTCTCGTTCAGTCAAATTCCTCTAGGAGCCGAACTTCTTTCGGACTTCTTCTTCAATCGAACTTCATCTAGATTCCTCCAGTAGATTACTTTTAGATTTCAAGTAGTATTCCTTCCAGATGATCTCCTCTAGCCATATTTTCTTTAGGAGTCCAAACTCCTCTGGAATTGATATATGTCAAAGTTCTTCACCAACCAATGCCTGCTTCCTCCGAACTTTGACTATTTAATCTCAATGAACAGGTGATCCTACTACCGAACGATTATTACTATCATTATCAGTCTATTATGAGCGACACCTCTCTCCATAATAAATTTTATATGACCCCGAGCGGTCCACTATCGGATGGTTACGATAAGCTCCGTCTATAAAAAGAAACCCTCCAGATATATTTTTCTCTAAGCTCTCTTCTTCTTTCTAAAATTTTACTGAATTCTTGCCTGAGCACTTCATTTCTGTTGGCTAGAAGAGCTGACTTGATCATTGAAGGATCCTACCGGAGCCACCACCATCGACTTCGAATGAGACTTTATTTTGTAGGTCACCGACGGTGATCTCTTCTTTCTCAACTTCAGCTCAATTCGATGTCAACCAGATTTTGCACCAATAAGATTGGCGCTAGAGGAAGGACCCTCTATTTCGAAGGTTCTCTTATTCTTAAATGAGTACTCAGTAGTGATCTCTCTTCTTCCTCTCTAGAGTTCTTTTCAGAAGAAATGCCTCCAAGAAAGGCCACTGCCCGAAGATCTACCGCTTCTGCTATCAGATCTAAGCCAGATCCATCCATTCCTGCTCCATCATCGATGCTTCAACCTCCTCCTCCATGACGACTATGGTAGATTCAGAGCAATCTAACCTACTAATGCAGTAGGTTCAGGGTCTTACCAAAATGGAGCAAACCATGGGGCAACCTCCGATGGCGGTTCCATCAGAAAACCCACCATCGGAATGTCAGGAACCGATCCCAAGGAGAAGCACTTAGGCTAGCACATCCATCGCCCTTGGAAAGAAAAAATAGAGAGCAGAGGATCCTTGTTTGGATCATGATTCTCCTCTGAAAGATATCTTCTCCATCTACAGTCAGAAGCCTTCTAAAATCTACGATCGAGATGACATCCTTGATTAGAAACTATGAAAGATGGATCAACGGATTGAGAAACTCCGCTACATCATCTCGACTCACCATGACGACATTCGCACTGATCCTCCTTTCTCTCTTTGAATTATGCAAGAGCCCATTCCACCAAACTTCAAGCTTTCTCAATTTGAAAGTTATGATGGAATCTTTGATCCGATCAACCATCTGAAGATCTTCTGGATAATGATGTTGCTCCATGGTGTACCAGACACCATCTTATGTCGAGCTTTTCTATCTACCTTAAAAAGAGCAGTAAAAAATTAGTACTCAGTATTGAAGTCTGGTACGATCTTCTATTTTGATCAGATGAGCCATCAATTTGTAGCTCACTTTGTTAGCAGTCGATGTCCCCATCGAGATTCAGATTCTTTGATGAATATCAAGCAGAAGGAGGGGGAATCTGTTTGGGCTTATGTCACCCAATTTAACATAGTTGCATTGGAGGTCTGGAACCTGGATCAGTCTGTTGCAATGGCTGCACTCAAAGATGACCTTCAGAAGAATGATTTATTGTTCTTCCTAAAGAAGAAATACCCTAGGAACTTTGCTGATCTACTAGCTTGAGCTGAAGGATATGCCCGAGCAAAAGTGGCCTTCAAGTTGAAGGATGAGGAGGCCATAGGAGAGCGGTAGACGAGAAAGTCTAATAAATCTACAGCAAATGGAGGGCCGAATGAAGTTCAACCACGCTCACGGACTCCCTTCGAGCGCAAGTGAGTCCAAACTCCTTCTCGAGCTCGTTGTCAAAGAAGCCTTGATAGAAGGGCACGAAGAAGTTCTTCCTTCATAAGGTTTCACAACTATGCCCCCCTCGATGCTCCAAAAACATAAGTATTGATGGAGATCAAGGAGCAACTATGAGGCTCGAAAGGATGTGCTCTCACCCTACTCCAAGATAAGATTAAGGAGCTCATCAGAAGAGAATGGCTGGATCGATTTCTCAGACATCAGCTTGAAGCAAGAGAAGATTGGCCAAGGGCGCTACCGCAGCCAGAACCACCAATAAGAAAGAAATAATAAGAAGATCGACCGCCTTTTTGCATCATCAACATTATTTCTGGGAGACTTAGTGCTTCAGCGAACTGCCATCTCTCAGTCTCAAAGTTAGAGGAAGCTCACCCCAAATTAGGAAGGTCTATATGAAATAAAGAAGGTCGTCTGGCTTGGAATTTATCATCTGAAGAAGCTCAGAGGAACAATGCTCCTACGACCTTGAAATTCAAAAAATCTGAAAATGAAAGAAGCAATAAAAAATGGCCATGTTAACCTCGATAAGTCGAAGGCCTCATTCATTTTAGACGAGAAGAGGGGAGAGGCCCTGACAACGGCCCTTATGTGCCCCTATAGTCCATTAGGAACAAGAGGAGAACCTCATCCTAACGTGAGCAAAGTCGAAGGCCTTGTTCATTTTAGACGAAAAGAGGAAAGAGACCCTGACAACGGCTCTTATGTGCCCCTACAGTCCATTAGAAATAGGAGGAGAACCTCATCCTAACGTGAGCAAAGTCGAAGGTCTTGTTCATTTTAGACGAGATAAGGGGAGAGGTCCTGACAACGGCCCTATGTATTCCTATAGCCCATTAGGAACAGGAGAAGAACCTCATTCTAATGTGAGCAAAGTCGAAGACCTCATTCATTTTAGATGAGAAGAGGAGGAAGGCCCTGACAATGGCCCTTATGTGCCCCTACAGTCCGTTAGGAACAAGAGGAGAATCTCATCCTAATGTGAGCAAAGTTGAAGGACTCGTTCATTTTTAAACGAGATGAGAGGAGAGGCCCTGACAATGGCTCTTATATGCCCCTACAGTCCATTAGGAATAAGAGGAGAACCTCATCCTAACGTGAGCAAAGTTGAAGACCTCGTTCATTTTAGATGAGAAGAGGAGAGAAATCCTGACAATGGCCCTTATGTGCCCCTACAGCCCATTAGAAATAGGAGGAGAGCCTTATCCTAACATGAGCAAAGTTGAAGGCCTCATTCATTTTAGACGAGATGAGGAAAAAGGCAACGGCCCTTATGTGCCTCTACAGCCCGTTAGGAACAGGAGGAGAACCTCATCCTAACATGAGCAAAGTTGAAGGCCTCGTTCATTTTAGACGAGGTGATAGGAGAGGCCCCGGCAAAATCTTCTTCAACTTTAACAGGAGATAAGACCTCCTTCAACCTCGATCGGAGATAAGATCTTCCCCGAGCTCCAACTTTAACCTCGGTTGGAGTTAAAATCTCCTCCAAGCTTCAACTTCAATAGAAGATAGGATCTACTTCAACCTCGGTCAGAGATAAGATTTCTCCTAAGCTCCAACTTTAACATAAGATAAGATCTCCTTCAACCTCGGCTGGAGATAAGATCTCTTTCGAGCTTCAGCTTCAATAGAAGATAGGATCTATTCAACCGCGATCGGAGATAAGATCTCTTTGAGCTTCAACTTCAACAAAAGATAGGATGTACTTCAACCTCGGTCGGAGATAAGATCTCCTTCGAGCTCTAACTTTAATAGAAGATAAGATCTTCTTCAATCTTGATCGAAGATAAGATCTCCCCCAAGCTTCAACTTTAACAGAAGATAAGATCTCCTTCAACCTCGGCTGGAGATAAGATCTTCTCCGAGCTTCAACTTCAATAGAAGATAAGATTACTCCAACCCCAATTGGAGATGAGATCTCTTCCGAGCTTCAACTTCAACAAAAGATAAGATCTCCCCCGAGCTTTAACTTCAATAGAAGATAGGATCTACTTCAATCTCGGCAGGAGATAAGATCTACCCTAAGCTTCAACCTCAACGGGTGCAGAGCTCAAAAAAGAACTTCGACAGTCATCTTTTTCGTACTTCCTTCCTTTGAAAATCGAACTCAGGAGTGGAAGGACTATTATTAGGGATAAACCTCGCTCCCATCGAAGTCTAGTCTGATGCTTAGCCTAATGCAACTGGTAATCACGAAAGAGCTTCGATCGAAAATTTTTCCTCCAATAGTCGAACCCCAATCGAACTCCTTCGACAGCTGAACTCCTCCAGTGGACGAACTTCAATCGAACTCCTCCAGCAATCAAACTCTTTCAGCAGTCGAACCCCCCTCGGACTCCTCCAGTGGTCAAACTCCTTCCAAACTTCTCCATCAGTTGGATTTCTATAGAAGCCAAACTCCTTTCGGATCTCTCCTTCAATCGGATTCCTATAGAAGCCGAACTCCTTTCGAACCTCTCCTTCAGTTGGATTCTTTCAGGAGCCAAACTCCTTTTGAATCTCTTCTTCAGTCGGATTCCTCTAATAGCCGAACTTCTTCTGGACCTCTCCTTCAATCAAATTTCTATAAGAGTCAAACTCCTTCCGAATCTCTTTTTCAATCGAATTCCTCTAGGAGCCGAATTGCTTTCAAACCTATCCTTCAGTTGGATTTCTACAGGAGCCGAACTCCTTCCAGATCTCTTCTTTAGTCGAATTTCTTCAGGAGTCGAACTCCTTCTAGACCTCTCTTTCAGTCAAATTCCAATAGAAGCCAAACTCCTTTCGGACCTCTTCTTTAGTTGGATTCCTTCAGGAGTTGAACTCCTTCTAGACTTCTCCTTCAGTCAAATTCCTTCAGGAGTGAAACTCCTTTCGGACTTCTCCTTCAGTCGAACTTCATCTGGATTCCTCCAGTAGATTACTTCTAGATTTCAAGTAGTATTCCTTCTGGATGATCCCCTCTAGCCATATTCCCTTTAGGAGTTCGAACTCCACTGGAATTAATATATGTCAAAGTTCTTTACCAACCAATGCCTACTTCCTTCAGACTTTGACTATTAAATCTCAACGAATAAGCGATCCCACTACCGGACGGTTACGACTATCATTATCAATCTATTATGAGTGACACTTTTCTCCATAATAAATGTTATATGGCTTCGAGCAGTCCACTATCAGATGATTACGACAGGCTCCATCTATAAAAGAAGATCCTTCAAATATATTTTTCTCTAACCCCTCTTTTTTTTTCCAAAACTTTGCTGAATTCTTACCTGAGCACTCCATTTCTGTTGGCCAGAAGAGCTAACTTGATTATCAGAGGATCCTACCAGACCACCACCACCAACTTTGAATGAAACTTTATTTTGCATGTCACCGACGGTGATCTCTTCTTTCTCAACTCTAGCTCAATCCGACATCAATCAGATTCTGCACCAATAAAATTCATATCTTAAAATTTAGGAATAATTTATAATAAGTCCATGATCATCAAATAAACTAAATTTTAGCTATAAAATCTTCAAGCTTGCTATGTAGATCCCCAAGCCTGGATTTTTTGCCAGTCTTAATCTTATTCTTCTATAAAAAAAAAGAAAATAAAAAGATATGAGCTACACTAGCTTATCGGATCAAGCATGAATTTTTTCATGATAATATAATATTTAAAAAATAATAAATAATATAAAATAAAGCATTTCATAGATCAAATAATAAAATAATTCATAAAAATAATAGTGCATGCATAAATCATGAAAATTTATAAACATGATTGATAAGTTATTTTTATTAGATATTCGTGTCATGTTTTAAATCATTGCTCATACATATTCATGCTATGATCACTTTATACATGTGACAGGATCATCATCGTAATTGATAAGATTTCAAAATTTATATTTGTTATTAACTTTATACCTATTGGTAGAGGGCCATTTGTCGATTGACCTTACTTTTGTTAGGTTATCATCGCTATCTAAGAATCTTTAAAATTTTTATTTTTTTCTAAGATATATATACATATAGATGAAAAAATAATAAAATTCATGCTTCATAAATATTTTATTTTTATAAAATATATTCATGAAATCAATGCTCATAATAAAATATATTTTTTTATATCTCATGTGTTGATCCTTATTTTATGAAAAATATGATTTCATCAACAACATATTATTTGTATGAGAAATATAGTAAATAAGAAGCATAAGATTCCACTTACCTCGATCATCTTAGATTTTCAGACTTCGTTAGATGAATCAAGTAATCCTATTTTAAATGTTAATTCATAATTAAATTTTATTTATTAAATTTAATAAAATAAAATAATAATAAAAGAGATGATTGATTAGGTGATCAATTCAATAGACGATCCAGGCACCAAATCGATTTAAGGTCATCTTATCAAAGTCAACGTGGATCTCTAGAAAAGAAAAACATGACTCGATATTAGAGTCCTTAAATTTTCTTAGAAAGAAAAAAAGAGAGAGACAAAATGGAGAGAGAATCTTGATATCCTTCAAAAGAGGCAATCATCGATCAAGATCATCAGGGGTTATGTTAGGATGACTCGATAGGGGTTAACATTAATCAGATGCTATGAATTTCTGACAAGAGCCAGACTAGAATCCGATAAATTACATGAATATCAAAGTAATCTTCGATCATCTTGTTTTCATCTCAAGTCCATACTACAGATCATGGATCAGATAGAGAGATAAAAACCCTAAAGAGGAAAGGAGATAGAGGAGAGAGAAAATTATTTTCTCTCTTTTTTTTTCCTTTCTTTTCTTTTTTCTTTTCTTTTCTTTTCTTCTTTTTTCTAGCAAATAGGGGAGGGCATTGGGATGGTGGTTCTTGGTCGAAAGACTAATGACAAGCCATGATAGTAGGAGGCCGACGACGGTGAAGTAAGGGACAGCCGATGGCAAGACTGATCAACAAGAAATCAAAAAAAAAGGATGAAAAAATAGAGAAAAGAGTTCTTCATGAAAATTCGATGGAATTTCAACAAATCTGGTAGCCGACATAGGGAGCAGGTAAGAGAGAGGGGAGGTGAGGTTGAGCCTATACCTCAGCTTTGGCAGTGTCGATGATCAAAAAAAGAAAGAAAATTTAGCCAAAAATAAGGAAAAATAGGGCATCATCTTTGGTGGCTTTTTTGATAATTTCGATGGCCAGCAACCACATGTCATAACATGAAAAGAAGGGGGAAGAAGAGAGGAAGGGCTCCAATTTTTTGCGAGCACGACTAAGGGAGGCCACAGCTTCAACAAAAGAAAAGAGGAAGAAAAGCACCGATGGAGGGCCAGCTTAGTTGTGGCTTGCTTAGGATGGGAGAGGAAGAGTTTTATAAAGCGGAGGAGAGGTCAAATCCTCTCCGAATTCGACTTCTTCTTCGATGTTTTCACATGGAAGAAGACTCCTTCATTCTCTCTTTTCTATTTTTTTAAAAAAATTATTATGCCCTAAGATCCATACCAAGGGATTTAGGATCGGGTTATTATAGATATAAAATTTAAAAATAATACCAAAGATAAAAATAAGAATATAATTCATGTAATCAAATTCTTTCAAATATATTTGATATATATATTTAATGATTTGACTTGAAACAAATGCATTTAACTTATTAGCCTTTAGTTATGTCTATACGTATATCCTGTGGCAGGACAAAAACCAAAATAATAAGTTCAATCATAATCAGAGTACTAACGTATAAACCCCGTTGGCAAGGTCTAAAGACTAATGCATAACCCCCATTTGTAGGATCCAGAAAATCAATTTATAACCCAAATTGGCAGGGTCCAGAGTATAGTTAGGCTGAGAGCTTAATTCCAAAGCATACTAAAATATTTTTGTAAGATAACATATATATCATAATTTTATTCAATGTTTGTATATTCTGAAATAAACTAAGAAACCATAATTTTTTAAAAATCTCAAATTTATAAATTACTTTCCATTCAAAATATAGTTTCATAAATCATACATAAATTAAAAACTAATTATTTACATTAAAAATAAAAATATTTATATAAAATATCTTAAAAAATGATTTGTACTTATCTTTACAAAAATAATGAATAGATAGATTCAATCAATTCTCATAGAATCCTTTATAACCTATTAATCAAAATATATTTTTTTATTAAAATTTAAGCATGAATATTTAGGAATAAAAATCCTGAGTTCCTGATATTCTTGGCAAAGTGATAATGCCCAATGTCCTGACTGATCTAATCAAGATGATTTTATCTAATTATAATTAGACTATGATATAGATGATTCAACAAAGATCGAGGATGATCAAATCTTGTAGTGCTTCAAGGTAGAATCTAATATATCATTTGATAGTTAGGGGTCAATTTGATCAAGTAGTTTCATATAATCAGAATCATTTAAGATTTAATGACTTAATAAAGATTAATAAAGGTTAGACCTTGTGATGCTTGATAAAGGTTTGATTGGTGTGGATATGCTGTCCGACTAATAGGATGGTTCAAAACTTATCTACTGGATCAACTTAAATTTAAAGTGATAGGATTCGGAATCCTTCACTAGTTTATAAATTAAGTAGAGAGAGAATATCAGAGGAGAAAAAAATTAATAAGATGGAACATGGCTGATCAAAAATATTATCCAATATCTTGATCAATCTGATCAAGATGATTTAATTTAATCATGATTGGACTAGTTTATATATGATTTATGATCAAATCTAATGATACCTGATCTGACCAAGATGAATGCCCGCATGCTGACCATGAATTAGGATCCCTTCACCAAGATCAATTAAACTGATTGAGATAGTCTTTTGGAGGATCCATAAAATACTAGCAGAGAGAAACAATCCAGAGAGAGAAAAAGGGAGGAGAGAGGAAAGAGAGATTTTTTCTTTTCTTTTTTTCTTTTCCTTCTTCATTATGGTATGGGGTGAAACAGAGGATTTCCTCCCCTTCTATTCCTAGAATAGGATAACTCAAGGTTGTGGTGGCTGTCATCGGGGATGAAGCCGTAGTGGCATAGCTAAGAATTCCTAGATCGATGGCAAGTGGCCAATGACAAGGTGGCCAAAAAAGAAAAATAAATAGTAATCCAAAGAAAATAAAGGAACTAGGGATTGACTATTTTTCAAGAGAATTCGATGAATTTTGGCTAGAATCAATGCGAAGACAATGCCTCATCAACTAGAAAAGAAAGAAAAGAAAACTATGGCCATTATCTCAACTCCGGCAAGGTCTTGCAACTAAATCTGATGGTGCAAAAATCTCAAGATCTCAATTCCAAATTGAGGGATCTCATGGCTATTGATCAGATGTTAGGATTAAGACTAAGAGGAAAGAGTGGGAGGCCTTTTTATAGTCAGGATCTAGGGCTTCGACGAGCCCTACGATCCTTTTCCCCATCAGATTTGGGAGGAAGGGGAGTGTTCTTCCCATCTTCCTTTTTTGTTTTGTTGATTTTTTTTCTTTGGACTTTAAATTACACTACTAGAAATCAACCTTTCAGTAAGGGACAAAATCCCTTATTAAAAGTCAAAAATCCCTTGGTGAAGAGATACACCGAGGGATTTCCAAGAAAAATTTGTTCCTTGGAATATATGATGTTGGTGAAAGTCTTCCTCAGAAATCCCTCGATAATTACCGAGGGATTAAAAAAATTCAATAAGAAAATTTCTCTTGGTGAAACTAAAGGCTATTTGCCAAAAACCAACCATTTTTCAAAGGATTCACTAACCAAAATGCACTAAAAAATTCCTCGATAATTGCCAAAGGATTCATCAAGGGAATATTCCTGACTAAAAATTAGCCAGCTAAATGATTGGTGAGGTGTTGGGGATAAACCCCACTTCTATCGAAGTCCAGTCTGATGCTTAGTCTAATGTAATTGATGATCACGAAAGAGCTTCGATCGAAAATTCTTCCTCCAGTAGACGAACACCAGCCAACTCCTTCGACAGCTGAACCCCTCCGGCGATCGAACCCCAGCCGAACCCCTCCAATAGTCGAACTCGAGACGAACTCCTCCAGCGGTCGAACCCTAGATGAACTCCTCCATCGGTCGGATTTCATCAGGAGCCGAACTCCTTCCAAACTTCTTCTTCCATCGGATGTCTCTAGGAGCCGAACTCCTTCCGAACTTCTCTTTCAGTCGGATTCCTCCAGGAGTCAAACTACTTTCGAACCTCTCCTTCAATCGAATTTCTTCAGGAGCCAAACTCTTTTCAGAATTCTCCTTCAGTCGGATTCTTCTAAGAGCCGAACTCCTTTTAGACATCTTCTTCAGTCAAATTTCTTCAGAAGCTGAACAACTTTTAAACCTCTTCTTCAATCGGATTTCTCCAGGAGCCGAACTCCTTTTGGACCTCTCCTTCAATCGAATTCCTTCAGGAGCTCAACTCCTTTCAAACATCTCCTTCAATCGAATTTCTCCAGGAGTCGAACTCCTTTCAAACTTCTTCTTCAGTCGGATTCCTACAGGAGCCAAACTTCTTTCGAATTTCTCCTTCAGTCAGATTCCTACAGGAGCTGAACTCCTTCCGAACCTCTCCTTTAGTCGGATTCCTATAGGAGCAAAACTTCTTTCGGACATCTTCTTCAGTCAGATTTCTCCAAGAGCCAAACTCCTTTTACACTTCTCCTTCAGTCGGATTTCTATAGGAGCTGAACTCCTTCCAAACTTTTCTGAACTTCTTCTGGACATCTCCTTCAGTTAGATTCCTATAGGAGCCAAACTCCTTTCAGACTTCTCTTTCAATCAAATTTCTACAGGAGCCAAACTTCTTCCAGACTTCTTCTTCAGTCGGATTCCAAATTCCTGCTTCCTCCAGATGGTTATGATTATCATTTATCAATCTGCTATAGGCAACCTCACTATCGGATGGTTATGACTATCATTATCAGTTTATTACGAGCGATACCTCTCTCCATAATAAATTCTACATGGCCCCGAGTGGCCCATGATCAGATGGTTACGATTGTCACTATCAATCTGCTCCAAACTCCATCTATAAAAAAAATCCTTCAGATACATTTTTTTTAAGCTCTCTTCTTCTTCCCCAAAATTTTGCTGAATTCTTGCCTGAGCACTCCATTTTTATTGGCCAGAAGAGCTGACTTGATCGTCGGAGGATCCTATTGAAGCCACCACCATCGACTCTAGATGGAACTTTATTTTGCAGATCATCAATGGTGATCTCTTCTTCCGCAGCTCCAGCTCAATCCGACGTCAATCAGATTCTACACCAATAGAATTGGCGCTAGAGGAAGGGCCCTTTGTTCTTGAGATTTTTTTATTCTTAAAGGAGTGCTCAGCAACGATCTCTCTTCTTCCTCTCTAGAGTTATTCCTAAAAAAAAAGCCTCCCAGGAAAGCTTTGATCCGACGATCAACAGCCTCTACATTCAGATCCCATCAAAATCTATCCGTTCCCACTCTAGCTCCGATAACTCAAGCTCCACCTACAACCATGGTGGATGAGGAGCAGTTCAACCTATTGGTCCAGTAGGTTTGCGGTCTTACGGAGGTAGTGTAGGCCATACATCAGCAAGCGCCAATGCCAATTAAGCTGGAGTAGGCTCTTTCGGAGCCCCAAGATCCGATCAGGGGATGGTCGACTTGGGCTAGCCGATCGATGACCCCTAGGAAGGAGAAATAGAAAGCAGAGGATCCTTGTTTGGATCATGATTCTCCTCCAAAAGAGACCTTCCCCATCTATAGTCGAAAGCCTTCCAAGGTCTACGATCAAGATGACGTCCTCGATCAAAAACTGTGAGAGATGGACCGATGGATTGAAGAACTCCACCACATCATCCCGGCTCCCCATGATGACATCTGCACCAATCCTCCTTTCTCTTTTTGAATTATTCAAGAGCCCATTCTGTCGAACTTCAAGCTTCTCCAACTTGAAAGACTTTTGATCTGGTCGATCATCTGAAGGTCTTTCGGATCATGATGTTGCTCCATGGCGCATCAGACGTCATCTTATACCGAGCTTTTTCATCTATCTTAAAAGAAGTAGCAAAAAATTGATACTCAATATTAAGATTAGGTACGATCTTCTCATTTGATCAGATGAGCCATTAGTTTGTAGCTCACTTCATCAGCAGCCGACATCTCCACCGAGGTTCAGATTTTTTGATGAATATTAAGCAGAAGGAGGGAGAATCTATCTAGGCTTATGTCATCGAATTTAATACTACTACATTGGAGGTCCAGAATCTGGATCAGTCTATTGCGATGGCCGCACTCAAGGGTGGCCTTCAGAAGAATGATTTATTATTCTTCCTGGAGAAGAAGTACCTTAGAAACTTTATCGATCTGCTAGCTTGGACTGAAGGATATGCCTAAGTAGAAGAAGCCTTCAAGTTGAAGGATGAGGAAGCCATAGGAGAGCGGCAGGCAGACGAGTCTAATAGACTCGCCGCTAAGGGAGGGCTGAATGAAGTTTGACTACACTCATGGACTTTCCCCGAATGCAAGCGAGCCTGAACTTCTCCTCGAGCTCATCGTCACAGAAGCCCCGATAGAAGGGTGTGAAGAAGTTCTCCTCCAAAAAGGTTCCACAACTATGCCCCCCTTAATGCTCCTAAAACTCAAGTTCTAATGAAAATTAAGAATCAACTACCAAGAATAGGATAATTACGATTTATCCCAAACAAGTGCAATCGAAGAAAGTACTGTTTGTATCATCATAATCACGATCACGATACCAAAAAATATTTTCAGCTTCAGGATGAAATTGAAGAACTAGTCAGGTGGGGTCATTTGGACCAATTCCTGCGATATCGGTCCGAGAGGAAAGGAGAGCAACCAAGGGCTCTTTCATAACTGAGGAAGACCTAGGGGGAGGGGTCTTAAAGAAGCCAATACTTGCGTGAAAGTATCAATACCATAGTTGGAGGACATCGGCAAGAAAAAATATTAAGGAGTTACATAGTGTTAACATTAAAATTTTGAAAACTTGCAATATCGATAACCACTTTTCAACAGAAAATTTTTATTTCAACATTCCTATCTTTTGTGAAGTATAATAGAAAAAAATTAAGCTGAACTTCTTTTTTAGGCTAGATAGAAGGCTTCTAGTACATAAGATAAGATCTCCTTCAACCTCAGCTAGAGATAAGATCTCCTCCAAGCTTTCAGAAGCTTCAATCTCGATTGGAGATAAGATCTTTCCTGAGCTTTCAAGAGCTTCAACCTCAATTGAAGATAAGATCTTCCCTGAGCTTCAACATCAATATCAATAGGAGATAAGATCTCTTTCAATCTCGACTGGAGATAAGTTCTTTGTAAGAAGTCCGTTCTATAGCAAGAACTGAGGCCTTTAGAATCTTTTCATAGAAGCTCACGGTAACCAGCATATCTTAACTCGGCCAAGGAATTCTGAAGTTTTGCATATGGTAATTCATGTGAATTGCCCAATATGCATCAGTCAAGGATTGCAAATGATATCGTTCTGCAGGTCAAGTCCAACCCTTCACACCGAGCTTCTCAAGCTCTTCCATGTCCTTGATCATTCGTCAAGACAGGTGATCTTGGACTGACATGCCCATCACGCATTTCTTAGCCTTAAAAGATCATTTTCGTGACTGATCTATTTGGCTGCGCGAACTCTGTTCACGCCAAAACATCATCCTGCAGGGAGCCAAATATTTTGGGCGAGTCACCGATATCCTCATGTTTTGGTGCTGGAGCTCATCATACATCGAAGCCCAATTATGTATATATCTGCCTTATCATCTTGTCAATCCATTTTTCAGAGAACGCTCTCTATTCACAGATTGGATCGGCTGGTAATGTGGGAGGTCCTGGTCCAAAACATGGGTTAACTTTCTCAGAACCAAAATAATTTTGTAAGTTCTGAGCCAATCTTTATAGATGATACCGGTCAGTCTATGTGCTGTTCCAGGAATACGTGCCAATGGAGTTTGGATGCAGACGAATTCCTATAGAAGTCATAAGATTCTAGTTAGATACTATATTTTGACTTAACACAATTTGTTTAGGAATTTTATTTTTAAACAATTAGCTCCCATTATTTTTCTTCGGATCCCTTACACTCCCTCTGTAGAGATTGCGAAAATCTCCACGAAATTAATGTTTCTAGTGGTGATGCGTCTCACCAACTTACTCATCAACCTCACCAACATTTATTGGTGATTGGTTAGCCAATGGTGAAAACCTTGTTCAATGATTCTCTAATCTGGTGCATCCGAACTGTACTGCTAATTCATGAATTCTCAGCCGGTATCAAAAATTGATCCACTCCTTAGTTAATCAGACCCACCATTTGCTAGACTGGGTTCCTAATTGATCCTTCACCGTATCCAAAATATTGAGCTCTCAACTCGATCTCCAGCCCATAGCATCGCAATTGCACATAGACATGGTTGGCATCTTCCCGATGCAACTGAGCCACTGTTATCCAGCCGAGAAACAATCAACCCCGGGAAGGGGCCCGCACATTAAATGGTGGAAGACCTCAGACTTAATCTTTTCTCTTAGGAGAATTGATTCAGGTCTCATTAAACTGACTTATCTAAGTCATAACATTATGACTAACCTAGTGGATGGGTTAGCTGGATTATTGACCACACGTCAGATCAGAACTGTTGTCATCAGAATATGGCCTAGGTAAGTGAGACCGATGGAAGGAATATGCCATTAACTCATACAAAGACGCATTCAGGTTGAGTAGCTTCCAATTAAAAAACCAGTCGTCGATTCATATGCCAAAACCTTAGCCTTAGACACCAAATTGTTGAGTCAGAACCAATTGGTTATCCCCTACAATCCGACTCTAACGCTCTGAGCCTATTATGTTTGCTTGATCGTGACTCGATCTTGACCCAACTTTAATCTATAGGCTGGTCAATTTTAAAGCCATTGTTGATCCCATCTAACCAACTCTTGATTCGGTTTGATCAACCGCTTAGAACCTAATTGAGCTACCCAAGCCGAACCCAGTATTTATGAATATGTCTTAGATCTGAATTCTTCAATTTTTAGACTAATTAAATTTTCCATAGAACTTATTCTTAATGTAAGTAGGGGTTCATAAACAAAAATATGCACAATAAATTCTAGGGTTTCAGATCTAGGGTTTTTGCCAGAAAGTAAAGTTTGGATTTCTGGATTTAAGAACGAACACGCAGTACCCCTACACATCACTTAAGACATCCCATCGATGGAAAGGAGGGCCTCTTAATACCTTCTTCATTTCTTATGATCGGATCGGCCAAGAGGAACGCCTTTAATCAAGAACATATTCAATAACTACAAAACAAATATCAGATCTATATCATATATCTCATAATATACAAGTAGATCTAATCATGGCATATTTTGGCATACATCTCATTTATCATAATCCATTGCATATTTCAGATCTAATTATATCTCATAATAATCTAAAAATATAGATTTAAATGATCTAATCAAATAAATTCTAATCTAGATAATTATGTAGAACTATTCTACAACTAGTCTAGAACATTGCATCAATCAATATCCATATGATATTTCAAAAATTAATAATTTTATTTGCTATTTTTCAGATGTTATTTAATAACACGTATAATATCAAAAAAGTAAATAAAAGAATCTAAATATGATTTAATTCGGAATAGTAAGTAAAACTCATTGCAAGAACTTTCTATGAAATATTATATTCTAGAACTAGTCATGCATATCTCTAATCTTAGATCCAAATTCATTTTAATTTTAAATTTTTCTGATTTTAGATCTGAATCACATCTCATGATAAATCTGAAATCAATTGATTTTCTAATTGAAATAATTTTAAAAATCAAATCTAAAATAATTTACGAAACATGGCTCTGATAACCAGTGAAGGGAAATCCTGATTTCCCGGTCCCAAGGTTGTTTCAGATCTGATCATCAGGAGATATATTTTCTAATTTATTTTCTCTTGATTCCAATCAATCTTGATATGTTTTAGATTTAATTCTTATTATTTTAATAAAATAAAATTAAATATAAATTAATCAAATTTTAATTTACTATTTTGGCGTAATCCTATTACCCTGTTGATGACCCTGTTTGCAGCGGAAGGTTCTGGATTAGCCACCGCAAGCGCTCCCTGGCCTCTACCGATATCCAGCTCGGGTTGGATCTGGAGATCCTCTTCTTCTTCTATCACACCTCAAAAATCGATCTGAATCTGATCGGAGGATCTTCAGAACATCTTTTTGAAGATGAAGCAGTCGTCTTTATGCAGCAGCGCAGCCTCTATTTGATTCTCCTTTCTTTGATCTGAATCGCACCAACCAAGTCAAAATCCTTTGGACGTGGAGAGCAAGGGAGAAGAGGACTATGGCATGGAGAAGGAGGGGAGAGGCAAGCCTGTGGGCGATGGTGGTTTCTCAATTGAATTGTAGATCTGAGTTGGGCGCAGGGTACTCTTTACAGAGACTAGCGTGATCCAACTCCTCTTCCTCCAACCAATCACAACCTTTAGTGGAATCAGATCTAAATCTGATTGGTGGGAATAGAGTCCCCTGGATTCCTCCTTAGAGGGTGCCTTAAGACCAGTCAAGTTGGTTCTTAGAAAGAACTCTAATTGGAATCCAAAAGGAGATGGAGTCCTTGTCCAACAAGACTCCTAGGCACTCCAACTTGGCACACGCACTGGGTGGCGTGCACCCTTCTCCTTGCTAGGTTCTGGTAGGGGACAGGCCCCCATACAGCTCTCCAATAGGTGCATGACCATGTGGTCAAAGTCAAAGTGTCAACGGTCAAACTATTGACAGTCAAAGGTAGACTTTTGACCAAAGTCAAAGAACAAGAAATGGTAGGTGACCAAAAATGGCAGGTAATGTCTTACAAATAAGACAACCTTTTCTGACTTGGACAACCTTCTGTCAGACCATTATGAAGGCTCTATTTGAGCACAACTCCTTGCTTAGACAGGACAACTTATTTATGATAGCAAGAAGAACGTTAGGTTAATCGAGTGCTAGCACGATTTCCTGAACCTATTGAATCTCATCAGATCAATTGAACTAGATCAGTTCAATTATGATCACCAATTAATACCCTTGTTTGTGTGACCCAGTTAGGTTCAGTTCTTATGGTAATGGGATATGTCATGATCTCTATCATCGACATCTAAACTCCTTTCGCTGGATCAGAACTTTCTGATTCGAACAGCTAGAATCGCACGCTCTCATCTACACATCATTCTAATTGCTCCAAAATCCACCAGTGACACTAGCAGTATATGGTGGCAACCCATCAGAGCTGAATGTGACCTCTTGGTGCAGCTACCTGTGTGATTCGTTCTTCTATCTTGAGCCCGATCAGATTAGGATTAAGGTGAACTCGTCAAACTAGTCTCTGTCATATGATGTAATCATTCGATTCGAGTCCAATGTAAAATCTAAAATAGAACTCTTTCTATTATTTCACTCTACCATGGCATGGATTTCTAGACTTGATTCTCATGATCATCATAGGGCTACCCTCTAACCACTGAGGTAGATAGATTTTCATCTTGATGCAATTCCAGTTCCTACAATGAACATTCATAGCCAACATACACCTCAGGGTTTCTATGGCTAGGAGACCGAGTAATGGTGTAGTCAAACTATAACACCCTCAAATGAACTGTCGATGCATCTCAGAGTCAAAGAACCAGACCACACTACTGCCAGCACCGAGTCAGTCATTGACGAGAAGGTAGACTCCCTATGACTACTCGAAGTGGTCACGCTCAGTGCCTCGTTCTCTTAACGAGTATCTGTACTCTCGCTCTGGTGTCTTCCAACCATAGACTCAAGACTCATCTACTAAGAAAGCGATTGTACACCAACCTTTCAGATCAATTCACCTCCTCGTGATGATCCTATGGTCAGGAGCAATTTATGAGTTAATAATGATTATTTCATGTTCTTAATTTTCAACTCTTGAAAATATGAATTATCATTCCCCTTTAACTCAAGATGTATCTCCAGCCATAAATACACATTGTGATAGAAAATAACCCATTATTATTGATTTGTCAAAATTACAATTTTGCCCCTAGAAGTGTATTAAAGTGTCAGTCATTCTGGCTTCTAGGGCACATATACTCTAACATGAAGAGATCTTATCTCCTATTGATGTTGAAGCTCGAAAAAGATCTTATCTCCAATTGAGATTGAAGGAGATTCTATCTCCTATTAAAGTTAACGTTGAAGCTCGGGGGAGATCTTATCTCTAGTCGAGATTGAAGAAGATCTTATCTCCTATTAATGTTGAGCTTGGGGAGATCTTATCTCTAAGCCGAGGTTGAAGTTGGAGTCGAAAGAGATCTTATTTTCAATCGAGGTTGAAGAGATCTTATCTCCTCTATTGACGTTGAAACTTGAAAGATCTTATTTCCACCGAGGTTGAGGAGATCTTTATCTCCTGTTGATTGTTGACGTTAAGCTCGGAGAGATCTTATCTCCAGCTGAGGTTGAAGAGTCTTATCTCTTGTTGATGTTGATGTTGAAGCTCGAGGAGATCTTATCTTCAGTCGAGGTTGAAGGATATTCTTATCTTCTATTGAAAGTTGATGTTGAAGCTCGAGAAGATC
>QRFJ01002742.1:0-15000 GCA_006176705.1 Cocos nucifera
CTAGTCTCTGTCATATGATGTAATCATTCGATTCAAGTCCGATGTGAAAACCTAAATAGAAACTCTTTCTATTATTTCACTCTGCCATGGCCATGGACTTCTGGACTTGATTCTCATGATCATCATAGGGCTGCTCCTCTACCACCGAGGTAGATAGATTCCATCTTGATGCTATCCAGTTCCTACAATGAACATGCTATAGCCAACATACACCTCAGGGTTCCGAATGGCTAGGAGATCGAGTAATGGTGTAGTCAAACTATAACACCCTCAAGGTGAACTGCCGATGCATCTCAGGTCAAAGAACCAGACACACTACTGCAGCATCGAGTCAGTCATTGACGAGAAGGTAGACTCCCTAATGACTACTCGAGGTGGTCACGCTCAGTGCCCTCGTTCTCTAACGAGTACCTGTACTCTCGCTCCGGTGTCTCCACACCGTAGACTCAAGACTCATCTACTAAAGAGAAGCGATTGTACACCAACCTTCCGGATCAATCACCATCCTCGTGATGATCCTATGGTCGGGAGCATTTTATGAGTTAATAATGATTATTCATGTCTTAAATTTTTAACTCTTGAAAATATGAATTATCATTACCATTAACTCAAAGGATGTATCACAGACACTAAATACACATATGTGATAGAAAATAACCCATTTTATTGATTTTAGTCAAAATTATAATTTTGCCCCTAGAAGTGTATTACAAGTGTCAGCCAATTCTGGCTTCTAGGGCACATATATCTAACAATCTCCCACTTGTCCTAAAGCCAATTGGCTACAAGTCTAAGTCCCATCTTCTCAAGGTGGGCTTCGATCTTCTGCTGGCCCAACGGCTTTGTAAGTGGGTCTGCCACATTATCTGTGGAGTTGACTCTCTTGACCTCGACGTAACCCTTCTCGAGGTAATCGCGGATGAGGTGGTATCGCCGCTCAATGTGCTTGGATTTTTGGTGAGACCTCGGCTCCTTAGCAAGGGCTATGGCGCCATTGTTGTCGCAGTATAGAGGAATGGCATCTGATGGCATTACTCCAATTTCTGCAGCAAACTTCTTGTACCAGAATGCTTCCTTCGCAGCCTCTGATGCAGCGATATATTCTGCTTCCATGGTGGAATCTGCTATCACAGTTTGCTTGGAACTCTTCCAGCTGACAGCACCACCATTGCACACAAACAGACTCCCAGATGTCGACTTTCGATCATCTATATCGGACATGAAATCCGAGTCTGTGTATCCCTGGACTTGGAGTTCTCCATTACCAAAGACCAACATCATATCCTTAGTTCTTCTCAAGTACTTAAGGATACATTTCACAGAAGTCCAGTGTTCTTCACCTGGATTTGACTGATATCTGCTTGTGACACTCACAGCATGGGCTATATCAGGTCGTGTACATAGCATGGCATACATGAGGCTCCCTATTGCAGAAGCATAAGGGATCTTGCTCATGCATTCTATTTCCTCAGGTGTGCTAGGGCACATCTTCTTGGAAAGATGAATACCATGTCTGAAGGGTATTAATCCCCTCTTAGAGTTTTCCATACTAAACCTCTTTAGTACTTTCCTCTATGTACATCTTCTGTGAAAGTCCTAGCATCCTATTCGGTCTATCCCTATAGACCTTAATTCCTAGAATAAAGGATGCTTCACCTAGGTCTTTCATGGAGAATTCCTTGGACAACCATAATTTGACTGTTGTCATCATGGGAATATCATTCCCAATAAGGAGGATGTCATCCACGTACAATACGAGGAAGACAACAGCGCTCCCACTGACCTTTTTGAAAACACATGGTTCCTCTTCATTTTTGATGAAACCAAACATTTTGATCACATCATTGAAATGAGTGTTCCAGCTCCGAGATGCTTGCTTAAGTCCATATATGGACCTTTGCAGCTTGCAAACCTTGTGATCAGTATCACTGGATGTGAAACCTAGCGGCTGTTCCATATAGATATCTTCCTCAAGATATCCATTTAAGAATGCCATTTTCACGTCCATTTGCCATATTTCATAATCGAAATAGGCTGCAACGGCAAGCAATGTGCGGATGGATTTTAGCATAGCCACTGGGGAAAAGGTATCCTGATAGTCAATGCCTTCGCATTGACTATAACCTTTTGCCACTAGTCTAGCCTTGAATGTCTCCACATTTCCATCTGCACCAATCTTTCTCTTGAAGATCCATTTACACCCAATAGGTACTATACCTTCTGGTGGATCTACCAAGGTCCAGACTTGGTTTGAGTGCATCGAGTCAATTTCTGACTGCATTGCCTCTAGCCATTTCTCGGAGTCGATATCTGATATCGCCTCGTTGTAGGTTTTGGGATCATCACCATGAGCACCATTACCTACGAGGAACATTTTCTCTACTTCCTCTGAAATAATACCTAAGTATCTTTCAGGGGGATGGAAAACTCTTTCCGATCTACGAGGTGGAGGAGGTAGTGTTCTTATTGGCTCAACCTGATTTGGTTCCAATTGGTCCTTAGCTCGTTGTACTTGTGAGACTTTCTCATCAAGCTTAATCTGCTTTCCAATGCCGCTATCTTGAATAAACTATTTTTCAAGAAAGATGGCATGTCGACTCACAATCACATTGTGGTCTTCTGAATGTAGAAATAGTATCCTAATGACTCTTTAGGATATCCTATGAATCAAGCTCTAAAGGACCTAAACTCTAACTTGTCCGCTTGTTGTCTTTTGACATGAGCCGGACAACCCCAAATTCTGAGATGACTCAGACTTGGTTTCTTACCGTGCCATATCTCATACGGTGTGGTAGGAACGGTTTTAGAGGGAACCCTATTCAGTAGATAAATTGAAGTTAACAATGAAGTGTCCCCAAAGAAAATCAGGGAGGTCTGTGAAGCTCATCATGGATCGAACCATATCCAATAGAGTCCGATTTCTCCATTCTGAAACCCCGTTGAGTTGAGGTGTTCCTGGTGGAGTCCATTGAGAGACTATGCCATTTTTCCTTGAGATAGTCTAGGAATTTCGGCTAAGGTATTCACCTCCTCGATCTGATCGAAGAACCTTAATGGGTTTTTCAGTTTATTTTTCTACTTCATGTCTGAATTCTTTGAACTTTTCAAAAGCTTCAGACTTGTGTCTCATAAGATACACATACCCATACCTAGACAGATCATCGGTAAAGGTAATGAAGTAGACAAAATTGCCTCTAGCCGGCACATCAAATGGGCCGCACACATCAGTATGTACTAGGGCAAGGAGATCTGTGGCCCTCTCCCCATGTCCAACAAAAGGGAGTTTAGTCATTTTGCCTTGAAGACAAGATTCACAAGTTGGATATGACTCGAAAGTCAATGGACTCAATAGCCCATTTTTCTCCAATTTGTTGATCCTATCTTCTGCTATATGACCTAATCTTAGGTGCCATAGATATCTATCGTTTGGACTATCCCTAGGTCGTTTGGCATTCACGTTTTACTCGAATAACGAGCATACCTCCAGAAGGACCTTCCTTCTTGTTCTTCAGGGTGGCCAGGTAAGTAGGGCAGTTCCGCTTCCAATGGCCGTCGCTGTTGCAATGGAAACACTTTTCTTTGACATCGGCCTTTTTCTTCGGCTCTGCCTTCTTCTTCTTTGTTCCTTCCACCTTCTGCTTTTTCACAGACTTCTTTTTCTTTCCATAAGACTTTCTTTTGGAAGAAGTCCGTTCCATAGCAAGAACTGAGCCTTTAGAACCTTTCATAGAAAGCTCAGCGGTAACCAGCATATTCATTAATTCGGCCAAGGAATTTTGAAGTTTATGCATGTGGTAATTCATGATGAATTGCCCATATGCATCAGTCAAGGATTGCAGAATAATATCATTCTGCAGGATCCAAGTCTAACTTCACACCGAGCTTCTCAAGCTCTTCCATGTCCTTGATCATCATGTCAGACAGTGATCTTGGACTGACTGCCCATCATGCATCTTAGCCTTAAAAAGTCATTTCGTGACTTGATATTTGGCTGCGCGACTCTGTTCACCAAACATCTCCTGCAGGTGAGCCAACATTTGGCGAGCAGTCCCGATATCTTCATGTTGGCGCTGGAGCTCATCAGACATCGAGCCCAACATGTAATATCTGGCCTTATTATCTTCGTCTATCCATTTTTTCCAGAGATGCTCTCTGTTCAATGGATGGACGGGCTGGTAAGGTGGGAGGGTCCTGGTCCAATACATGGGTTAACTTCTCGAACCCAAAATAATTTTGTAGTTCCTGAGCCAATCTTTATAATTGGGTCCGGTCAGTCTATGTGTGTCCAGGATACGTGCCAATGGGTTGGACGCAGACATTTTTCCTGTAGAGAGTCAAAGATTCTAGTTAGATACTGTAATTATGACTTGACCAATTTATTTAGGAAATTTTATTTTTAAATAAATTAGCTTCCCACTATTTTCTCGGATCCCTACACTCCCTCTGTAGAGATGCAAAAATCTCCATGATTAATGATTTCTAGTGGGTGGTGCGGTCTCACCAACTGACTCATCACCTCACCTAACAGTTATTGGTGATGGGTTAGCCAATGAGTGAACAACTCTTGTTCAATGATTCTCTAATCATGGTGCACCCAAACTTGGTCTCTAATTCATGAATCTCACCGTATCCGAAATATTGATCCACTCCTTAGTTAAGTCAGACCCACCATTTGCATAGACTGGGATTCCTAATTGAGTCTCTCACCGTATCCAAAATATTGAGCCCAACTCATCCTCCAGCCCATAGCATCCAATGCCTAATAGACATGGTTGCATCTTTTCGGTGCAACTGAGCCACTGTATCCAGCCGAGAACAATCAACCCCAGGGAAGGGCCCGCACATCTACAATGGTGGAAGACCTCAGACTTAATCTTTTCTTAGGGAGAATTGATTCAGGTCTCATTAAACTAGACTTGTCATAGTCATAACAATTATGACTAACCTAGTGGCATGGGTTAGCTCGGATTATTGACCACCTCAGATCAGAACTGTGTCAACAGATATGGCCAGGTAAGTGAGATCGGTGGAAGGAATATGCCATTAACTCGTACAAGAATGCATTCAGGTCGAGTAGCTTCCAATTAAAAACCAGTCGGTCGTATGTGCCAAACTTACCTTAGACACCAAATTGTTGAGTCAGAACCAATTGGGTTAGCCTACAATCCAGACTCTAACCTCTGAGCCTAATTAGGTCTTGCTTGATCGTGACTCGATCTTGACCCAGACTTAATCCTATTAGGCTGGTCAATTTAAGCATTGTTGATCCCATCTAACCAACTCTTGATTCGGTTTGATCAACCGCTTAGACCTAATTGAGCTACCCAAGCCCGAACCCAGTATTATGAATATGTCTTAGATCTAAAATTCTCAATTTTAGACCTAATTAATATTTCCATAATCTTAATTTTTAATTAAGTAGGGTTCATAAACAAAATATGCACAATAAATCCTAGGGTTTCAGGATCTAGGGTTTTGCAGAAAGTAAGTTTTGGGTTTCTGATTAAGGACGAACACGCAGCACCCCTACACATCATAAGAACACCCCATCGAATGGAAGGAGAGGGCCTTTAAACCCTTCTTCATTCTTATGACCGGACGGCCAAGAGGAACGCCTTAATCAGGAACATGCAATACTACAAAATAGTTTTAGATCTATATCATATATCTCATATACAAATTAGATCTAATCATGGCATATTTTGCATACATCTCATGTATCGAATCATGCATATTTTTAGATCTAAATTATCTCATAATAATCTAAAAAATTAGATTTAAATTGATCTAATCAAAATAAATTCTAATCTAGATAATTATGTAGAACTATTCTACAACTAGTCTAGACATGCATCAATCATATCTCATATGATGTTTAAAATTAAATAATTTTTATTTACTATTTTTTAGATATTATTATAACCATTATAATATCAAAAAATAGTAAATAAATAGATCTAAAATATGATTTAATCAAATTAAATTAAAAACATGCAAGACTATTCTATAGAACTATTCTATTTTAGAACTAGTCATGCATATTTTCTAATCTTAGATCCAAATCATTTAATTTTAATTTTTTCTAATTTTAGATCTGATCACATCTCATGTGACATCTAAAATTCACTTATTTTTTAATTAAAATAAATTTAAAAATAGATCTAAATACTTTTAGAACCTTGGCTCTGATACCAGTTGAAGGAAAATCCTGATTTCCCGGATCCAGGTTCGTTCAGATCTGATCAGATCAAGAGATATATTTCAAAAATTTTTTCTCTTTGATCTAGATTAGATCTGAGATATTTTAGATCTAATTCTTATTATTTTAATAATTAAAATAAAATTAGATAAATTAAATCAAATTTAATTTACCTTGAAGTGGGTAATCCTATTACCCGATGATGATCCTGTAAGCAGCGGAAGGTTCTGGATCTAGCCACGCAAGTGCCTGGCCTCTACCGATATCCACTCAGGCTGGATCTAGAGATCCTCTTCTTCTCTATCACATCTCCAAAAATTAGATCTGGATCTGATCTGGAGGATCTTCAAAACTCCTTTTGAAGATCAGCAGTTGTCCTTTGCAGCAGCGCAGCCTTCTAGCTTTCAGTCGCCTTTCTCTCATCTGGATTGCACCAACCAAGGTCCAAAACCTTTTGGACGTGGAGAGGAGAGGGAGAAGGTGGGTTTGGCATGGAGGAAGAGGGGAGAGGCAGCCTTGGGGCATGGGATTTTAATTTCCAATCTTATTTTGAGTTGGGCGCAGGGTCTTATTTATAGACTGTCTGTGATCCAACTCCTCTTCTTCCCAACCAATCACAACTCTTTGTGAAATCAGATCTAAATCTGATTGGTGGGAATAGAGTCCCCTGGATTCCTCCTTAGAGGGTGCCTAAGACCAGTCAAAGTTGGTTCTTAGGAGAACTCTAATTGGAATCCAAAAAGGAGATGGAGTCCCTGTCCAACAGGGACTCCTAGGCGCCTCCAACTTGGGCACACGCCAAGGGTGGCGTGCGCCCTCCTCCTTGCCAGGTTCTGGCAGGGGGACAGGCCCCCACCAGCTCTCCAATAGGTGCATGACATGTGGATCAAAAGTCAAAGTGTCAATGGTCAACATTTGACCAGTCAAAGGTAGACTTTTGACCAAAGTCAAAGAACAAGAAATGGCAGGTGACCAAAAATGGCAGGTAATGTCTTACAAAATAAGACAACCTTTTCTGACTTGGACAACCTCCAGTCAGACCATATGAAGGCCTCTGATTGAGCACAAACTCCTTTGGCTCAGTCAGGACAACTTATTTATGATAGTAAAAGAAGAACGTTAGGTTCAATCGAGTGCTAGCACGATTTTCTTGAACCTAATTGAATCTCATTCAGATCAATTGAACTAGATCAGTTCAATTGATGATCACCAGATTCAAACCCTTGTTTGTGTGACCCAGTTAGGTTCAGTTCTGTATGGTAATGGGATATGTCATGATCTCTATCATCGACATCATCGAAACTCCTTTCGATGGATCAGAACTCTTCTGATTCGAACAGCTAGAATGATCGATCATCTAAATCATTCTAATTGCTCCCAAAATCCACCAGTGACACCTAGCAGTATATGGTGGCAACCCATCAGAGCTGAATGCGAACCTCTTGGTGCAGCTACCTGTGTGATTAAGTTCTTCTATCTTGAGCCCCGATCAGATTAGGGTTAAGGTGAACTCGTCAAACCCTAGTCTCTGTCATATGATGTAATCATTCGATTCGAGTCCGATGTGAAAATCTAAATAGAAACTCTTTCTATTATTTCACTCTGCCATGGCCATGGACTTCTGGACTTGATTCTCATGATCATCATAGGGCTGCTCCTCTACCACCGAGGTAGATAGATTCCATCTTGATGCAATCCAGTTCCTACAATGAACATGCTATAGCCAACATACACCTCAGGGTTCCATATGGCTAGGAGACCGAGTAATGGTGTAGTCAAACTATAACACCCTCAAGGTGAACTGTCGATGCATCTCAGGTCAAAGAACCAGACACACTACTGCAGCATCGAGTCAGTCATTGACGAGAAGGTAGACTCCCTAATGACTACTCGAGGTGGTCACGCTCAGTGCCCTCGTTCTCTAACGAGTACCTGTACTCTCGCTCCGGTGTCTCCACACCATAGACTCAAGACTCATCTACTAAAGAGAAGCGATTGTACACCAACCTTCCGGATCAATCACCATCCTCGTGATGATCCTACGGTCGGGAGCATTTTATGAGTTAATAATGATTATTCTTGTCTTAAATTTTCAACTCTTAAAAATATGAATTATCATTACCATTAACTCAAAGGATGTATCACAGACACTAAATACACATATGTGATAGAAAATAACCCATTTTATTGATTTTAGTCAAAATTATAATTTTGTCCCTAGAAGTGTATTACAAGTGTCAGCCAATTCTGGCTTCTAGGACACATATATCTAACAAGAGTTGGTTAGATTGGATCAACAGTGCTTAAATTGACCATCCTAATAGGATTAAGTCTGGGTCAAGATCGAGTCACAATCAAGCAAGACATAATTAGGCTCAGAGATTAGAGTCTAGATTGTAGGCTAACCCAATTGGTTCTGGCTCAATAATTTGGTGTCTAAGGTAAGTTTAGCACATACGATCGACTGATTTTTAATTGGGAGCTACTCGACCTGAATGCATTCTTATATGAGTTAATGGCATATCTCTTCCATCGGTCTCACTTACCTGACCATATCTGTTGACTCAGTTCTGATTTGAGGTGGTCAATAATCCAAGCTAACCCATGCCACTAGGTTAGTCATAATTGTTATGACTATGATAAGTCTAGTTTAATGAGACCTGAATCAATTCTCCCTAAGAAAAGATTAAGTCTGAGGTCTTCCACCATTGTAGATGTGCGGGCCCTTCCCGGGGTTGATTGTTCTCGGCTGGATACAGTGGCTCAGTTGCACCGGAAAAGATGCAACCATGTCTATTAGGCATTGGATGCTATGGGCTGGAGGATGAGTTGGGCTCAATATTTTGGATACGGTGAGAGACTCAATTAGGAACCCAGTCTATGCAAATGGTGGGTCTGACTTAACTAAGGAGTGGATCAATATTTCCGGATACGGTGAGATTCATGAATTAGAGACCAAGTTTGGGTGCACCATGATTAGAGAATCATTGAACAAGAGTTGTTCACTCATTGGCTAACCCATCACCAATAACTGTTAGGTGAGGTGATGAGTCAGTTGGTGAGACCGCACCACCCACTAGAAATCATTAATCATGGAGATTTTTGCATCTCTACAGAGGGAGTGTAGGGATCCGAGAAAATAGTGGGAGCTAATTTGTTTAAAAATAAAATTCCTAAATAAATTGGTCAAGTCAATAATTACAGTATCTAACTAGAATCTTTGACTCTCTACAGGAAAATGTCTGCGTCCAACCCATTGGCACGTATCCTGGACACACATAGACTGACTGGACCCAATTATAAAGATTGGCTCAGGAACTACAAAATTATTTTGGGTTCGAGAAGTTAACCCATGTTATTGGACCAGGACCCTCCCACCTTACCAGCCCGTCCATCCACTGAACAGAGAGCGTCTCTGGAAAAAATGGATAGACGAAGATAATAAGGCCAGATATTACATGTTGGGCTCGATGTCTGATGAGCTCCAGCGCCAACATGAAGATATCGGGACTGCTCGCCAAATGTTGGCTCACCTGCAGGAGATGTTTGGTGAACAGAGTCGCGCAGCCAAATATCAAGTCACGAAATGACTTTTTAAGGCTAAGATGCGTGATGGGCAGTCAGTCCAAGATCACTGTCTGACAATGATCAAGGACATGGAAGAGCTTGAGAAGCTCGGTGTGAAGTTAGACTTGGATCTGCAGAATGATATTATTCTGCAATCCTTGACTGATGCATATGGGCAATTCATCATGAATTACCACATGCATAAACTTCAAAATTCCTTGGCCGAATTAATGAATATGCTGGTTACCGCTGAGCTTTCTATGAAAGGTTCTAAAGGCTCAGTTCTTGCTATGGAATGGACTTCTTCCAAAAGAAAGTCTTATGGAAAGAAAAAGAAGTCTGTGAAAAAGCAAAAGGTGGAAGGATCAAAGAAGAAGAAGGCAGAGCCGAAGAAAAAGGCCGATGTCAAAGGAAAGTGTTTCCATTGCAACAGCGACGGCCATTGGAAGCGGAACTGCCCTACTTACCTGGCCACCCTGAAGAACAAGAAGGAAGGTCCTTCTGGAGGTATGCTCGTTATTGAGTCTAACCTTACGGTTTCTTCTGCATCCAGTTGGGTGCTTGACTCTGGTTCTAGTGCTCATCTGTGCACTTCCATGCAGGGTCTTGAGGATAGCAGGAGGCTGAGGGATGGAGACATGATCCTACGCATCGGTAATGGAGCAAGAGTTGCTGCAGTAGCCGTGGGAACATACCCTCTTCGATTACCATCTGGTTTAGACTTAGTTTTGAAAGACTGTTATTATGTGCCTGCAGCTAGCAGGAATTTGATTTCTGTTTCATGCTTAGCACAAGAAGGCTATGTGATTACCTTCTTTAAGGACCATTGTAACATTCTTTATGAAAGAAATAAAATTGCAAATGGTTTCCTTATTAATGGTCTTTATCAGCTACATATTGATGTACCTATTCTAACTATCGAGCAAAACGTGAATGCCAAACGACCTAGGGATAGTCCAAATGATAGATATCTATGGCACCTGAGATTAGGTCATATAGCAGAAGATAGGATCAACAAATTGGAGAAAAATGGGCTATTGAGTCCATTGACTTTCGAGTCATATCCAACTTGTGAATCTTGTCTTCAAGGCAAAATGACTAAACTCCCTTTTGTTGGACATGGGGAGAGGGCCACAGATCTCCTTGCCCTAGTACATACTGATGTGTGCGGCCCATTTGATGTGCCGGCTAGAGGCAATTTTGTCTACTTCATTACCTTTACCGATGATCTGTCTAGGTATGGGTATGTGTATCTTATGAGACACAAGTCTGAAGCTTTTGAAAAGTTCAAAGAATTCAGACATGAAGTAGAAAAACAAACTGAAAAACCCATTAAGGTTCTTCGATCAGATCGAGGAGGTGAATACCTTAGCCGGGAATTCCTAGACTATCTCAAGGAAAATGGCATAGTCTCTCAATGGACTCCACCAGGAACACCTCAACTCAACGGGGTTTCAGAATGGAGAAATCGGACTCTATTGGATATGGTTCGATCCATGATGAGCTTCACAGACCTCCCTGATTTTCTTTGGGGACACTCATTGTTAACTTCAATTTATCTACTGAATAGGGTTCCCTCTAAAACCGTTCCTACCACACCGTATGAGATATGGCACGGTAAGAAACCAAGTCTGAGTCATCTCAGAATTTGGGGTTGTCCGGCTCATGTCAAAAGACAACAAGCGGACAAGTTAGAGTTTAGGTCCTTTCAGAGCTCGATTCATAGGATATCCTAAAGAGTCATTAGGATACTATTTCTACATTCAGAAGACCACAATGTGATTGTGAGTCGACATGCCATCTTTCTTGAAAAATAGTTTATTCAAGATAGCGGCATTGGAAAGCAGATTAAGCTTGATGAGAAAGTCTCACAAGTACAACGAGCTAAGGACCAATTGGAACCAAATCAGGTTGAGCCAATAAGAACACTACCTCCTCCACCTCGTAGATCGGAAAGAGTTTTCCATCCCCCTGAAAGATACTTAGGTATTATTTCAGAGGAAGTAGAGAAAATGTTCCTCGTAGGTAATGGTGCTCATGGTGATGATCCCAAAACCTACAACGAGGCGATATCAGATATCGACTCCGAGAAATGGCTAGAGGCAATGCAGTCAGAAATTGACTCGATGCACTCAAACCAAGTCTGGACCTTGGTAGATCCACCAGAAGGTATAGTACCTATTGGGTGTAAATGGATCTTCAAGAGAAAGATTGGTGCAGATGGGAATGTGGAGACATTCAAGGCTAGACTAGTGGCAAAAGGTTATAGTCAACGCGAAGGCATTGACTATCAGGATACCTTTTCCCAGTGGCTATGCTAAAATCCATCCGCACATTGCTTGCCGTTGCAGCCTATTTCGATTATGAAATATGGCAAATGGACGTGAAAACGGCATTCTTAAATGGATATCTTGAGGAAGATATCTATATGGAACAGCCGCTAGGTTTCACATCCAGTGATACTGATCACAAGGTTTGCAAGCTGCAAAGGTCCATATATGGACTTAAGCAAGCATCTCGGAGCTGGAACACTCGTTTCAATGATGTGATCAAAAAGTTTGGTTTCATCAAAAATGAAGAGGAACCATGTGTTTTCAAAAAGGTCAGTGGGAGCGCTGTTGTCTTCCTCGTATTGTACGTGGATGACATCCTCCTTATTGGGAATGATATTCCCATGTTGACGACAGTCAAAATATGGTTGTCCAAGGAATTCTCCATGAAAGACCTAGGTGAAGCATCCTTTATTCTAGGAATTAAGGTCTATAGGGATAGACCGAATAGGATGCTAGGACTTTCACAGAAGATGTACATAGAGGAAGTACTAAAGAGGTTTAGTATGGAAAACTCTAAGAGGGGATTAATACCCTTCAGACATGGTATTCATCTTTCCAAGAAGATGTGCCCTAGCACACCTGAGGAAATAGAACGCATGAGCAAGATCCCTTATGCTTCTGCAATAGGGAGCCTCATGTATGCCATGCTATGTACACGACCTGATATAGCCCATGCTGTGAGTGTCACAAGCAGATATCAGTCAAATCCAGGTGAAGAACACTGGACTTCTGTGAAATGTATCCTTAAGTACTTGAGAAGAACTAAGGATATGATGTTGGTCTTTGGTAATGGAGAACTCCAAGTCCAGGGATACACAGACTCGGATTTCATGTCCGATATAGATGATCGAAAGTCGACATCTGGGAGTCTGTTTGTGTGCAATGGTGGTGCTGTCAGTTGGAAGAGTTCCAAGCAAACCGTGATAGCAGATTCCACCATGGAAGCAGAATATATCGCTGCATCAGAGGCTGCGAAGGAAGCATTCTGGTACAAGAAGTTTGCTGCAGAAATTGGAGTAATGCCATCAGATGCCATTCCTCTATACTGCGACAACAATGGCGCCATAGCCCTTGCTAAGGAGCCGAGGTCTCACCAGAAATCCAAGCACATTGAGCGGCGATACCACCTCATCCGCGATTACCTCGAGAAGGGTTACGTCGAGGTCAAGAGAGTCAACTCCACAGATAATGTGGCAGACCCACTTACAAAGCCGTTGGGCCAGCAGAAGATCGAAGCCCACCTTGAGAAGATGGGACTTAGACTTGTAGCCAATTGGCTTTAGGACAAGTGGGAGATTGTTAGATATATGTGCCCTAGAAGCCAGAATTGGCTGACACTTGTAATACACTTCTAGGGGCAAAATTATAATTTTGACTATAATCAATAAAATGGGTTATTTTCTATCACATATGTGTATTTAGTGTCTGTGATACATCCTTTGAGTTAATGGTAATGATAATTCATATTTTCAAGAGTTGAAAATTTAAGACATGAATAATCATTATTAACTCATAAAATGCTCCCGACCATAGGATCATCACGAGGATGGTGATTGATCCGGAAGGTTGGTGTACAATCGCTTCTCTTTAGTAGATGAGTCTTGAGTCTACGGTGTGGAGACACCGGAGCGAGAGTACAGGTACTCGTTAGAGAACGAGGGCACTGAGCGTGACCACCTCGAGTAGTCATTAGGAAGTCTACCTTCTCGTCAATGACTGACTCGATGCTGCAGTAGTGTGTCTGGTTCTTTGACCTGAGGTGCATCGGCAGTTCACCTTGAGGGTGTTATAGTTTGACTACACCATTACTCGGTCTCCTAGCCATATGGAACCCTGAGGTGTATGTTGGCTATAGCATGTTCATTGTAGGAACTGGATTGCATCAAGATGGAATCTATCTACCTCGGTGGTAGAGGAGCAGCCCTATGATGATCATGAGAATCAAGTCCAGAAGCCCATGGCCATGGCAGAGTGAAATAATAGAAAGAGTTTCTATTTAGATTTTCACATTCGGACTTGAATCGAATGATTACATCATATGACAGAAGACTAGGGTTTGACGAGTTCACCTTAACCCTAATCTGATCGGGGCTCAAGATAGAAGAACTTAATCACACAGGTAGCTGCACCAAGAGGTTCGCATTCAGCTCTGATGGGTTGCCACCATATACTGCTAGGTGTCACTGGTGGATTTTGGGAGCAATTAGAATGATTTAGATGATCGATCATTCTAGCTGTTCGAATCAGAAGAGTTCTGATCCATCGAAAGGAGTTTCGATGATGTCGATGATAGAGATCATGACATATCCCATTACCATACAGAACTGAACCTAACTGGGTCACACAAACAAGGGTTTGAATCTGGTGATCATCAATTGAACTGATCCTAGTTCAATTGATCTGAATGAGATTCAATTAGGTTCAAGGAAATCGTGCTAGCACTCGATTGAACCTAACGTTCTTCTTTTACTATCATAAATAAGTTGTCCTGACTGAGCCAAAGGAGTTTGTGCTCAATCAGAGGCCTTCATATGGTCTGACTGGAGGTTGTCCAAGTCAGAAAAGGTTGTCTTATTTTGTAAGACATTACCTGCCATTTTTGGTCACCTGCCATTTCTTGTTCCTTTGACTTTGGTCAAAAGTCTGACCTTTGACTGGTCAAATGTTGACCATTGACACTTTGACTTTCTGATCCACATGTCATGCACCTATTGGAGAGCTGGTGGGGGCCTGTCCCCCTGCCAGAACCTGGCAAGGAGGAGGGCGCACGCCACCCTTGGCGTGTGCCCAAGTTGGAGGCGCCCAGGAGTCCCTGTTGGACAAGGGACTCCATCTCCTTTTTGGATTCCAATTAGAGTTCTCCTAAGAACCAACTTTGACTGGTCTTAGGCGCCCATCTAA
>QRFJ01002742.1:17500-30362 GCA_006176705.1 Cocos nucifera
ACTTCTCCATCATAGGCAGGCTCCTTTCAGCAACCTTTCCTAATCGCAAGTCTTTCAACTTCTCCTTCAGTCGGACTTCTCCATCATAGGCAGGCTCCTTTCAGCCGACCATTTCCCGATCGCAAGTCTTCCAAACTTCTCCTTCAACCAGACTTCTCCATCATAGGCAGGCTCCTTTCAGCTGACCTTTCTCGATCGTAAGTCTTTCAAACTTCTCCTTCAGTCGAACACCTCTATCAGTCAGACTCCTTCTAGACTTCAGCCTCTATCAGACTTCTCCATCGATCGAACTCCTTCCGAATCCTTCTAGCAGACCTCCTTCCGGGTTCCTTCAATGGACTTCCTTTGGGATTTCTCTAGTGGACTTCGAACCACTTCCGATCGAGCTCCATGCAGTTGCTTAGGAGGGCCTCCACGCCTACACGGATTCAGCAATCTGCACAGCATGAATCTACTTACACACGGACGATCCTGAAGGAGTTCAAACTCTTCCAAAATTGATGAAACTTGAAGCTCTTCACTGCCAATGCCTACTTCCTCTGAACTTCAATAATTAAATCTCAACCGTCTGCATGTCATGACAATCGATGCATCACGATAACAGACACTACTCTCCATAACAAATATGACGTGGTCCCGAATGGTCCACTACTAAGCGGTTGTGGTTGTCACTATCAGTTTGTTATAGGCTTCGTCTATAAAAGAGATCCTTTAGATACATTTTTTCAAGCTCTCATTCTTCTTCTCAAAACTCTGCTACTTTCTCTACTGAGCATTTCATTTTTGTTGGTCGGAAGAGCTAACTTGACCGTCGAAGGGTCCTGCTAGAGCCACCCCTCCTCTGATTTGGACTTCTTTTATTAATTTCGATGGCGACCTTGGCTTCTCCTGCTCCAGTCAGTTTCGACGTCAATCAGATTCTACACCAATAGAATTAGCGCTAGAGGAAGTTCCCTCTTTCTCTTGAGGTGCTCTTATTTTTAAAGGAGTGCTCCATAGAGATCTCTCTCCTTCCCCTCGGAGTTCATCTTCTCCAGTCGATCTCATGAGGATGCCTCCCAGAAAGGCTTCCATTCGATGGTCGATCGCCTCCACGGCCAGATCTCATCCAAATTTGCTCGCCCCCATCTCATCCCTAGCATCTCCAGTTCCACCGATGATAATGGTGGATGCAAAGCAATTAACCTATTGGTTCAGCAAGTTAGGGGCCTTACTAAAGCAGTGCAGGCCATGCAGCTTTTGAAAAATGTATCCTAAAACCAATCATCTAAGTAGTAGATGATTGAAATTAGTATATGAATTATCTAATAATAATAGTAATTTGGTTGTTTCATCATAAAAGTTCTATCTTCCCTAAATGAACTCCTAAATTATGATGAAGTCCTTATAACCACAATCAATCGATAAAGAAGGATTTATCGGATGGTTCTTAAATTGTTCATGACCAAATAATAAGTTATTAACAAGGATGATAACTTATCAAGTGTAGGTCACTGTATGCCATATGCGTTGGTTGTCCTCGTAATCAACTGGTGTGAAGATATTGGTATGGCATCCAGGTGAGATGTAGGAGTACATCTGCACTGAACGTGACCAATGTAGCACTCTACTATCAAGAGTAGCTTGCTAAAACCAATGGATATAAGTGTCCCTCTGATCTGAGATCGCCATGGTGACTTACGAGCAACTCACTATACTTTGGTGTTGGACTGTCTGTATTTTTAATATAGGTGATGGAAGATTTTTGGGTACAGTCAATACTTATAGAGTCGGTGTGTGAGTCACGATGAAATTGACCACTCCTGATTAACTTCAGAAAGAGAATATCTCACTATGTTTTAATTTAGCAAAATCTAGGCCTGGATAATCCTCGTGAGGTGTCACGAGATTTACAAAATTTTGAGATACAATAGAGATGACTTGTATGAGTGTTTGACAGTATATTTGAAGTCGTCTTAAGCATTATTGGTCATAGGGATTAATTATATGTTAGAAATGTATGCCCTAAAAGCCAGAATTGGCTGACACTTGTTATACACTTCTAAGGGTAAAATTATAATTTTGACTATAAATAATAAAATAGATTATTTTCTATCACAATATATATTTAGTATCTATGATACATCCCTTGAGTTAATGGCAATGATAATTCTTATTTTCAAGAGTTGAAAATTTAAGACATGAATTTTCATTATTAACTTATAAAATGCTCCCGACCGTAGGATCATCATGAGAATGGTGATTGATCCAAAAGGTTGATGTACAATCACTTCTTTATAGTAGATGAGTCTTGAGTCTATGGTGTAGAGACACTGGGAGCAATACTATAGGTACTCATTAGAGAATGAGGGCACTGAGCATGACCACCTCGAGCAGTCATAAGAAAGTCTACCTTCTCGTCGATGACTGGCTCGAAGTTACAGTGGTGTATCTGATTCTTTGACTTGAGGTGCATCGGCAGTTTACCTAGAGGGTGTTATAGTTTGACCACACCATAACTCAGTCTCCTAGCCATCCAGAATCCTGAGGTGTATGTTGGCTATAATATGTTCATTATAGAAATTGGATTGCACCAAGAGGGAATCTATCTACCTCGGTTGATGAGGAGTAGCCCTATGATGATCATGAAAATCAAGTCCATAAGCCCATGGCCATGGCAGAGTGAAATGATAGAAAGAGTTTCTATCGAGGTTTTCACATCAGACTCGAATCGAATGATTAATTCATATGATGGGAATTAGGGTTTGACGAGTTCACCTTAACTCTAATCCGATTGGGGCTCAAGATAGAAGAACTTAATCACACATGTAACTACATCAAGAGGTTCATTTTCAATTTTGATGGATTGCCACCATTTACTACTAGGTGTCACTAGTGGATTTTAGGAGCAATTAGAATGATTTGGATGATCAATCATTCTAGTTGTCTGAATCAAAAAAATTCTGATCCATCGGAAGGTATTTCGATGATGTCAATGATAGAGATCGCGACATATCTCATTACCATATAGAAGTAAATCTAACTGGATCACATAAATAAGGATTTGGATCTGGATATCATCAATTAGACTAACCCAGTTCAATTGATTTGAATTAGATTCAATTAGGTTCAAGAAAATCATGCTAGCACATGATTGAGCCTAATGTTCTCCTTCAACAATCATTAAATGTTATCTTGACTGAGCCAAATATGTTTGAGCTCACTCAGGTACCTTTACTTGGTTTGACTGTAGCTTTTCTAGGTTAGACAAGGGTTGTCTTAATTTATGAGATAAATTTAAGACAACACCTACCATTTTCCATCACCTGCTAATTCTTGTTTTTTGACTTTGGTCAAACGTTGACATTTGACACTTAGACATCTACCCATGTGTCATACACCCATAGGAGAGCAGATGGGGGTTTGTCCTCCTACTAGAAAGAGGAAAGGAGAGGGTGCATGCCTAGGGAGGCGTGCACCCAAGGATAATGATGCCTGGAGTCCCATATAGATGGGACTCCAAGTTGCCACTTGGTATCAAACTAGGTGGTGCCAAAGACTCTACTTTGACCAGTCTTGGCACCACCTAAGGATGTTGGAGAGGGGGTCTCATCTGATTGGATCGGGTGATGTCATCCCACCAATCAAATTTAGATCTAATTGCATGAAGAGACATGATTGATCGAGATGATGTGGCACTGCATGGCGCAACTGGGTCTATATAAACCCTATCTATGCCTAGGTTTAGAGAGGTTCTCCCCTTGCCCATGCCACATAGCCATCTCCCTCTCTCCTCCATGCCTACCTCTCATCCTCTCTCTCCTCTCCATGCCTAAGGGATTTTGGGCTTTAGTTTGGTGCAAATCTAGGCAAGAGAAAGGCGACAAGAAAGGAAGAAGGTAGCACTGCTGTAAGAGACGACATCGAATCTTCAAAAGTTATTTTGAAGACCTTCAAGATCAGATCCAGATCTGATCTTTGAAGAAAAAATTGAAAAGAAGGAGATATCCAAATCCTGCTTGAGTGGATACTGATAGAGACCAGGCGATTGCGTGGGTACATCCAGAACCTCAAGCAATCAGCAAGATCATCATAGGATAATAAGATTACCCAAGAACAAGATATAAATTAAATTTAATTTGATTTAATTTATTTTATTTTATTAAATTCATCAAATTAGATCTAAAAAATATCAAATCTAATTTAGATCTAAGAGAAAAATTTTTAAAATATTCCTCTTGGTCAAATCAGATTTGAACGAATCTGATCCGAAAAATAGATTTTTTTCTTCAACTGGTATCAGAGCCACGTTCCTATAAATAATTTAGATCTAATTTTAATTTAATTTTAATAAAATAATTAGATAATTTTAGATATCACATAAGATATGATTAGATTTAAAATTAAAAAAATTAAAAATTAAATAATTTAGATCTAAGTTCTGCAAGATGCATGACTAGATGTAGAATAGAATAGTTCTATGTATAGTCTTGCATGATCATAATTTAATTTGATTAAGTTATAATTTTTAGATTAATTTATTTACTATTTTTTAATATTATAAATATTATAATAAAATCTAAAAAATAGAAAATAAAATTATTTAATTTTTATTCATATGAGATATGATGAATGCATGTTTAGACTAGTTGTAGAATAGTTCTACATAATTATCTAGTAAGAATTTATTTTGATAAGATCAATTTAAATTTAATTTTTTAGATGATTATGAGATAATTTAGATCTAAAAAATATGCATGATATGATACATGAGATGTATGCAAAATATGTTTATAGTTAGATCAATTTTATATATGAGATATATGATGTAGATCTAACTAGTTTTGTAGTTTTTATATTTCTGATTAAAGCATTCTCCTTGGTCGTCCGGTCATAAGAATAAAGTAGAATTTAAATGCCCTCTCCTCCCATTCGATAGGATGTTCTTATGATGTATAGGAGTGCTGCGCGTTCGTCCTTAATCAGAAATCCAAAAACTTATTTTCTGCAAAATCCTAGATTCTGAAATCCTAGAATTTTATTTACATATTTTGTTTGTGAACCCTAAACTTAATTAAAAATTAAGATTATGAAATATGTTAATCTAAAAATTAAGAATTTTTAGATTTAAGATATATTTATAAAATTGAGTTTGGATTAGGGTAGCTTAATTAGGTCTAAGCGGTTGATCAAATTGAATCAAGAGTTGGTTAGATGGGATCAAGAGTGCTTAAATTGACCAATCTAATAGGATTAATCTAGGTCAAGATCGAGTCACGTGAGTGATCGATCAAGCTAAGACCTAATTAGGCTTAGTGGTTAGAGTCTGGATTGTAGGCTAATTCGATTGATTCTAGCTTAATAATTTGGTGTCTAAGGTAAGTTTGGCAGATATGACCGACTGATTTTTAATTGAGAGCTACTCGACTTAAATGCGTTCTTATCGAGTTAATGGCATATCCCTTCCACCAGTCTCACTTACCTGGCCATATTTGTTGGCTCAGTCCTGATCTGAGGTGGCTAATAATCTGAGCTAACCCATGCCACTAGGTTAGTCATAATGGTTATGACTATGTCAAGTCTAAGTTTAATGAGACCTAAATCAAATCTTTCTAAGAAAAGATTAAGTCTAAGGTCTTCCACCATTGTAGATGTGCGGGCCCTTCTCGAGGTTGATTGTTCTTCGGACTGGTTATAGTGGTTCAGTTGCACCAGGAAAAGATGCAACCATGTCTATTAGGCATTGGATGCTATGGGCTGGAGGATGGATTGGGCTCAATATTTTGGATATGGTGAGAGACCTCAATTAGAAATCCAATCTATGCAAATGGTGGGTCTGACTTAACTAAGGAGTGGATCAATATTTCTGGCATGGTGAGATTCATGAATTAGAGACCAAGTTTGGGTGCACCATGATTAGAGAATCATTGAACAAGAGTTGTTCACTCATTGGCTAACCCATCACCAATAACTGTTAGGTGAGGTGATGAGTCAGTTGGTGGGACCGCACCACCCACTAGAAATCATTAATCATGAAGATTTTTGCATCTCTACAGAGGGAGTGTAGGGATCCGAGAAAATAGTGAGAGCTAATTTATTTAAAAATAAAACTCCTAAATAAATAGGTCAAGTCTTAATTACAGTATATAACTAGAAACTTTGACTCTCTACAGAAAAATATCTGTGCCCAACCCACTAGCACGTATCCTGGACACCCATAGACTGATCGAACCCAATTACAAGGATTGGCTCCGAAACTTCAAAATCATTTTGGATTTCGAGAAGTTAACTCATGTATTAGATCAGGACCACCCCATCTTACCAGTACATCCATCTACTGAATAGAGAGCATCTCTTGATAAGTAAACAGACGAAGATAACAAGGCTAGATATTACATGTTGGACTCGATATCTGATGAGCTTCAGCACCAACATGAAGATATCAGGACTGTCCGTCAAATGTTGGCTCACCTACAAGAGATGTTTGGTGAACAGAGTCGTGTAGCCAAGTATCAAGTCACTAAATGACTATTCAAGGCTAAAATGTGTGATGGACAGTCAGTCCAAGATCATTGTTCGATGATGATCAAGAATTTAGAAGAGCTTGAGAAGCTTGGTGTGAAGTTGGATCTGGATCTACAGAATGATATAATTCTGCAATCCTTGATTGATGCATATGGGCAGTTCATCATGAACTATCATATGCATAAACTTCAAAATTCTCTAGTCGAACTTATGAACATGCTGGTTACTGCTGAGCTTTCTATGAAAGGTTCTAAAGGCTCAGTGCTTGCTATGGAACAGACTTCTTCCCAGAGAAAATCTTTTGGAAAGAAGAAGAAGTCTGTGAAAAGGCAAAAGATGGAAGTAGGAAAGAAGAAAAAGGCAGAGCTGAAGAAGAAGACCGCTGACAAAGGAAAGTGTTTCCATTGCAACACTGACGGCCACTGGAAGCGAAACTGCCCTACTTACCTAGCCACCTTGAAGAATAAGAAGGAGACAGGTCCTTCTGGAGGTATGCTCGTTATTGAAGTCTAACCTTACGATTTCTTCTGCATCCAGTTGGGTGCTTGACTCTGGTTCTAGTGCTCATTTATGCACTTCCATGCAGGATCTTGAGGATAGCAAGAGGCTGAGGGATGGTGAGATGATCCTATGCATCGGATATGGAGAAAGAGTTGCTACTGTGGTCGTGGGAACATACCCTCTTCGACTACCATCTGATTTAGACTTAGTATTAAAGGATTGTTATTTTGTGCCAACAGCAAGCAGGAATTTGATTTCTATTTCATGTTTAGCACAAAAAGGCTATGTAATTAGTTTTCTTAAGGACCATTGTAACATTCTTTATGCAAGAAATAAAATTGTAAGTGATTTTCTTATTAACGATCTTTACCAGTTATATATTGATCTATCTATTTTTAATATCGAGCAAAATATGAATACCATGAAATGACCTAGGGATAGTCCAAACGATAGGTATCTATGGCACCTAAGACTAGGTCATATAGCAGAAGATAGGATTAACAAATTGGAGAAAACTAGGCTATTGAGTTTGTTGACTTTCGAGTCATGTCCAATTTATGAATCTTGTCTTCATGGAAAAATGACTAAGCTCCCTTTTATAGGACATGGGGAAAGGGCCATAGATCTTTTTGCCCTAGTACATACTGATGTGTGCGGCCCATTTGATATGTCGGCTAGAGGCAACTTTATCTACTTCATAACTTTTATCGATAATTTATCTAGATATGGGTATGTGTATCTTATGAGACATAAGTCTGAAGCTTTTGAAAAGTTCAAAGAATTCAGACATAAAGTAGATAGCAAATTAGAAAATCTATTAAGGTTCTTTGATCAGATCGAAGAGGTGAATACGTTAGTCGAAAATTCTTAGACTATCTCAAGGATAATGGTATAGTCTCTCAATGGACTCCACCTAGAATACCTCAACTCAATGGAATTTCAGAATGGAGGAATCGGACCCTATTAGATATGGTCCGATCCATGATGAGCTTTACATACCTCTCTGATTTTTTTTAGGAATACTGTTTGTTAACTATAATATACTTGCTGAATAGGGTTCCTTCTAAAATCATTCCTACCAAATCGTATGAGATATGGCATGATAAGAAACCAAGTCTGAGTCATCTCAGAATTTGGGGTTGTCCGACTCATGTCAAAAGATAACAAGCTGACAAGTTAGACTTTAGATCCTTTAGAGCTCGATTTATAGGATATCCTAAAGAGACATTAGGATATTATTTCTATATTCCAGAAGATCATAATGTGATTGTGAGTCGACATGCCATCTTTCTTGAAAAATAGTTTATTCAAGATAGCGACATTGAAAAGTAGATCAAGCTTGATGAGAAAGTCTCACAAGAGCAATGAGCTAAGGACCAAATGGAACCAAATCAGGTTAAGCCAATCAAATCACTACCTCCTCCACCTCGTAGATCGAAAAGGGTTTCCCATCCCTCTAAGAGGTACTTAGGTACTATTTTAGAGGAAGTAGAGAAAATGTTTCTCCTAGGTAATGGGGTTCATGGTGATGATTGCAAAACCTATGACAAGGTGATATCGAATATCAACTCCAAGAAATGTTTAGAAGCAATGAAGTCAGAAATTGACTCGATGCACTCAAATCAAGTCTAGACCTTGGTAGATCCACTAGAAGGTATAGTACCTATTGGATGTAAATAGATCTACAAGAGAAATATTAGTGCAGATGGGGATGTAGAGACATTCAAAGCTAAATTAATGGCAAAAGGGTATAGTCAATGCGAAGGCATTGACTATTAAGATACTTTTTCATTAGTAGCTATGCTAAAATTCATCCGCACATTACTTGCTATTGCAGCCTATTTTGATTATGAAATATGGCAAATGGACGTGAAAACAGCGTTCTTAAAAGGATACCTTAAGGAAGATATCTATATGGAATAGCCGCTGGGTTTCACATTCAGTGATGCTGATCATAGGATATGCAAGCTACAAAGGTCCATATATGGACTTAAGCAAGTATCTTGGAGCTGGAATATTTATTTTAATGATGTGATCAAATTATTTGGTTTCATCAAGAATGAGGAGGAATCATGTGTCTTCAAAAAGGTCGGTGGGAGTGCTATTATCTTCCTTGTATTGTACGCGGATGATATCCTCTTTATTGGGAATGATATTTTCATGTTTACCATAGTTAAAATGTGGTTATCGAAAGAATTCTTCATGAAAGACCTAGGAGAAGCATCCTTTATTCTTGGAATTAAGGTCTATAGAGATGGACCGAATAGGATGCTAGGACTTTCATAGAAGATATATATAGAGGAAGTGCAAAAGAGGTTTAGCATAGAAAACTCTAAGAGGAGATTAGTACCCTTCAGATATGGCATTCATCTCTCCAAGAAGATGTGCCATAGCACACCTAAGAAAATAGAACGTATGAGCAAGATCCCTTATGCTTCAACAATAGGGAGCCTCATGTATGCCATGTTATGTATACGTCCTGATATAGCCCATGCTGTGAGTGTCACGAGTAGATATCAATCGAATCCAGATGAAGAACACTGGACTTCTATGAAATGTATCCTTAAGTACTTGAGAAGAACTAAGGATATGTTGTTGGATTTTTGGTAATGGAGAACTCCAAGTTCAGGGGTATACAGACTCGAATTTTATGATCCGATATAGATGATCGAAAGTCAACATCTGGAAGTCTGTTTGTATGAAATGGTGGTGCTGTCAGTTGAAAGAGTTTCAAAGCAAACAGTGATAGCAGATTCCACCATGGAAGTAGAGTATATTCACTGCCATTCAGAAGCTGCAAAGGAGGCATTCTGGTACAAGAAGTTTACCGCAGAGATTGGAGTGATGCCATCAGATGCCATTCCTCTACACTGCGATAATAATAGCACCATAGCCCTAGCTAAGGAGCTAGGTCTCACCAAAAATCTAAGCACATCGAGCGGCGATACCACCTCATCTACGATTACCTCAAAAAAGATTACGTCGAGGTCAAGAGAGTCGACTCCAGCAGACAATGCGGTAGACCCACTTACAAAGCCGTTGGGCCAGTAGAAGATCGAAGCCCACCTTGAGAAGATGAAACTTAGAATTGTAGCCAATTGGCTTTAGGTCAAGTGGGAGTTTGTTAGATATGTATGCCCTAGAAGCCAGAATTGGCTGACACTTGTTATACACTTCTAAGGGCAAAATTATAATTTTGACTATAAATAATAAAATAGGTTATTTTCTATCATAATATGTATTTAGTGTCTATGATACATCCCTTGAGTTAATGGCAATGATAATTTTTTTTCAAGAGTTGAAAATTTAAGACATGAATTTTCATTATTAACTCATAAAATTATTCCTGACCGTGGGATCATCATGAGGATGGTGATTGATCCAAAAGGATTGGTGTACAATCACTTCTTTATAGTAGATGAGTCTTGAGTCTAAGGTATAGAGATACTAGGAGCGAGAGTACAGGTACTCGTTAGAGAATGAGGGCATTGAGCGTGACCACCTCAAGCAGTTCATTAAGGAAGTCTACCTTCTCATCGATGACTATCTCGAAGCTATAGTGGTGTGTCTGGTTTCTTTGACCTGAGGAGCATTCGATAGTTCACCTTGAGGATGTTATAAGTTTTGACTACACCATGACTCAGATCTCCTAGCCATTTGAGAACCCTGAGGTGTATGTTGGCTATAGCATGTTCATTGTAGGAATTGGATTGCACCAAGAGGGAAAATCTATCTACCTCGGTAGATGAAGAGCAGCCCTATGATGATCACGAGAATCAAGTTTATAAGCCCATGGCCATGGCAGATTGAAATGATAGAAAGAGTTTCTATCGAGGTTTTCACATCGGACTTGAATCGAATGATTAATTCATATGATGGAAATTAGGGTTCGACGAGTTCACCTTAACCCTAATCCGATCGGGGCTCAAGATAGAAGAACTTAATCACACATGTAACTGCACCAAGAGGTTCATTTTCAGTTTTGATGGATTGCCACCATATATTGCTAGGTGTCACTGATGGATTTTGAGAGCAATTAGAATGATTTGGATGATCGATCATTCTAATTGTCTGAATCAGAAAAGTTTCGATCCATCAAAAGGTGTTTCGATGATATCAATGATAGATTAATTGGACTAACCCAGTTCAATTGATTTAAATTAGATTCAATTAGGTTCAAAAAAATCATGCTAGCAGATGATTGAGCTTAATGTTCTCCTTCAACAATCATTAAATATTGTCTTGACTGAGCCAAATGTGTTTGGGCTCACTCAAGTACCTTTATTGGTCTGACTAGAGCTTGTCCAGATCAGAAAAGGGTTGTCTAAATTTATGAGATAAATTTGAGACAACACCTGCCATTTTCCATCACTTGCTAATTCTTATCTTTTGACTTTGGTCAAACATTGACCTTTGACACTTAAACATCTGCCCATCTGTCATGCATCCATAGGAGAGCAGATGAGGGTTTGTCCCCCTACTAGAAAGAGAAAAGGAGGGGGTGCCCACCTAGGGAGGCGTGCACCCAAGGATAATGATGCCTGGAGTCCCATATAGATGGGACTCCAAGTTGCCACTTGGTATCAAACTAGGTGGTGCCAAAGACTCTACTTTGACCAATCTTGGCACCACCTAAGGATGTTGGAGAGGGGATCTCATCTGATTAGATCAGGTGATGTCATCCCACCAATCAAATTTAGTTCTGATTGTACGAAGAGACGTGATTAGCCGGGATGATGTGGCACTACATGGCGCAGCAGGGTCTATATAAACCCTATCTATGCCTAGGTTTAGAGAGGTTCTCCCCTTTCCCATGCCACATAGCCCTCTCCCTCTCTCCTCCTATGCCTACCTCTGATCCTCTCTCTCCTCTCCATGCCCAAGTGGCTTCGGGCTTCAGTTTGGTGCAATCCAGGCAAGAGAAAGACGATAAGAAAGGAAGAAGGCAGCACTACTGCAAGAGATGATATCGGATCTTCAAAAATTATTTTGAAGACCTTCAAGATTAGATCCAGATCTGATCTTTGGAGAAAAGATTAAGAAGGAGAAGATCTCTAGATCCTAGTTTGAGTGGATACCGATAGAGGCCAGGCGATTGCGTGGCTACATCCAGAACCTCGGACAATCAGCAGGATCATCACAGGATAATAAGATTACCCAAGAACAAGGTATAAATTAAATCTAATTTAATTTATTTTATTTTATTTTATTAGATCCATTAAATTAAATCTAAAAAGTATCAGATCTGATTTAGATCTAAGAGAAAAATTTTTGAAATATTCCTCTTGGTCAAATCAGATATGAACAAACCTAATCCAAAAATTAGGTTTTTTTCTTTATTATATGGTAACCATGGACCAGGGTTCTAAGAATGTTGCTTTGCATACATTCAATCTATTCGGATGTTGGGAACCATTACTAGATGGTAACTTTGATTGGTACAGAAATTGGTTCCTATACTACCTGAAGGAAAAATCAGATTTTTTGGATCAGGTTCATTCAAATATGATTGGATCGAGAGGCATATTTCAAAAATTTTCTTCTAGATCCAAATCAGATCTGACACTTTTTAGATCTAATTTTATGATCCAATAAAAAAAAATTAAATTAAATTAAATCTAAATTAATTTTATCTTGATTTGGGTAATTCGATTATCCTTTGATGATCCTGTTGATTATCTGAGGTTCTGGATCTAGCCACGCAAGCACCTGGCCTCTACCGGTATCCACTCGGACTGGATCTGGAGATCTTCTTCTTCTTTATCATATCTCCAAAAATTAGATCTGGATCTAATTTAGAGGATCTTCAAAACTTCTTCTGAAGATCAGCAGTCGTCTCTGCAGCAGTGCTCCCTTC